>CM053791.1:763215833-763815833 GCA_028749045.1 Cupressus sempervirens
TGTTAGGATCACTAGGTTAGGAGATTTTCCCTAACTCAATCTATTAAAATTGATTCAGTACCTAATCCTCAGTTTGCTTTGAAAGCTAATTTTAGATCTCCTATGTTCAATGTCTTAATCTGATATCTTTGTTATGTCCTTCACTACTTGGATTGCTCTGTCTAATCTATTTTTAGACTTAGCCTTTTTTACTTTATTTTATCCTTGTTCACTCCTCACTTGCACATTCACCCATTCATTCACACACACATGTGTTTCTCCTTTATCCATTTCATCATAGGGCTAAAAACCTCTTTAAATAGATGATCTTTGAAAGTTTTGAATCATAATCAATAATTCATAGTATTTGTTTGCATTTCCCTTCTAATTATCTTTCCTCGGGATCATTACCTTATGTAAAGATGTGTAAAATCCATCTTAATTATCTCTAAAATCATTAAATATATATATAAGTCAACCAAAAATAGTTTACATAGGTGTCTGTGCGATTACAAACTCATATGACAAAACTAGTTTTCTCGGCATTTGAAATATTCTAACACTCGGCCATTACTAACATGCATGTTGGCACTCGGCTTCTACATGCTTGATCATTTTTTTACTCAACAAAATTTGTCTTCCAATTTACTCAGTCTCAAATATATATGCTAGGCTTATATATGTGCTCGGTCTCAACTAGGTTGCTCGACAATCTTTGACTTTCTTAGCATGTAATGTAAAATAAACAAGTCCTCGTGTGCTCAGCCTTTACTAGATGACTTGGTCGGAGTGATGACCTTCCATCCTTGTCTAGTAAATGACTAAGTATTTAGACATTAATAGGTAACATTGACGTAGAGGTCAACAATCTCCCCCTTTCACATTAGTGGAAAAAACACTTTGTCATGAATAATCAATAATGCTCCCCCTGAGACTATAATCTGGATCTCCAATTTGAATGTACTAATGTTATTCCATCTGATATCTTTGACTTTGATTTATGATGTTTCCCCTAATTTCTTCTTTCATTTCATTTCCCCCTTGATTGACTAATTTCCCCCTTATTTTTTTCAGTTATGGAGTGGGGTTTGTTGGGGCTATCTTATATTTCTATAAAAAAATCGCATGATTTGCCAAAATTTATGCAAGTCCTTTATTCCATTATTCCTTTTATTTTCTCCAAAACTTGGATGTGAATTTCTAGCTTGACAGCTAGATCAATTAGGCTTCCAATATTGAATAAATTTGTGTCTTTCTTCATAAGATTTTGTGCTATAATTTCCAACTATGGTAACAATTAGAATTGAATTAATATCATTTTATTTCTCATATTACTAACTTGATCTATGAGTTTGGCTAACCTCTATTGTCCAAATGCTAACTTATTGTATGAGGGTGAGCTCAATCTTGCATTCTTACTCAATGAAATTGTACATGCCCTCATGTCAATGTGTATTATATCAATAGATTGTTGGTTCTCTAATGTGAAGAACTCAACATCACATAGCTTCATATATATAGTATGAATAGTCTTCAAAAATGCTTCTAGTTGTATGACTAAATTAGAAAGATTTACTTGTCTATGTACAAGTTCTTGAGAGACTTTCTATAATACTTTGTGCTCAAACTTTATTTCAAACCATTGCATCAATTTATCAATGGTCTCTATATCTTCTAATTGAACTTTATCAATTATGTGCACTAACTGATCTAAAATTTGATGTTGATTGTTCAAATCAGTTATTCCAAATGCATCTACAAAAATATCTTTGACAATATGTTATACCTATTTCTTTCTGTGCTCTCTCCTCTGTTGTTCTTGTTTTTCCTTATGGCTCAACAAAGTTTGCAACTCCTGCATTTTTTCCAACGTCAAGTTGTTTAAGTCATACGTGGGTAAAGTAATTACCTCATCTAGACTTATAGACTCATCTACCATCTCTTTTGGATGAGTTATAATCTGAGATCATGGGGTTGTATCACTTGGAAGTGATAACTGCAATTATTCACCCTTCTCAAATGATCTAAATACCTATTTTTTCTCCTGTTGAGTAGATGTCACCTATTATTCAAGTGTTCCAATCAATGGTTATGATGACTTTGCACTCAATAACTATACAATATCTTGTGTAGCTTCTTTCTCTTTTGATTTCTCATGCTCTTATGTCAACCCTCTTTGTATGACCTCTATAATCTTCATCTTTTTCTACAATATAGGCATACAAGTAAATTGTGGAAACACAATGATAGCTTTGCCTTGTTGCTTGACACTAATATCCTTGGTAATTGATATAGCCTTATGTAAGAATTTGCCTAAGGGAAAAATTCACCCAGGAATTAAGAACTCAAACACAAGCACACAAAAGACCAGAGAGAGAGAGTATGATCAGAATAACAATGTATTCAATAACTGGTTGAGAGTACACTAGGAGTGCCTGAATATAAAGGTCTCTGAGATACATCTAGAATGCATCATAATTAGCACCATGATGTGTCATACAACCAAGCACATGTCCACCAGATATGGTTTATCCTCCATTAAGCACGAAAGTAAGTGCGGTGATGAGAGGATAAGCCTACAAGGGTGTGACACGCAAAATAGTGTTGTAGACACCATGTGCTTAAATAGAGTTGTGTACTCCTGTGTTGTCTACATGACAACTCATAAAGGTGCGCAAACTCCTAAGTGTCTCACAAATAAAAATATAAAATAATGCAAAATAATTAACTAATGCATTAACCTAAGTAAACTTAAGTAAGTGTAAACAGTAAAATATGTATTTACACCAACACCTTAGAACTATTAGTCTCAGTACTCTCAATCCTTGGATAGTCTATGACTTGTAACAATATTGGATTGGTGCTAGGTAGAGATGTGTTAGGCTCAAAATTTTACAAGTCTTCATTTGTTAATACATTTTGATCATGCAATGATGAATCAAGAATATCCTCTATGGTGACAACATCTTGTTGTTCATACCCTTCCATCAATTGCCTCATTTCCTCAACAAGTTTGGTAACTTCTTCTGCTTTATCCTCTTCTACTCTAACTTCTCCGTCTCTTTCATCTTCCTCTTCATCTTCTTTATTAACTGATGGATTGAGAAAATCAAATTCTTCTTTCCATACTATTAGAAATGGAAAAAGAAATTTGTAAATAAGCAATACCAGGAAAGAATCTAAGTGAGTAAATGCATGAAAAGATATTACCATAAAATAGGAGAGAGAAAGCTTCAAGCTCCAACACCATGAGACAAGATATTTGGAAAGGGGAAAGCAAAGAAAACCCCTTGTGACATTATTAATGAGGCATGAAAAGCCTAAGAAGGAAGAGAGAGAGAGAGAGAGAGAGCAATGCTCATACAATATTTGAGAAGAGGAAGAAACCTCATTGTGAAATGAGAGAAGAGGGTCATCTCTTAAATAGAGATGAGAGAGAGGAGTTAGAATGTAACTCCCTTGTCTATGAATGCCACCATTCATAAGTGTGTGAGGCCAAGTGTGAGATTCCTCTTAAGGAGGAATAATCTAAAATTAGAAATTACAATATATATTTGTCCTCACATATTCCACTAGATGACAAAATAAGATGTAGTGGAAAAAGGACAAAAAAGAAATATATTAGGATACCTTGGCTTATATCCTAATATATTACAACAATAAAGAAAGGAAGTCTAACCTTGGTTTATAAATACACCAAGGAAAGATTACAACTTCTAACACATACATTAAGGCTCTCTTGTTCAACTTCATGAGCTTTATTCATTAAAAAAAAATTATGACCTTTCTTTTGGCATGAATTTCTTTACAAAATCTTTTAGGCCAATAGACATATGTGTCTCCCCTAAATCTGGCATTATCTGTGCTAAGTTGGTCTCCCTGATCTATCTCTCAGTAGATAATGCCCACTTCAACTTAGCATCAACTTTATTATATAGTTTTTCTAGAATGCATTTTCCCATCTCTATAGGTGTAGTCTTGAATTGTATCATCATTCCTGTCAAATATTTTTTAGGTTTTCCTTGATCTTCTTTATATAGGGAATCAAAATTAATCTCTTTGAATCATGTCAAGCTTTCTAGTTCAGTGATTTATTGAGATACTCTATTAGATCGTCAAACTCGGTCAATCAATTTTCTCTTCGACCTCTTAGGAATGTTCTCCTTAAGTGAAGTGACATGTTTTCTCTTTGCTTGACTTCCTTTCGATTTAACATCTAGGTGTTGGATTATCTTTGATCTCGCTATGATTTTCCTTTTAGGCTCCTAAGGTGTAGAAACCTTTTGCACAACTTTTTTAAGATCAAATTTAACCTTAGGGTCTACAATAATCACTTTATTTTGCTTGGTTTCCTTAGGCTCAACAACATCTAGCTCTTCACCTTTTCCTTCCTTAGCTTCAGGTTTTTGTTCTAACCCTTCTTCTTCTTCATCCTTGTCCTCAAGAATTTTCTTCTTTTTCTTTTTTTTCTATCTTGGGCTCACTAGACTTTGCATCCATCTAATTATTGACTATATTATATGTGTTGAATGGATCGACATTTGCATCAACATTTTTTGATAATAGTATAGTCACTATTGTTGTGCCTTCATCAACATTAACTTCATAAGGTATAGGCCTTAACCATGCAATTCTAGGTAACATTGTTGGTGCATAAACAAAATTTGTGTCTACCATGATTTAGGAATCCTCATTTGATTTTTTCTTTTTCTTTTCACTTCCTCAAAGTAGTTATCCATGATTGCTTCAAAATTCTCTCTCAATTGACTTATTAGTTCATTTATCCATTTCATAGTTGTTTTGTGCCTATCCCACACTATAATACCAACTGTAGGAAAAGGATTATGTACATAAAAGAATATATAGACTAATAAAGATCCAAAGTTACATGATGTGTTCTTTGCTTTCTTGATTGCTCCTAAATTCTCTGTCAATTGTTGTAGTTGCAGCTCGACAAGGTCATAAGTATGATCCTTTTTAACAATTTTGTAGCCTAGGTCTATTGCAACGCATGACACACTATTCAATTTGTTGGATTGTTAGAATTTGTGTGTTATCACACGTACTACAAATTCAATCACACGATCTTCAATCCCATCAATTGACATCCCTCGACCGTTGCACTATACTTTGGTATATTTTTCAATCTCATTCTATATTGCACTCCTTATGCTCTTTGGTATGTCCCAGGTAGGATATCTAGTAACTTGACCTATTATGGCCTTGTTAATTTTGATTGGGCCTCCTTCTAACCATACCTTCATATGATGAATATGACTTAGGACAATTTTTATCCATTCAACCTTAAAAACTTTAGGAAAACCTAGGGCACAGGTAAGCCCTTTCTCAGCAATGATCTTGTATTCATCCTTTAGTACTCCATTGCTGCATAACTTCTCATAAGTTGTTCTAATCTCAAAATATCCAGTTGTTCCTACTTTGCACATATAATAGGATCTTACATCCCGTACAGTTAAAACTCTGGGTGGAATTGACGATAGGGCGCCAATATCATCTTCAATTTATCCAAAATTCACACTGTTAGTGAGATTCGGTGGGGGAAACTAGTCATTCCTCACAATTTGAGCGTCGCTCACTTTCAACATATCACTTTTTGATGTCATTTCAATCTAGGGTTCTTGAAAATAAATTCTTCTAAAATAACTTTAGAAAATAATTAACTTGACACTTACTCACTTTATCAAATTTGCTAATGCTTCACTATGATTCGCTTGTTTTGTTGCTAAATTCACCTTAATCATCTATGAATAACTTGTGAACTCTAAAATCACTTGGTAAATAGAAACGTATGCCCAAATTTGATAAACCTTGAATTTTTCATTTTAGGTCTGCAATAAATGTTCTCATACTTGGTAGGTGTATGATAGTTGGCTCGATGTCCATGCTTGTTTCTAAACACTTGGTTGTCATTACTTTACTCAACCAACGCTAATTCATTCGGTCAACACATCAACTCAGTTGATCACTCAGTCCATACTGCAATGCTTAATCAATACAAAGTGGATCATTGATGCTTAATATTCTATGTAGTAAATGATTCTCTTTTACTTTCCTTTCTATAGATATGTTCTTGATGCATCTTTTCTTATGCAGTTATGAACTTTAGTACATCTATGTTAGGAACTGATGTAAGTTATATCATTAAATATATATTTCCTACATACCTTCTTCTCTTAGTTAATTATGATGTGATCACCCAATCTATTGGATTGGGTGATCTTAACTTTTCTTGACCCGTTGCTTCTAGCTTCCACTATTTCTTTCCATGTCTTATTTACCTCAACCTTTTCTTTACCTTTGTCATTTCCATTGTTTGGTGCTAGTATTCTGGCTCTGTTGTTTCTAATAACACCTTCAACTTTGAGACAACTAAAACAAACAAGTTCTTCATTCAACCATTTCTTGTAATTTCCTCTGAAATGTGTCTTAATGAGATTCTCTCAAGAATGTGCCCATATTTTCCACAATAATGACAATTGTACCATGTATTGTGATCTCAATGATGAGTATTACCTTTTCTTGATGCTTTTTTTTTTTTTTTTTTTTTTTCTAGATGTCTAGTTAGATTTTGTCTTGGATCTGTACTCATGAGTTTTATGTCCATATTTATGACAATTATAGTAATGTCCTTCAAATCTATGCGTAGTAGGTGACTCACTTTTCTTTGTTATGCATTCATGTGCTTGGTGTCCTACCTTCTTGTAATTAAAGCAATTACCAATAAACTTAAGTTTAGAATTTTGCATACCATTCTTGCTTCTAAAGATATTTGTTGTGTGTCCAAGTTTACTATAATGATGACATGTAGGCTTGTCTTTGGATTTTGCACTCATTTGTTCTCCAATCTTTGATGATTCTCTTTCTTTAGTAGATGAATAATGCTCACTAAATCCTATTCCAGAAGTATCTGATATTGACCTTAGTGATCTCATCAATTCTTCAAAATATTTGATAGCCTCACTTGGTTTGTTCATTCTTTCCAGAAGTTCTTTTTTAGTCCTTAACTCATTTCTTAGTTACTTATACTGTGACCTTAGATTAATGTGATCTCTGCATCCTTCCTATTTGTTTCCTAAGTAGCAATTATTTATTAATTCATTGTATCCAGTTGATTGTTTGTGAAATTTTGTACTTCAAATGATTTAAGTCTAGTTGCTATATGTCTTTTATCTTCATCAACCATAATTTTCTCTTCTTCAACTTTCTTCTTTTACTATATCACTTCACATAGTCTTACTGATTGAGTTTCTTGTTCTCTCCTGAGTTCTTTTACTTCTCTTCTCAAAATGTTGTGTTGGAAATACAATGGGGAAAGTAAACTCTTGGGGTGGGGGGGTGAATCAGTCCTTCAAAATTTTAACCATAAAATCATTCACCGCACATCTATATCTCAATTTGCATGTAAATTGAAAAGAGCTAGCTAAACATATTCATCCATGGTGTGAAAGAAAATAACATTCAACACATATATGACACAAGATATTTGATTACCTAGAAACCTTCCAATGAGAAGGTAAAAATGGGGTGGGGATGACACCCACAAATCTTCACTACTATAGTTATGAAGTATATCCAATGAAGGTTATAATTTTTTATCATAAACTATGATCTACCCTGTGAAAGGTCTTCCCTGTTAAAGGCTTAAAAGATTGTTAAATCTTACCCTGTTAAAGGATTTCAACACCCTATTAGAAGTGTGCATGATTAAAGGAATTAAACTTACAATGAAACAAGCACCCTATTAAAGGATTTACAATAGCTAAATGTTAGGACTACTATGTTAAAGGATTTAACTGATTCATCGGTTAGAATATCTTAGCAATGATCTTGTGGTCAACACTGTGTTGCTCGATAACAGATCACCTCTTTGCATGTATCCTTGATCCTCTCTGATCAGATGTACCACTCCAGTCCTCTAACTTCTTTCATCTGTTCTCCTCTAACTAATTTTGCAATTCATAACTTGATTCAAAACTCCTTAGCCAACATGAATGCTTTATATGTACATGTAAAGTTCTCTCTTCGCACATACAATGTTTTGGTTTTACCTTCCTTAAGAAGACTTAGGTGACTTAGGGTTAGGTATGAATCAATGATTGTGATTAATCCATTTTGCCACTTAATCTATCCCTTTAAATGATTGGTTGCATGTATTGCATAGGGATCGTCAATATAAATTTGTTCATATCATCTAGAATCGTAAAACAATCCTTATGATGACTCAAAAATGGTCTATATAGAAGTTTGTGTCATTGAAAACTATGTCCAAAACTATTTTACTTGACACTTTAAGTCACTAATGCTCAATATCCATTGTATCTTCAATGTTGTAAGTTGGCCTCTAAATGATTCAACATCCATTGATCACTCAACATTTGAATCACTCGACATCAAATGTCTAGTCGGCACTTGAACGACTCAGCACTTACTAGTTACTCGACACATACTAAATATCTCACTCGACATACACTATCTAAAAACTTATTTTAGACATATATTACTTGTTCAGCGTGAAATAAGTTCTAAAGGCTTAAGTGTATTGTCACTCATATATCAAAACCAATATGAGATTAACAATCTCCCCCTTTGACATGAGTGGAAAAACTCTTGGTCATACATAAATATCCTTAACTTATGAGCATAAATCAAATAATCTTTGTTTAATACTTGACTTATATACAAAATTTCAAAACTTCAAAATTTTACAAAACGTGTGACTCATCAGTCATACCTCAAAGTTGTATAACTCCTCCTAAGTTGATTGTTCTTTTTTTGAATCTAAATACTCTTGCTAAGTAAATATATTGTACAGTTGTGCTCTATTTCTGTACTGACTCCCCCTTAGTTTGATCTCCCCCAAAACTTGTTCATTCTCTCCTTTTGTCTTATTCAAAATTCATTCACCCCCTTTTTGACACTTATGTCATGGGTGGTATACGAATAGTGTGTTTGTCCAACAATGATTTATGGACCTCCATTATTAGCTTCAATTTTGCATCCCAGTTGTCACACACTGCCTCTAGAGATTTAATTTAAATAGCTAACTTGACAACAAGGTTAACTAGGCCTTCATGAGTTGAAAGATGGGGATCTTTCTTCATCACTTTTTTGGAAAACGCTAGTTCCTTGTGTAACACCTCCATGTGAGGGATCAACATGGATTGGATGTTGATTAGTATAGCCTGAATTTTGGCATCTTGAGATTGTAATGTTGCTAACTGACCTTGGGCTGACAAAAATTGTCTAAAATGAGACTAACTTTGACTAGGATATTGTTGTAGGATGTTATTTGTTTTCTTCAAATCTCCCTCTAGGTGGTCAATGTATCTATGCACTTCTTGTGTGAACAAGGGTACATCCCACAACTTGGTGTAAAGAGAGAAAATTTTCTCTAACACCTTATTCACACCATCAATTTTGGTTGCTAAATCAACCTAACTTAGTGCAATGATACTAGATATTTTTTCAGTTACCTTGGACTTGGAATTTCTTCTCAAACCATTCTAATAATTTTACATTTGTGTCTAGGTCTTCATCATTTACCTTCTCCACAATGTTTTCCAACTTCTCAATGATTGGATTTGCTTCATCAGGTGTAGGTAGGCTTAAGGCATCAAGAAGTATGTCCTTGATGTCATGTAGTTCTTGTTGCTACCTATGCTCCCTATTGAGTAGTTCTCGGTGTTTCTTTTTGGCTAGAGCATCTTGCAGTATGCTCATTTTTTCTATGGTGATTGATGCAAGGTCAAACTTTGGAAGTTAAATCACTTCATCTAAATTCAGATCACCACAAGATGTAACTTCATCAACCTTGGGTGCACTAGGAATAGACCTTGATGACTACAATGGTGTAGCTTCTACACTTAGCCATTGAAGTGCTTGACTAGGAATAGGAGTAGCAGTATTTGGTAGGGTAACTAGTGTCTAAATTGCTATCACTTCCTCTAGTTTGGTAGTCAAGAATGAATCTTTAGTCATATCCCTATCCTTTTATGTGATCTTTGTATCACCTTGTGCTTGTGTTGTAGGTGTAGGACTGGCTTCCTAACTTGTTTGGACTGGTGTCCCATCTTTCTCAATTGTTGAAATTACTTATACTAAAACATTTTGGACCAATGTGCTAATATGTGATGACATTGTGTCCTTCCTTTGATATACTACAATAGGCATTGTAGATTGTACTTATGTTGATTGAGGGGGATATCAATAACTTTTGAGTTTTCTCCCTTGTAGATGCCAATTATGCCTTCATAATCTCATTCACATTCACCAATATAGGATGACTACATAGTTTTTCCTTAGTGATGGAATCAATCAATATCTTCTTCATATCCTCCTCTATTAAGGGATTGATGTTCTAAGTGGTGTTGTTAGAGACATCCTTAATATTTACTATATCTTCTTGTTGATCTGCACTATCCACATGAGGGGGACTGGCACTCAACATATGTACCTCTGGCACATTCTGATCTTGTTGTTGCTCTTCCTCAGTCATAGCCTTTTTATCTACTTCTTTCTTAGTGCCTGCCTCATGTCCTTCCCTTATAGATTCATCCTTTGTTATCTCAACTACCCCTTGTTTTGCTTTGTCTTCACCTACTTCCATAAGTGCTTACTCAATGGCTTGTTCTATCTGCAACCCATAAATTACCTTCCATAATTGGGTGATTTGTTTGACAACCTCCCCAATATTATTCTACAAGATTTTGAAAGCTCTATATTTGGGAGAAAATATCCCCTTGTATTTATTAATGGTCTTTGTTATTGTAGACTTATCTAATTCTAGCATTACTCTTGCTAGATTAGTCTCTCTAATATTCCTCTCAGTTAAGAGACTATATTGCTACCTTTGCTCAAATATATCATATAGACCTTTGGGTAAAGAGTTGGCAATCTCAATTGGAGTTTTGTTGAATTTGGCCATAATCTTGTATGTATATTTCTCAACCTTGTTTATTTCTATTTTACCAAGTTGATCAAACTCAACATGTGTGAAACTTGATAAATCAACATTATTTTTTTATATTATCACACAAGTTGTCCAAGTAAAAAGAGGGACTATGGCTTGCCACTTGAAATTGACTATTTTCATCTGACTTAGTCCTCTCCTCATCTGATTTAGTTGGAGCTATATATTTCCTCCTTTGCCTCTGCTCAGGTTCATCTTCCTTGATAGTTGTTCTAGCTCTGTTTCCTTTAGGCTTCCCAACTTCTTGAGTTTTCTTAGCAATAGCTCTTGTCCTAGCCCTGGTGACAGGAATTATAGGCTTTTGTTGTGAAGGTTTCACAACTTTCTTGGCTTTTCTTACTGCTAACTTTTTTTCTTTTCTCTTTTTCTTTTTTGTAGCAATAGGTGCTTCATTGGCTTCTTCTCCCTTGAAAACTTCATCAAATTTTGTTTCTCCTTCTCCTTGGTCCTCACCTTGACTCTATGGAAGAGAAAGTGGTGCTTGGACAAGTGTATCTTCCTCATATTCTTCATTATCCTCTTCTTCTTCATCTCTTTCTGCCTCTTCACCAAATTGTTCCTTGAGCATTTTCACAATTTTTTTCTTCTTCCTTATCACAGAAGTTGTCTTCAAGCCCATAGTGATTTTAGACTTGGCTACATCATAGTTTCCAAATGTAGTAATCTTCTTATCTACTTCCTCTTCAAGTAAAGTAGTGATGGCTATAGATGCCTTATCCACATTAATTTCATAAGGCAATGGCTTGAGCCATCTAACCCTTGGAACAACGACTTGAACATAAATGAAATCAACATCATCTAGAAAAAAAACATCATTGAAATGTTTCTCTACTAGTGATACTGGTATCCTCTGTCTTTGTTTCATTGACTTCTTAAAGTCTTCAAAATAACTTGTCATTATAGTCTCAAAACTATTTCTAAGTTGCTCTATGTATTCTTCAATTTGCATTGCAACAGACCTGTTGGTCTTCCAAGCAACTTTGCCAAATGAGGGAAAGTGTTTTGCACATAGAACAATATACAAACAAGAATTGAACCAAATTTGCATTATGCACTTTTTGTCTTTCTTATGGCTCCCAAGTTTTCTAATTACTATTGGAGTTGTAACTTTGCAAGGTCATAAGAATGGTCCTTATTTACTATCTTATAGCCCAAATCCACAACTATACATGGTACATTGTTCAATCTACTAGATTTAAAGAACTTATGTGCAATTACTCTAACTAAAAATGCAATTAGGGGATCAATGATTATGTCTATGGTCATCCCTCTATTGTTCCACATTACCCCTATATTATTCTCAATTACCTCTTTTGCATCAATCATCATAGTCTTTGATATGTCTAGGGTAGGATACCTTGTTACTCTTTGGATAATCCTCTTTATGATCTTGATAGGGTTATCTTCTAACCATACAAAGTTGTCATATATTCTGCTTAAACTATCTTAATCCACTCTGTCTTGAATACACTAGGAAAATCTAGGGCACGGGTTAACCCTTTTCTTTCTACAATTTTGTTTTCCTCTTTCAACACTCCATATTCACACAATTTTCCATTCAAGTCTCTGATTTCCATGTCTCCTATACTTCCTACCTTATAAGTGTAGAAACACCTTACATCTTGTATCATTAAAACTTGTGGTGGTATCATAGATTACGCACCAGATGGGTCTCCTTTACATGCAATATCAGGAATTTCCTGAAAATGTGGTTGTTTAATCTCATTACTAATCAACTGAATATTTAAGACTTATTTTCCTCCCTTAATGACTACAACAAAAGAGCTATATGCCATTACAACTATCTAGGGTTTGTGTAAATTCAAACAACATAGCTTGGCATACAATAAATACCTTGAAAAATCTAATGTTTGGTGATGAGTAGTAGTTGAATCCAGTATGAAAATACTTGAATAGATTTCTCGATTCACTTTATGCTCTTCATGCTCTCTTCAGTCTTGAATGATTGCAAATGAATTGAAAATGACCATATAACCCTTAAAACTTTGTTATAAATGCTCAGTGCTTACATAGTTGTAAGCTTGGCTCCAATAGTAATTTTGACTCACTCAATTTCTACCATGCTCAACAACCACATCAAGCTTGGCCAACACTATCACCCTCAATAGCTCAGTATCAACTAAATTTTCACTTGGCAACAACAATGAAACTTTTCATGCTCGACAACAACATGAAAACTTATAGATTTCTTCTAAGTTCTAACCAATGCTTTGCATCTTACTTCATGCATATATGATATTGTTAGAACTGAATCCTTGGAACTGATGTATAATTGAACTTTGAAATATCAGTCCCATATATACCTCTTGATTGTCTAGTTGGGGGTGGTGTGATCACCTAACCCATTGGATGAAGTGATCCCATCTGAATTTGATGTGTTGCAATCTTCCTTTTCCTTCCATGTCTTGTTCATCTACACTTTGACTTCTTCAACATCAACCTTTCCTTTTCCTTCATTGAATTCACTGCTAGGTGCTTTTGACCTTGTTAGACAATTTCTGTTGATGTGACCAATCTTCAAACAACTAAAACATATAGTTTGACTCAACCATTTACTATAGTCACTTCTAAAATGTGTTCTAATACAATTCTCAGTAACATGTCCATACTCTTGACAATAGTGACAACTATGCTTTGTATTGTAATCCCAATTATAGGGATTTTTACTGTGTTCTACCTTTTTATTTGTTTGTTGACCAATTAGGCTTGGATATGCACTCATATGCTCTATGTCCATTCTTCTTATAGTTGTAGCAGTAACCTTCAAATCTTCGTGTGCTTGAAGTATTGGTCTTGCATTCATGTGCTTGATGTCCTTGCTTGTTTCACTCATGACAGTTACCCATGAATTTCTTACTAGAATTCTGATTTACATTATTGCTCCTACAAACATTTGATGTATGACCTATCATTCCAAAATTATGACAAGTAAGTTTGTAGTTCTTACCTTTGTCGCTTCTTTGTTAACCACTATTAGATGATTCTCCTTCTTTAGTACTGGTGTAACCCAATCTCGAAGTATCACTGTTAGGTCTAGGAGATCTCATCAGCTTCTCAAAATACTTGATGGCTTCACTAGGTTTGTTGAAACTTTCAACAAATTCTTTTTCTCTTTTCAGATCATTTCTCAGTTGTTTATTTTGCAACTTTAGGGTTGTGATCTCAATATCCTTTCCATTCTATTCATTATTAGTAGTCATCGTTTGATTCATTTTTTTCAGTTGCACGTGAACAATCCTATTTACCTCTAATGTCTTCTCTTCCAATCTATTGGTTAGTATCCTTTTGTCATCTTGAATCATGACTTTGTCTTTCTTAGCTTCATTTTTTTGCTCAGTTACCTCACATAGCAATATTGATTGGACTTCTTGTTCTATCTTAAGATTTCTGACCTCTTCAGTTAGGGCACCATTCTTTTCCATTAGATTTGCAACTACTACATCAAATTCATTTGAGTTTCCTCTACAAACAATTCAGTATTGTCTTCCTCTTGGTAATGTGTGTCATTCTCTTCAATAGCTATTTCTTTCCTTCTCTTTAGTGAGTGCTTCAACTCATCTCTTGCTTCTTTCAACTGATGCAGGGAAAGCTAGATTTCAATCTTTTGGTTATCAATAACTTTTCCCAACTTGTAGACTTCCATCTTCAAGATCTTTCTTCAAAGCTGCAAAGCTTTCCTTTCTAGAGAACCAATTCTCTGATACCATAAAATAATTCACCACACATTCATTTCTCAATTTGCATGTAAATTGAAAATAGCTAGCTAAACATATTCATCCATAGTATGAAAGAAAATAACATTCAACAGATATATGACACAAGATATTTGGTTACCTAGAAACCCTCCAATGAGAAGGTAAAACTAGGGTGGGGATGACACCCACAAATCTTCACTATTGCAGTTGCAAAGTGTATCCAATGAAGGTTACAATGCTTGATCATAAACTATGATCTATCCCTCACAAGATTGGTAGATATTACCCTATTAAAGGATTTTAACACCCTGTTAGAAGTGTGCTTGATTAAAGGACATAAACTTACAATGAAGCAAGCACCATGTTAAGGGATTTACAATAGCCTATTAGGACTACTCTATTAAGAGATTTAACTGATTCACCTATTAGAATGTCTCAGCAGTGATCCTACAGTTAGCACTTTGTTGCTAGATAATAGATCACCTGTTTACATGTATCCTTGATCCTCTCTAATCAGATGTATCAATTTTGTCCTCTAGCTTCTTTCCCCTGTTCTCCTCTAACTGATTTTGTAATTCATAACTTGATTCAGAACTCCTTAGCCACCATGAATGCTTTGTCTATGCATGCAAACTTCTCTCTTTGCACATATAATGTTGTAGGGTTTGCCTTTCTTAAGAAGCCCTAGGTGATTTAGGGTTGGGTATGAATCAACTATGATGATTCATCTATTCTATCACTTAATCCACCCCTTTAACTAATTGGTTGCATGTACTACATAGGGAACCTCAATATAGATTCATTATTATCATCTAGAATCGCAAAACAATCCTTAAGTCAGCTTTAAAATGGTTTACATAGAAGTTTGTGCCATTACAAACAACTATGTCTAAAGGTACTTGATGTCGCTGATGCTCGACATCCACTGTATCTTCAACATTGTAACTTGACCTCTGAATGACTTGGTATCTATTGATCATTCGACATCTAAATCACTCAACATTAAATGTCTACTCGACACTTACTAGTTACTTGACACATACTAAATATCTTGCTCGACATACACTATCTAACAACTTATGCTCAACATATATTACTTATTCGACATGAACTAAGTTCTAATGACTTAAGTGTATTGTCACTCATATGTCAAAACCAATATGAGATTAACATGTTGTTCTTCTCTAGTAGTTTTTCTATTGTTGGATTGCTATCACCAATCTTCCCAATGTCAAATAGTCCTTCTATGTCAACTTCTTGATATTGTGTGTCATTTTGTTGAATTACCAACTCTTTCCTTTTTGTCAAAGATTTTCTTAACTCTTTTGTTGCTACTTCAAGTTGTTGTAATATGATATGGATTTCAATCATTTAGTTCTCAATGACTTTTCCCATTAGGTATTCCTCCATGTCAAGGATTTAATGGGAAACAAGACACTAAGAGGGGGGTGAATCAAGATCTTAAACTTTTTCTTACAAAACCAAATTATTGATTTTACACCTAATACATCTCATATCTTAGATCTACCATCAAAACAATAATTTTGAAATGTAAGTGAAAACATAAAATCCATGAAAAGATTCAATGCATGACACAAATGATTTGGTTATCTAGAAACACTTCAATATGAAGGTAAAACCAAGGTAGGGATGAAACCCGCAAATCTTCACTATTGCAACAATAAAGTTAACTTCTTAGGGTTATAATGTTTGACCATAATATACAATATACTCTATGAGGGGTCTACCCTATTAAAAGCTATTAAGGCTGCTAGGTCTTACCTTGGTAAAGGATTTTACATTTACAATCAAGTGAGGAATCTGTTAGGAGATTTACATAGACGTGTTAGGATAACTCGGTTAAGAGATTTTCCCTTACTCAATCTATTAAAGTTGATTCAGTACCTCACCCTGAGTTTTCTCTTAAATTTTATTTTGGATCTCCTCTATTCAATGTCTCAATCTGATCTCTTAATCTGATATCTATGTTCTTTCCTTCACTACTTGGATTGCTTTGTCTGATCTCCTCCCAGACTTAGCCTTCCTTGCTCTATTTTATCCTTGTTTGATCCTTCACTTGCACATTCACCCATTTGTTCACACACATGTGATTCTCCTTTATACATTTGATCCTAGGGTTAGAACTCTCTTTAAATAGAAAATATTTGAAAGTTTTGGATCATAATCAATGGTTCATAGGTCATCTTCTTTTGTTGTTTCCCTTTTTATTAGCTTTCCTCGGGATCATTAGCTTCTATAAATATGTGTAAACTCATCTTAACTATATTTGCAATCATTAAATTCATATAGAAGTTGGCCAAAAATGATTTACATAGGTATTTGGGCAATTACAAACTCATATGACAAAACTGGTTTGCTCGACATCTGAATGTTTTGATGCTCGGTCATTATTAACATTCATTTTGACATTTGATTTCTACATGCTTGGTCATTTCTATTTACTCGACAAAAGTTGTCTTCCAATTTACTTGATCTCAATTGTGTATGGCAGCTTATGTATGCACTTGGTCTCAACTAGGGTGCTCGATAGTCTCTGACTTTCTTAATATGTAATACAAAATAAACAAGTCCTCATGTGCTCAGAATTTACTAAATGACTCGTTCGCAATGATGACCATCCATCCTTGCCCAGTAAATGACTAAGTGTTTGAACACTAATAGGAAACATAGGCATAGAGATCAATGAAAGTTTGTGCAAAGAAGGGATCAAATGGTCTATCAACTTGTGTTGTGCTAGTCAATCTTAAATTTTGTAAAAATGATAGGCCAAATCATCTAGCAAATTCTAGTCAACTAACCCTAATGATTTATAAAAAAGAGGGTCATATAGCTCTAGAATTTTTTTATATACTAGTATACTCGATATTATGAATTATGATAATATTATTTGGAACAAGGATTCTTGATGCAAGGTGGGATGGGGAATGCTTTAAGGAATCACTCTCCAAAGACCCTACTAGAGTTAGATATAAAAGCACAACATAAATATGGAAGAACCAGTAATTATATTTATTCCAAGGTAGATCTATTAAGACAATATCCTTGCAATGTGCTAGGCATAATTTCTATCTAGTTATAACCATTATAGTATAATTACAAAGAGCGAGCTTAGAAACTTGTGCTTTCCAATTCAATCTTCAATCTATCTTCATCTCATATCTTCTAACTTATTTACTTACATCCTATATTTCAAATATATATCCATCGGGACACACCAGTGGACTAACAGATATGATTTATTACAAAATATAGGTCCTACCCCAAAAGGGAAATTGATGACTATACAAATAAGAAAACTAATGCCTATGAGCATGAGGATAGGTCCATAAATGATCCAAGAAGATGTCTCTAAATTTATGAGACACCATTTAATCATATGAACTTCATTGAAACCAATATATATATGTTACTCCATATACCAACAAATAACATGTCTTAAGCAAGGATGAAGGATAAATTCCCAACAAGGTGAAGTTAAGTTCTACAAACATAGGGCAAGGGTCCATGAAAAGTCCAAATTAAGGAACCAACTTTGCTAAAGGAATAAACAAAAACAAGTTATCCCACAAATAGAAAACTGGAATAGAAATAAAGGAAATATATTTGGTTGATGTAATATTGCCCAAGAACCCAAGATGCTCCTACATCAGACACTTGGGGTAGTTAAAGATTGATTTCCACATTAGGAAGTCTATATTCTTTGAGTAGAATCATAAAGATCCAACTCAACTTGAGAAATCTAGGAACTATCTTTAACTGGTTTACTATGACACTAAAATATATATTCTTTATGGTCTTTTCCTCTTATTATCTTTCTTACTATAGTGTCCAAGATTCATTCAATCCCTTTTTTCTTCTTCTTAGGATGATCAGGATTATTAGATGCTTCTTCATTAGATTAAAAGTACTTATAAATGTCTACAATATTGAATGTTGGCAAAATGTCCATGTCCTCACATAACTCAACCTCGCAAGTGTTTCCACTATCACATTTCCTAAAGACCTTACAAGGCCTAAACTTCCTCATAGTCATCTTACTGCAAGTACCAACTATAAATTTGTTATTCTTCAAAAGTACCATCACTTCATCTCCAACTTTAAATTTTTTATGTCTTCTCTTCTTGTCTGCCCTTTCCTTACATCCTTGATTGTTGTTCTCCAAGTTATTCTTGACCTCCTCTTGTAAATTCTTCACGAAGTCCACATATTCATCTATTTTAGCACTATTCTGCATTTCACTACTCAAGTTTCTCAACTTAGTATTACCTCTAGAGTGCATGTCATTTATTATCTCAAAAGGTGTCCTCTTAGTTATCATGTTCATTGAATTGTTATATGCAAACTCTTCTTGTACCAAAAATAAGTCCCAATTAGTTGGATTATCTCCAATCAAGTATCTTAATAAGTTACCCAAACTTATGTTCAAAACTTTAGTTTGTCCATCTGTCTATGGATGAAATGTAGAACTAAACTTGAGCTCATTGTTTAGCTTCTTCCAAAGTTTCCTCGAAAAGTAACTAGTAAACTTAGTATCTCTATATGAAATAATAGTCTTTGGTAATCCAAGTAACCTTCACAATATGCCTAATGAATATGTCTACTATATGTATTGAGTCAGATGTCCTCTTACAAAAGAACTCATATGTCTAAGTTCTAGGTAACACAAGAACAAAATCCATATTGATATCTTCCCAAGGTTAATTAGGACTAGGTAAAGGTGTATACAAACCCATAGTGCGACTAGTTCCTTTAGCTACTTGACAAATTTTGTAACTCTTTATTAGTTTTCGAACATCCTTATACATTTGTGGCCAAAAGTATCTTTCAGAAATCAACTTCATTATTTTATCAATTCCAAAATATCCTACAAGTTCTCCACTATATTTCTCCTTAATGATGTTATCTCACGTATATCCTTTCTGATAGTATCAAAGAGACTGAAAATAACAACTACATGCAAATATATCCAATATCACAAATGAATAAAGCACACATAAATAAATAGAAGTGATGTAGGAGCATCCTAGGTGAAGGATAATCTTGGATCACCCAAAAATATTTCTATTTCAATTTATGTGTTTTCAATAAGGGTCATTCTAGTGTAGAATTCTTGTTTGTATTTTTTTGGGAGGTTTCTATTTTTAGCAAGTTGGTCGTGTGAGCTCAAAATTTCTAATTTCATATGTGGTGGTTCATCTTAGATATATCAGGCTTCCAATTGAGTTCCATTGCTATATCTATGTATTAGTAAAGTTAATGTAGATTTTTGGTATGAATTTTTTGTATCAAAACTTTTGACTTAATGATGAAAGCGTAAATGGCTCTGGAATGAGGTTAAACCTCAACTGGTGGACGCTTGCACAGCCAATCATGGTAGAACATAAGATAAGATTTTTCAAAAGGAGTTATAATAGTCAATCAAGTCAACAATCTATTAGTTATGGTCTTCGAAATTTGGGTCATCCAAAAATATAATTTGTAAATTATCTTGAGTCAATTTTATGTAATAAAGTATAATAAAATTATAGAATATGAGATTGGTTAGCCTCAATAATTAGGATTAACTGTCTGGAACATTCCCACATGGTGGAAAATGCCTATATAAGGAAGGCTCGTAGGTTGCTTAGCGCGGTTTTGGGTGATTTTCGCAACTTTGTTTTGTAGATTGTTGTAAGGAAGGTGCCCATGTGGGTTTGCATATTGTAATTTTAAATTCTATAATTTCACACTTGTGGAGATAATAAGAAACCCATATTTTTTAACATAGATTATTGTTTATTTTGTATTTATGTTGAGTATTTGTGGTACTAAGGGGAGCACCCTTCATGGAGTGGTATCATAGTAGGTTTTCCTAAGTGTACAAATAGATCATCGACTATGACACAATTTGTACCAAGATTGTAGATTGAGTTGAGCATGTAGATAGATCACCAATTGTGAGGTAGTTTGCACTAGGGTTTTAGTGATAAGTGCAAAAATGTCTCTACAATGGGAATGAGTTAGAAGAGTTAGAGGTGTTACACCTAAGGGTTTTAGAGCCCTCCAGACAGAAATGCAATAATTTCAAGAATATATGTGTAGAGGGATGAATCTTACTATAGGAGATGACAATGATGATGAAAGAGAAGGAGAAGTTAATCAAGAATAAGAAGAGGAAGTTCTGAAACTTTTTAGGGTCATTTCCAAGATTGAGAAAATACCTAAGTTTGAGGTTCACACATTTTTAGGAAATCTTAACCTGGAGGAATTGATTGATTAGATCAATAAATTAGAAGAATATTTTGAGTATGAAGATATTGAGTTTTCTGATAGGGTCAAGTTTATGAATGCCAAATTGAAGGGTTATACAAAGATTTGGTGGTATGAGATTCAATTGAAGCATGATAGAAAATAAAAGTATAAAATCACAATATGAGATCAAATGATGGATAAATTGAAGTGACAATTCATTCCTATTGATTATCATCTTGATCCTCTAAAGAAAATCCAAGGGTTGAAGCAAGAGGAAATATCTATGAGGATTATACAAAACAATTCTATTACATTTTCATTAGAACAAGTCATCCATAAGCTAACAAGGAGAAAGTTACATGTTACATTAATGGGTTGAGGCTAGTCATTCAAGAGGAGTTAAGTTTGGTATGAATGAGCAATATTGAGGAGACATACCAATTTTCCCTAAGAGTAGAAGAGAAGCTAAATAAGAAGTTTGAGAGTCAGAAAAGTGAAAAAGTCTACTATGGAAGTTCTAGTGGATGGTCTTATGGAGGCCAAAATGAAATTTAGAAGAAGAAGGATGAGGCTGGCAGTAGTAGTTAGAACTAGAGGGGAAATAATTTCAATCATTCTTATGATTAGAATAATAGAAATTGGAGAGGAAGAGGAAGAGGGCAAGGATTTGAAAGAGGAGGTTTTTGTGGAACATGTTTTCACTATAGAGAAGGGCATAGGGCATTTGAATGTCTCCAAGGCCAAGGAAGGATAGATAAGAGAATCGAAGATCAGGCTAGAGTTACACATATCGATGAGGATGTCATCACATTTTGAAGATGCTAAAAGAGAAGAAGTCCTAGTTACAAAAGAGTCTTGCAAAGTGGTGAGAATAAACCTAATCAAAGGAGGAGCTTGTTTTCCACCATGTGTAAGTGTGAAGATAAGTGTTGTCATGTAATTATTGATCGTGGAAACATTGAGGATTCAGTGTTAAAAAAGATGGTCATTAAGTTAAATCTCAAAGGGCAGAAACACCTACATCCAGACCATATTGCCTAGGTGCAGGATGACCACAAGGTCATGGTTAATGAACTATGCCTAGTGCAATTCAAGGTTGGAAGCTACCAAGATGGGTACCTATGTGATATCATACCTACAAACATATCTCAAATGTTTATTGGTGGGTCATGGTAGTTTGAAAGGCATGTTGTACATGATGATTATGTGAATACCTGCACTATGATAAAGGATGGAGTGAAACATAAGCTGAGGCCATTAAAGGATAAAGAAGAAAAGGTATGTAATATTTCCAAAATATGATTTGTTGATGGGAAGAAGTTTCTAGAGGGCCTGAGTGATGTAGGAGCATCCTAGGCTCGTTTGTAATCCTGCATGATTGGAGGTATCTTGGCTAAGGGTTGTGGACTCGATCACCAAATAGTAGTGAGAAGGATGTAGTTGTGGCCAAGGAGATTGATCATTGAAGGAGGCTTGGTCATTGTTGGCTTGCTTGATATTTTTTGTAATGCTCAGCATGCACTGGTTGCTTGGTAGTGTTCGAAATGTATTGGGAGCTCGACAGTACTTGGGAGTTTATTGATTCTTGGCTTAGTCTTTCTGACACTCGACTTGGTCTTCGTTCTTGTAGGTACCGAGTTGTCTTTGAACTGACTTTTGACATTTGATTCATGTTGTAGCCAACTTTGGGGTATTTAATTTGTGTTGTAGCCGACTTGTGGCTCAACATATATTTAATGTAAGGGATTTAATTTAGTTTGTAATGAACTGGGCCAACTTGTGGCTTAGTTGGGCATAAGTAGGAGGTTTTATGGATTCTTTAACATGAGGGGTGATCCATATTAGAGAAGAGGATACAAACTTTGAGGGGCTAGTAGTTGTGGCTTGAGAATCAGAGAATAGCTTGGTGGACTTGAGGGTACAAGTGTAGATTCTTCTTGGTATTCTTGTCCAATTGTGGATTTGGACTAGCTGGGAGTAGTATTTGAGTTGGATCTTGTGGGATCTTGCAGAACTAATATTGTAATTACTTTTGTATTTGGCCCTAACCTAAAAGGCCTTACAACCAGGCATATTGCATGTAATCAATTATTTTATGAAAAAGAGTTGATTTGGTATTAGATCTTGCATTATTGTTGCATTTTTGTTGTGTTTCCATAGTGTGGTTGTTTGGTGGTGGCTAGGACATCTCCTTTGGGGATTCTCTTATCTTGTACTGCATCAGGTGGTATCAAAGTGAAGGTTGTTCTTGAGTGTGTGGACAGATCATCAAAGTTGAGGTAGTTTGCACTGGGACTTGGGTGAAGGCTGGAAGAGAAGGTTGATCTAGTGAAGTTGATTGATCTTTTGGATTTTTGGATATATTGCTTTAGGTTTGCATAATTTTTGGAAGATTCCTCTAAGAAGATTGGATCCTAGTGCAATTGATGATCTTAGTGATTTTGTGGAGGAAAGGATCTCAGAGAAGATTAGGGAAATTGTGAGTGCTTTAGGTGGTGTACCTAGGCATGTGGGTATTGATGATGATTATGAGGAAGTTGTTAAAGACTTTGAAATTGTTGGATCTAATGGAGAGGACATAACTAATTACGTGGAGAGACCTATTAGAACTAGGGTTGGTCAGTTTGCTAGACCTAGATCTCAATTGAAGCTAAAGCATAAGA
Organism: Cupressus sempervirens; assembly: GCA_028749045.1. Taxonomy (NCBI): domain Eukaryota; kingdom Viridiplantae; phylum Streptophyta; class Pinopsida; order Cupressales; family Cupressaceae; genus Cupressus; species Cupressus sempervirens. Next base: position 763,239,434 of record CM053791.1, read on the forward strand.
TGGAGGTTTGTAATTTCTTAGGTATTTTGACTCCTAAAGACTTGATTGATTGGATTGGTGAATTGGAAGACTACTTTGAGCTTGAGGATATCGAGGATCCACTTAGAGTGAGGTTGGATCAAACTAAGCTAAAAGGACATGCTTCTCGTTGGCGGAAAGAACTATAAAGAGATAGAGAGGATGAAGGTGAAATAAAGAACACTAGATGGAGGTTGATGGTGACTAAGTTGAAGGCTAAATCCATTCTTGCTAATTATGAACTTGAGTTATTTAAAAGGTTGCATAATCTGAAATAGAATGATATGTCTATGAAAGATTATACTAAGGAGTTCTACAAGTTGGCTATTTGGACTGTGCATAGAGAATTGTCAAAGGAGAAGGTAGCTCAGTACATTAATGGTGTGAGATTCAATATTCAAGATGAGGTTGATATGCTAAATATTTATTTAGTTGAGGATGTTTATTAGTATGCTCTGAAGGCATAAGATAAGTTAAAGAGGAAAAGTCAAGGTAATGCTAGAGGGAAGGAGAAGCAAGAAAGTTTGATAAAGGTTAAACCAAGTGCATAAGGTGAACCAAAACCTATTGATTAGAAGAGAAGGAGAGGTGGAGATGGGTTTAGTGGTAATTGGTTTAGATGTAGTGAAGAAGGGCATAGATATTTTGAATGTCCTTATGGTAGGAAAGTTGTTGTTGTGAATGAGGTTGTGGTCCAAGATAGTCAGCCTAAGCAGGGAGAGGGTTTGTTGGCTCAACAAGTACTAGTTGGTCAGAGGACATTGGAATCTTATTAGAGGACTAGTTTGTTCAAGAATTGTTGTAAGTCTAGTGGTAAAGTCTATAAGGTGATTGTGGACGGTGGTAGTACTGATAACCTTGTTATTGAGGAGATGGTTCAAAAACTTGGTTTGAAGAGAGTGAGACATCCTTATCCTTATAGGATTGGTTGTTTGCAAGGTGAGTATGCTTTTGAGGTGAGGGATAAATGCCTTGTTGATTTTTAGATTGGGTGGTATAAGGATCAAGTATTGTGTGATATTGTGGACATGAACAATTATTATGTGTTTCTTGGTAGACCTTGGCATGATGATTGCAGGGTTGTGCGTGATTGTGTCAAGAATGTGTTTACTATTGAGAAAGGTGACAGGAAAGATTCCCTGATTCCTTTGCAGAATGAAGAGCTTAATAGGAGGAACTTGAGTATTGGTAGTTGAGTTGAGTTGAAAAATTCTGATAAGGTTAGAGATCAGCATGGAAAGAAGACCTATAACACACCTAGGATGGATGTGAAGAAGTAGACAAAGAACAAGGGAAAGAGTGTGCAAGTTGAAGACTTGGAGGATATGTATGTGAAGAACTAGTTTGGGATTTATGTGCTAAATCCTAGAAGATGTTCTTCTACCTACTGAGAACATCTTTTCAAACTTGGGGTGTCTAATGCAGGATAATCCTAGGCTTTCTTAGAATCCTAGGCTTGCTTGCAATCCTACATGGTTGGAGGTATTTTGGCTAAGTGTCGTGGACTCAGTCACCAAATGGTGGTGCTTGGTTGCCAATGGGTGTAGTTGTGGCTAAGGAGCTCGATCATTGAAGGAGGCTCGATCGTTGTTGGCTTGCTTGACATTCTTTGTAGTGCTCAAGATGCACTGGTTTCTCAATAGTGCTCAACATGCACTAGGAGCTCGGTAGTGCATAGGAGTTTATTGATGCTCAGGTTGGTCTTTCTGATGCTCGACTTGGTCTTGGTTCCTATAGGTGTTGAGTTGTTTGTTAGCCAACTTTTGGTATTTAATTCCTGTTGTAGCCAACTTTGGGGTATTTAATTTGTGTTGTAGTCGACATGTGGCTCAATATATATTTAATATAAGGGATTTAATTTAGTTTGCAATGAATTGGGTTGATTTGTGTCTTAGTTTGGTATAAGTAGGGGGTTTTGTGGAGTCTTTAGCATGAGGGGTGATCCATCTTAGAGAAGAGGATGCAAAATTTGAGGGGCTAGTAGCTGCAACTTGAGAACCAAAGAATAGCCTATGAACCTGAGGGTACAAGTGTAGATTCTTCCTGGTGTTCTTGTCCAGTTGTGGATCTAGACTAGCTGGGAGAAGTGTTTGAGTTTAATCTTGTGGTATCTTACCAAACTAATATTGTAATTACTATTGTATTTGGCCCTAACCCAGAAGGCCTTATAGCCGGGCATATTGCATGTAATCAGTTATTTTATGAATAAAGAGTTAATTTGATATCAGATCTTGCATTGTTGTTGTATTATTATTATGTTCCCCTGTGTGGTTATTTGTTGGGGGCTAGGCCATCTCTTTTGGGGATTCTCTTGCCTTGTATTGCATCAATGAGGCATGAGCATATGTGGTTCTCTATAATTCCAAAAAAAATTTAAAAATTAAAAGAGGTACCTAAAGAAGTGGCTGATTTTCTGAAGGAGTTTCCATAAATTGCATTCAATAATGTGCCTAATGGATTACCACTAGTAAGGAAGATCAATCACCAAGTGGACTTGATTCCAAGAGCTATTTATCAAACAAGGCAACACACATAATGACCCTAGTGGAAAGTGAAGACTTGAACAAATAAGTAAATGAGTTGTTGTAGAAGGGTTGATTCAAGAGAGTCTAAGTCCATGTGCTAGACCAACAATATTAGCACCAAAAAATAATGGAGAATGGAGGATGTGTGTAGATTCACGAGCTATTGAAATAAGATCACAATCAAGTATAGATTTTTAGCATGAATAATTATGGTATTCATTTGGCAGAGTATCCTAATCATTGTTGGAACAATTGAGAGATTGACATGTTGCATCCATGACTGTGTTTTTCATTGATGTCAATATAGTATTGTTTCTATAAACTATGGTAGAGTACTAAACATAGTATGAGGTCTTACAGATTGTGTATTGATAATGAGGTCAAGTGTGGTTGAGGATATGTTCTATAGTGTGTCTTGATAACATAGACAAGTGCACATGCATAAATTTGAAGACATGTGAATGTTATCTATGATTTACAAAAGATAGTGTGCAAACATAGTCCCTAAGAAGTGGTTTCTGGTGTTTTGATTGTATGTCCTAATAGGGATAGAATCATGATGAGTGTGGTTAGATAGTGATAGTAAACAACCTGATGATGATGTCAATGAGTGCACAGGGTCCAAGGTTGCACATGCAAAAAGTTGTAATTACTATGAGCCAACAATGTTTTGTAATTGTGAAAAGATAAAATGAATTCTTTTATCTTAATGTGGTCCTATTGTAATTAATTAGAAAAGCCTCAAGGCCAACTTAGTGAATTATTTTGAGGACATGATATAAAGGAAAGTCATTTTCCTTGTGATGAAGTGTGGACTATATGCAAGTGTATGAGTTGTAAGTGAACTTGTATTGGATATGCAAAGTGGGTAAATGTGAGTAAGTGATCAAAGGGATCGGTGTGATGTACTGTTGAAGATGTGGTAATGAGATCTGTGAAGTATTTGGTGTGGTATTGGCACAGTAAGAAGACAAATCAAGAGTTCAAGTTTCAAAGATTAGTTGCATTTCTATTATTCTAAAAGGAATAATATGAATGCTAGTTGGACAATGAATTTGGTGGTCTTGCCCCTACAGTTGTTTGGATAGTGGGTCCATCTGCCTTCTACAACTCCTGATAGGGTTGGCACAACTCTAACAAGATTGGAATATAATCCTCACAAGGATTCAAAGTCTCCTAATAGGGACTGGTATGTATTGAATGTATTTCATTGGCTCCTAAAAAAGTCCATCCTCTTACAAGGAACTTATATAATAGTACATCATTTTGTGGGTACCATCCCCATTGGGTTTTTACCTTTGATCAAGGGTTTCCCTAATTAACATATATGGTGTTATTGTGTATGTGTATCTTCTTATGGTTGTTGATTATATTGTTCACATGTTTAAGGTTTAATAGGGTTGATAAAAGTTATATAGATCTAATAATTGATTCAACCCTCCACCCTCTTAGTTATCTTGGTGGACTTTACTTTCTAACAATTGGTATAATTGAAGTAAAAGCTTAACAAGTTAAAGAGATCAATGTCAGGTCATTTCAAAAAAGGAATTCCTAAGTTTGACAGAGTTAACTATGATAGCTGGAAAGAGAAGATGAAGACATATCTACTATGCATGGGTCCAAGATATTGGCCAATGATGAAGAATGGAAAGAAAATTATGAAAGAAAGCAAACTTGAAGAATGCAATGAAGTTGAAAGAGATCTATTTATGCGTAACATGCTTAACAAAGAAATTTTGTCAGCTCTTCCTAAAAATGAATATAGTTAGGTAATATCCTTAGAAACATCTCATGGAATTTGGACAGCTTTGGAATCTACTTTTGAAAGTGATAAGCATGCTAAGAGAATTAGATTACAAAATTGGATATGTTTGTTTTGAGATGGTAAAATGATGGAAGATGAATTTGTAAGAAGTTATATTGGTAGAGTATTAGAAATTGTTGCACAAATAAAGTCTTGTAATGGAACTAAAGATGAAGATGAGATCATATGGAAGATCTTGAAACTTGACACCACCATTCAAGCAAACAACATCGATGATTGAGCAACTATTACCTTATACTAAGAAATTTACTAGAGAGACTCATCTTGGAAGATTGGAATCAACAAAAGAAAGCTTGAAATAGTATGGAGATTTGCCTAAAGTAGAAATTTATTTTAGTGCATTAAGTGTTCACGCCCTTCTTTATTAAGAAGTGCAAGCACCAGTAGGGCTTATGCTAGTAGTAACATATCCAAATCTGAGGAATATAGAAGAATTGAAGAAGGAATTTCCTTGCTTGTAAGGATAGAACTAGGTTGTAAGAAAATCTTTAAATGTTGGACTTGAGATTAATTTGGTCATTATGCTTCTAAGTGTCCTAAAAGAGTGAAAATTACAAAAAAAGTTCAATTCTAGAAGACCTAGAGAATGTTTGTATGCAAATGAAGATGATGAGTTTGATGGGTGAGTTCAGCGTGAAAGTGACAATGAGTTAGGATTTGTAGCTATAGAAGAAAAAAATCCCAAAAAAGAAGTTAGAGAAGAGAAAGCCCAAGTATCACAAATTGAGAAGAAATCTGACTGGATAATAGATAGTGGTTGTTCACATCATATGACTGGTGACATGAATAAATTTGTTAAGTTTAATAGCCATGATGGATGAATTGTCAGAGTTGGTAATAACACAACTTGTCATATAAAGGGAATAAGATCTATTACTCTTGATGGAAAACTAACACATATGATGTTTACTCTATTGATGGATTAAAGAATAACCTTGAGTGTTGGATAGTTGGTTGATAAGGGATATCAATTACAATACACATAAAAGACATGCATTATTAAAGAAAAAGATGGTAAGTTGATTGGCACTGGTACAAGATCTAGAGGTAATATTTTTAGTTGAACCCTGTAGAGATGACCTGTTTGGTTGTAAACGTTGATAATTGTTGGTTGTGGCATATAAGGTTTTGTTATATAAATTATGATAATATTGTAAAGGTGAGTAGTACATTTGCTATTAGAGATTTACCAAAATTTATGAAGCCTACTAATGTTGTGTGCAAGGAATGTGTTATGGCTAAGTAGAAGAAAAACTCCTTTCCTAGCAAGAAGTTTACTGCAATAACAAAATTGGAGATTGTTCACACAAATATGAGTGGTCCTATTAAGATAAGAGGATTCTATGGTGAAAAGTACTTTGTGATTATTGTTAATGACTTTCCTAGGATGATGTGGGTAGTGTTCCTTAGAGAAAAGTCTGAAGCATTTGATAAGTTTAATTTGTTTAAGAACAGAGTTGAAAATGAGTCTAGATTGAAAATTAAATGTTTGAGATATGATAGAGGTGGAGAATTTACCTTGAATGAGTTGAATACCTTTTGTGAAGTGAATGACATTAAGAGGCAACTATTAGCTTCAAAGACTCCCAAGCAAAATAGAATTACTAAGAGAATAAATAGCTTCATAACAAAAGAAACAAGAGCTATGATGTTTGAGAATGATGTATCAAAGACATTTTGGAGAGAAATAGTCAATACAATAGTATATACAATGAATAGAGTGCGGATTAGAAAAGGTATAGATTATGAAGAGACATTTGGACTTGTTGTTAGAATTGAAGTAGTGAGGATGTTTTTGGCTTATGCAACAAGTAAGAATTTCAAAGTGTATCAAATGGATGTGAATTCAACATTTTTGAATGGAGAACTTGAAGAAGTTTACATTGAGCAAACTGAAGGATTTCCTTTGACAAAAGAATGAGACATGGTATGAAAGCTGAAGAAAGCATTGTATGGACTAAAGCAAGCACCTAGAACCTAGTATGTGAGGTGGGACAAGTATTTGTCAAAGTTGGGTTTTGATAAAGGTACTATAGATAGTAACTTATATTTGAAATAAATTGAGAATGACTTGTTGATTATTCTGATATTTGTGGATGATATAGTCTTTGGAGGTAATGACAAAGTAAGTGACAAATTTGTTGATGAAACAAAGAATGAATTTGAGACGAGCATGATTGGTGAGATGAAATATTTCTTAGGTTTACAAATTGTGCAGAATAATGATGGCATTTCCCTATCATAGATTAATTATTTGAAAAACTTGTTGAAGAGTTTTGGCTTCGAAAGTTGTAAGCCTATTGGTACACCTACGATAACTGGTCACAAGTTATCTATTAAAGATGAGACACTTACAGTTGAGATGAAGTACATATCCATGATTGGAGGTTTGAAATATCTGATTCATACAAGACTAGATATAAAAATGCAATTGTTATAGTAGCAAGATTTCAAGCAGGCCCTACATAATCACACTATGTAGTCGTAAAAAGAATATTCAGATATTTAAAGGTTACACTTGATTTTGGGTTATGGTATGATAGATCAACTGACTTTACTCTATGTGCATATATTGATACAAACTGGGTAGGTAGTATGGATGACATAAAGAGTACAAGCAATGGGGCATTTTTCCTTGGAGGAAGACTGGTTTCTTGGTTGAGCAAGAAATAAGATTGTATTTCACAGAGTACAATAGAAGAAGAGTATGTAGTAGCAACAAATAATTGCAATCAGATCATGTGAATGAAACAAATGCTAAAAGATATTGGGATAGAGTTTTTAGAACCTATTATCATACATTATGATAACACAAGTATAGTGAGTATGTCTAAGAATCCAGTGTTACATTCTAAGACAAAGCATGTATCTATTAAGTATCATGTTCTAAGAGAGAAAGTCGTAGAGAAAAAAATCAAATTAGAATATGTTAATATAAAGGAGAGCAGATTGCATATATTTTTATGAAGCCTTTTCCGGTTACATTTGAGTATTTATGAGGTATGCTTGGGTTTACGCCCCTACCTACTTAAAAGTAGATGATGCAAAGATTGCATCAATCCAGTGGTATGGAGAACTATTTTTTATCTGGACTGAATGTTAGATGCTTCCTATATGGGGGAGTATTTTTGGTTGAGAAGAGTCATTAAGGACTCTTGGTAGCCGGTATGAAAAAATGTCTTTGGACACTCGAGCTGATTGAAAAATTTGAGCAATTGATTGACATGATAATACCTTTGTCATTGATGTCAATGGGGGAGAGAGTGCATGAAAAATATCTTTTGATTTTATGGGGGAGATGTATAATCGCATTGAGTTATATCAATGGGGGAGAAGTGTGAAGAATTGATGCTCATCCTTGTAAGCATGAGGAAGTACTGAAGAAGATTGTTCATGTAAGTTTTAGATTTGATTGATGAAGAGGATTTGAAAAGATGAGAGAAATAGAAACATCAAAGATACATTTGGTATTCATCAACTTAGATATTTTTCATCTATGTTGTCATCAATGCCAAAGGGGGATATTGTTAGCATGAATGTTGATGGTATTCCTTTAGGGGAGTATCCTAAGCATTGCTAGAACATTTGAGAGATTAACATGTTGCACTCATGATTGTGTTTGTCATTGATTTCAACATAGTATTGTTTCTGTAAATACTCACAGAGTAGCAAATAGAGAATGAGGTCATACAGATTGTATATTGACGACGAGGTCAAGCATCATTCAGGATATATTCTACAGTATGTCCTGATGACATGGACAATTGTACATGCATAAAGTTGAAAACATATGAAAGTTATTTGTGATTTACAAAAGACAATATGCAAATGGAGTACCTGAGAAGTGGTTTCTAGTATTTGGATTGTATCTCCTAACAAGGGTAGAATTGTGATGAGCGCAATTAGGCAATGATAGTAAACAAACCCAATGATGACGTTAGTGAGTGCACAGGGTAAGAGGTTGTACATGTGAAAATTTGTAATTACTTCAAGCCAACAATGTTTTGTAATTGTGAAAAGACATAATAAATTGTATTATCTTAATGAGGTCCTATTTTAATTAATTGGGAAAATCTCAAGACTGACTTAATGAATTATTTTGAGGACATCGTATAAAGGAAATCCATTTTCCTTGTGATGAAGTGTGGAATATATGCAATTGTATAAGTTGTAAGTGAACTTGTATTAGATATGCGAAGTTGGTAATGCAAGCAAGCGATCAAAGGGATTAGTGTATTGTGAAGTTGAAGATTTGACATTGAGATTTGAGAAGTATTTGTGACAGTATTGACACAATAAGAGGACAAAGCAAGAGTTCAAGTTGCGGAGATTAATTGCATTTCTATTATTCTAAAAGGAATAATACAAAGACCAGTTGGGCAATGCATTCGGTGGCCTTGACCCAAATTTTTTTTGGGTAGTGGGTCCATCTACCTTCTATAACTCTTAACAAGGTTGACGCAATTCCTAATAAGGTTGGAATCTCATCACATGAATTTAAAGTCTCCTAACTGGGATCGATATGTACTAAATGTATTTCATTGGCTCCTAATAGAGTCCATCCTCTTATAGGGAACTTATATATTAGTACATCATTTTGTGAGTACCATCCCCACTAGGGTTTTCCCTCTGGTCAAGGGTTTCCCTAGTTAACATATATAGTGTTATTGTGTATGTGTATCTTCTTATGGTTGTTGATTATATTGTTCACATGTTTAAGGTTTAATAAGGTGGATAAAAGTTATATAGCTTTGATAACTGATTCAAATCCCCACCCTCTCAATTATCTCGGTGGATTTTATTTTCTTAGATTTCTATTGCCAATGATGGATGATATTATGAATTGTTTTAGTGGAGCTATTTATTTCACAAAGATAGGTTTGCAGAATGAATACTACCATATTTGGATCAGAGAAGGAAATAAATGGAAGATTTCCTTCAAGATAAGGGAAGGATTGTAAAAGTGATTAGTCATGCCTTTTGGGCTAACCAATGCACTGAGCGCTTTTGTACGACCTATGAATGAGCTAGTGAAGGAATTTTTGGAAAAGTTTTTCATTATTTACCTAGATGATATTTTGATCTTTAGTAAGACATTGGAGGAGCATATCATACATATTCGTAGGGTGTTTGAGAAGTTGAGGAAATAAAAGTTGCTAATTAAGTTAAATAAATGTAGTTTTGTGAAGAAAGAGTTAGTATAGATAGGATTCATAGTTTTAGTAGAAGGTCTAAAAATGGAGCTTGAGAAAGTGAATCCTATCCTTCAATGACCTACTCCAAGGAATGCTACTGAGGTATGCAATTTTCATGGCTTGGTTAGGTTTTGCAAAAAGTTTATCAAAAGTTTTAATTAGTAGTATTTGTGGACTCCCAACAAAAACAATGAGTGGCGATAAGAAAGAGTTTAAGTGGACTATATGAGTAGATAAGAGTTTTAATCTATTGAAACATAAAGTTACATAATAGCCTATTTTAGCACTTTCATATTTAACAAGGTGTTTCAAGTAGATTGTGATGTTAGTAGTACTATAATAGGAGTTGTTTTGAGTCAAGAAGGTATACTTGTTTCTCATTTTAGTAAGAATTTGAATGATGCCAAAAGAAAATATTTTGTTTATGATAAGGAATTTTATGCCATAGTCTAAGCATTGAAGAAGTGAAGACACTATATTCTTCCTAAATAGATTTTTTTACATATTGATCATCAAGCTTTGCAATATTTGAATAGTCAAGAGACACTATTTGTTAGATAACTGAGAGGGGGGTGTGTAAATGAGTTATGTTTAGTTATCATACAGTTCCTTCAATAAATCTTAGTACCAATAAAACTTCATAAACTTTATCAACAATCACTCACTGTAATCATTCAACTTATCATTAAACTCTTTCATTCGCTTTATTCCAAATTATTAACTTATTATTCTTTGCCTTGCCAAGTGTCAGTAAAATAACTTGGTTATTACCTTTCAATTACTTAGTTGTTATTGAGTTGTAGTAGTATGAAAATTATGTAAAACAACTTCCAACACAAATAACATTCACATATTTGATACCACGATTTTAACATAGAGACCATGTGAAGGGAAAAACCACTTAGGACCAATAACCCAAAAATATTCACTCTTCCAAAGTGAGCTTAGCTAAGAGCCAACCTTGTTACATGTTACATATACATTGTTAATTTGACCTTTTTAGAGGATTTCACCTAAAGAGCATCTAGACATTATCACTCCTTGATCTTGTCTAATGAGTGTTAGAAATACTTTAGAATAACTTGGGGAGGGGGTGTGGGGGGTTGAAATAGTTATTCAAGGTCCAAATGTCCAATTTAAACTTTTCATCAAGTAAAGTGTGCCCATCTAACTATTTATTCATCCAAGCTTTAACTTCCCTATTCAGCAAGTTACTATAAATTAGCATGCAAACATAACACATGAAAAGATCAATACATAACACAATGATTTACATGGAAACCCAATTTGAGAAAAACCACCAGTAACCTGCTACTCAATTCTCACTCTTCTGAAGTGATGCCCTGTTAAAGGCTACAACACACTGTTAAATGTGACCTGGTTAAAGGATTTAACCACCCTATTAGAAGTGGGCCTAGTTAGAGGACTTTAAAACATTCACTTGGAATGCCACCTTGTTAAAGGATTTGCAAATGGCTATTAAACCAACCTAAGTCCATAGGATTTTCTTTTACCCTAATTGATACAATTGCTAGAGAGTAATAATAAGGGGTTTTGACCTGATTATATCATACAACTTAACTTGTAGATTTCAGATCACTCTTTACAATTTGCCTGGCTTTTAGTCTCTACAGCTCTGATAGCTTGCCCTCTTTTCAAGCTTTTTCTTCTTGAGTCTCCATGCTCAATCTACCAGTGCAATCTTCTCTTTCTGACCACTTATTAAAGCAGAGTCTGTATGCTATGTTCTTCCTTCTCCCATATGTCTTCTCCTTGACACCCTTCTACCACTTCACAATTTGGCACTCCAACAACTCTTGCTTTTTGACTTGTGAATCCTTAAATAGAAGTCTTGGAATTTCTTTTTCTGCTCGATTCTTCCCTCCTTTGGTTTCAATTCAAATGGATTAGGTAGGATTCATTGAATCTAACCCACATTTTGTTCCTTCTAGAAATATCATGAAGAATCTTCTTGAATTTGCTCAAAAATGATTTTCATAGAATATTGTGCCACTAGCTCATCATCCTTATCCTCCAACTGGTTCACAAAATTCAAGGTAACAACTTTGTCGTCTCAGATTTGGCAAATCTTTGACATTTCTAATAATGCAGCAACTTGACACTATTAAAATTTTGGTGCTTGGAACATACTGTGTTACTCAACATCAACTATGTTTTACTAATGCTCGACACCTACTGTGAATTCACTCGGCATCCACTAAGATTTTCTAACGCTCCACGCCTATTACTTTGCTTAGCACTTGAACACACTTGGCTCCTTCTGTATCACTCGGCACACACTAGATTTTCCATTTGCTTGGCTTAAACTAGCTTACTCAGCACTCACTAATGAACTTGGTTTAAGCTTTGCAATCAACCTTGTTCCAACTTATTCCTCCAATGCTTCTGAGTGTGACCACCCTCTGTATCTTCAAGTATGTTATCAAACATCATTTAACCATTGTCTTAACTGGTCCTTGCACTTCATTACAATACCATAACTCAACCTTTCCTTTAGGTGCTTTTGTTACATCTTGTTGATTAAATCCTCTTCATCAATCAACTAAGTGATAGTACTTGGATCTTATAAGCAATTGTCATTACTACAAATAGCATGTTTGACATCAATGACAAAATAATGATTGAAAACATTCTTTATCAAAAATCTCCCTCTTTCAATCAATCTTCTTCTCACAATGATCTTTTCAATCAGATTTCCAACAACAAGTGGCCTGCTCTAAATGACTTGCAAATATCACTAATCAATGTTACCATGTAGGATTTCACAAAATTGTTAGGCCCACTCAATTTTCTACTACCACAATGGTTAAAAAGTAATAGTATAAGTGATCTATTAAGAATAACAACTACTTTTGCTTGTTCATATCTCAATTCTATTCTTATATCTATTTGATCTGTCACTTAGTTGATTCACACCTTCACTTTCACCAACTCTATTTTTGTCTTCCCTATGCTCTGCTCAATTCATCTTGCTCTATTCTTCTTCTCAATACTTTACATTCACAACAATATCAACAACACAAGAAACATACTTACTAACAAAAAATGTCTTGAGATCCTCTTTAAATATTGTTATTTAAGCTTCTAGATTCTTCTATCTATTGTCGCTTAATCACAATCACCGACCTTAGATTTAATGCACTTAACCACATAGAAAATAAAACACTGCATAGAACTTTGTGCTCATCCTTATCCTTCTTAAATCTCCATCATCAGATCCTTATTGAATTTTCCCATTCATTGATCCTGTAACAAAGTTTGACTCGTGCATTAGACCATCTCAAACTTTCCATATTTCGATAAAAAATTGGCCTTAGATTCCAATTCTCCAAACTTGTTTATCCAACTGTTACTCAGTAAATAAAATATTGATTCAGGTAATATAGAACTCAATTAATACTTAGACTCATTCAGATAATACTGATTTCCCTTTTACTTTGTCAATTGCTCAAGCAACATTGTAGTCACTTGGCAAATACAATCTCCCTTCATTAACTTTGTCACTTGGTTAAGCTTGTGTTCTTTAATATATTGCAACAATATATGATTGTAAAACAATCAAACAAATATACATTATCACTATCCAACTCATTCAAGTACCCATTGAATATCATACTTATCAATTCTATCTTCATCATACTTTCTTCAAATCCTCTTTATCAATCAAATGATATGGTACTCTGTTGAGTTAGCATAATGTCTAACAAACTAAGACATTGACATCAATGACAGTATAAAAATTGATATAACTCTTTCACATACATCCATAACATTACCAATTATATTATTAGTTGGGGCTAACACTATCTTCTTCCTAAATGTGAAGTGTAAGATAGGTCTAAGTGCTAACTACATGCCATCAACCCAATTAAGATGTAGAAATCGGTCTAGAATATAAAGTAATCAACCTGAAATGTGTAGGATAATATACCATTTTTCTCTAAAACTCACAGATTTTAGATTGTGGCTGAACTTCAGATTGCAGATCTACAATCACGATAGAAAACCCATAATTTTTTGTTTTTCATAGGGTGTAAAGAAGACATCGACCCAATGCAACATGTTTTGGATGCTTCACGAAAAAGTCACTGGTTCCTATGACATAGTAGAAAAGTCAACCCAACTTCTTCAAAAAAAATTGGTGAGTGATTTCTAGATGTATGGTTGCAATTTAACTATCTTGTTCCTGCACACAATAAAAATAATTTTTTATTTTGGTTTGATGTGGTATTTCCTTGGTCAAGCCTTAGATTAAGGAATCAACCTTGAAATTAGATGTAAATGTTCTAGTAGAGGAAATGCTAACATGTAGTAGGATTGAATATATCAAATAAAAGATACAATTACCTTTATAGATGCAATTGAATTCGATATGTGATCAAGTATGTAAATGCAATAGCCTTGACTCAACAAAGCCAAAGGGAAATCAAAGAAGTCAAAACCTCATGAATATGAACGTATGTGACACACAATGATGGAGGATAGAATAATTGAATGTTTTGGAATTATTAGTCTCCTCCTTAGAAGCCAAACTCCACTACCACCTTAATGCAAGACGCTTGATGATAATATCTTGATTGATGTTTCATGGATGAAAATAAAATTCCCAAGCCTTCTTATATACTTGTTTTCAAGATAAAAATAAAGAAGGCCAACTTGGGAGCAAGAGCAAACAATTAGCAAATCTGAGGTAGTTCGGGCCCCTAAATCAACATTCCTTAGAGAAGAGGTCAATTTGGGTTGACCTCTTCTTGGAAAAGGTCAACCTAGGTTGATCTCTCCAAGAATAGGTTGACCTTAGTTTACCTATTCCCGAGGGGGGTCCCAAAAAGGGGTCTTGAAGGCCTAAGAGAAGGTGTAGAAAGAATTAAAAAAAACTAAAACCACCAAGAGATATAGCCAAAAAAGTGATAAAATAACACCTAAAGGACCATTCTAGAAGATAACAGATGACCTAGAAATGTGTGTGTGTGTGTGTGTGTGTGTGTGTGAGAGAGAGAGAGAGAGAGAGAGAGAGAGAGAGAGAGAGAGAGAGAGAGAGAGAGAGAGAGAGAGAGAGAGAGAGAGAGAGAGAGCAAAACCACACTAAGATGGACTAGAAGGTCTCAAAATGAAGTGTGCCCATTCTCAAATGGTATAAGTTGTCTTCTTTTTATTTGGTACTTCTATGTTTGCATAATCAGTTGGCCAAAGTAAAATGTTTAAGAACATTGATTCCCCCACTCTTAGTGTTCATTGATCCCAAGAGTATGACAGAGTGCAAGTGCTTTTGGAGGCTATTTTTTTTACTCTTAATATATATCTATGTTATTTTGGGGCTTATCTATTTGATATTGGCTTAATGAGTATTCTCTAATCTTACATGTATGTTTTTGTCTCATGGGTTATGTAGGAAATATATAAAATGAATCCTGGTATGAAGTATTATTTCCTGATAAGTGATATCAAAGATTTCATGGTTGAATTTTATAGTTATAACTCTAGCTTGTGTGGTCAAAGAGAAAAGTTGAAGGCATGGCTATGAATGAAAAATTTGGTACATTTAGAGGTATGCAACACATGTACAAGTTGTTTCATTATATATTTGAGGGTTTTGGTTTGGTGAACTATGATCGTTTGTTTACAAATATAAGATTTTAAAATATTTGGTCGTATGGGGTTGTTATTTGAAAGAATTCAAATGAGTGTTTTGCGAGGTATAAAAAATAATCGCTTGGAAAAAATGAAACATCACCATTGGATATAGGAGTTCCAAGACATTTTTTAAATACATAATTTGGCCTATTTCTGAAAAAGTTATGAAAATGAAAAATAAATTCGTTATATGGTCATACAATTACCAAATAAGTAGTTTACAAAAAATATAAATTTAAAAAAATGTTTTCATATTTGTTTTATGATTTTGATCTTATTGGTCGCAAGATTCTTATATTGATGTTGGCATTGTTAAATGAGAATTATAATTTTTGAATTTGATTGTGTAAATTTTTTTACCATCAACGTTTTAGATCATACTACATGATCCATTGTCAGGATGCAAGAGAACAAAAAATGATCCATCTAGATCTGCAATCTATCAATTTTTGTTCTTGTTCTCTTGCATCCTAATGATGGATTATGCAGTATGATCCAAAACGTTGATGGTAAAAAAACTTTACACAATCAAATCCAAAAATTAGAATTCTCATTTACATTGATTATGGGAATCTAATAGATTTGATTATTAAATGATGCATTCATTTGGTCTAAGAGATTGAATGATCTATGGTGTTATAAATTTTTTTATTTGGGCTGCAAGGATATTAAATTTGACATAATTTTGCTTCTTTAAGGTCTTGGTAGAAAATGTTGTTATAGTTTATAAGTTTTATCTCTTCATTCTATGATTTCTTCCATGAGATTAATGATTATATGATTTAAGAGGATGATGACATACTGTGAGAGAGCATGTCACATGCATTGTGGATTATCATTTTTTCTTGGTGCTTCATGATTTGACTATTTATCACCTTGATATGAGTTTTGAATGGTAGACTTGATATGCTTTAAGATTAGTTTAGATTTAGTATTACACATGTAGTGGAAGTTTCTAGACATGATGTAACTCATTGAAAGTGTTGATTGCAATTTATAAGTTAATATGTGATTGGTGTGAGTTTACTAATGTTAATTGTACCTTGAAGGTACAAATGTTGGGAGGTGTTGGCATGTGTTATGGATGTCATGTTTGATAAGGTGGGTTTTGCCCTTGTGGAAATGAATTGGAGGCTTTGTTGTCATGCTACATTTGGGACTTGTGTTTTGAACTTATGCATCTTCAACTTGGCTTATTCCTTTTCTTTCATAGGCTGCATGTTGGAGGATGAAAGGAGTTTTTTCTTAATATGTCGATCACTTTCGTACTTATTGTAAGTATGTTGATGAAGCACAAGAGCATGTGTTGGAGATTTATGTAGTTTCATGTATATCTATAATGATGTATTTCATTGAGTGACCCTTATGCAATGTATACAAAAAAGTGGGAGAATGTTGGGATAAGGTTTTCTAGACCTTGCATAATTTTTTATTTAATTATTAATTCACCTAAATAAAAAAAATTCTAAAATAATATTCTTTTCCTTCTACATTTTAGATTTTCTACCATATGGGGGAAATGATCCAACAATAATTAGGTGGTCTAATAATTGTAACCTTCCTATTCCCTTGCCCCCAATTACTACTATTAAAAGAGCCCGCAAAATGACAATACATGTACCAATATAGTCAATCACATATATACTAATAGGTGATCACTTTTTAGCTATTTTGGTTGGCAATTGGCTCATTTGTGTACCAATATTGGGATATTTCATAACGACTACTGGGACATTTAGTCATAAGCACTAACATTTTTGAGTGAACGACTATTGGGGAAGAACATAATAGGCATCACATGACATTTTGAAATGGATAGTTTTTTCACCACTTTTTGTTCAACGGTCTCTACATAGGGATCAATGAATATCTAGAAGCTAATCTTATCTTTAAGTAGCTAAATTGCCTAAGAAGACATACTGAAAAAATCATCAAAATCTGACATACAATCTAGAATCTAGAGATGCGTGAAGTTAATGAATGAAAGTGTTGGACCTTTCCCCCTATTTCACATAAGAAATCTACAATCCTCAACATCTTTTCTTCCCCAAACAAAATACTAAGAATAATTCACATTACATAATCTAAACTTAGGAAAAGAAAACTGTTTTCTATATTTCCTAAAATAATAATAAAATACACAAATGTTAAATAACTCTTTTGCACAAATTTTTTAACATTGATGAAAGCAGTGTGAGTTGTCTTGCACAAAATTAATGTTATAGTTAAATGTACCCATGAACCTTTGCAAAAGAGCGATCATGTTTTTTTTTTTAAAATAAAACAAAAAGAGCATCCATCTTTTAGAGAAAACTCATTTATTTAACGTGTTGTCTATGTAGACACCATAATTTACATTTGTTAAAATAATTTTCATTTATTTAAATGTGCATTATAATGTCTTCATTAGTGTTACAGGGTTGGCATCTCTTCAATGAACTCGTTCTCTCATACCTTGTTGCATAGAACATAGAAGATGTTTACAATGGAAAACATTGGTGGTTCTTCCATATTATTTACAACTTTTTTAGCTGTCATTTGATCATTTATAGTACGTTTCTTGATAAAATATTGGTACTAGTGTAGGCCTGACATCTCTTTAGTGAACTTGTTCTCTCATACCATGTTGCATAGAACTTACAAGATGTTTACAATGGAGAACATTGGTGGCTCTCCCATGTTATGCACAACTCTTTTAGTCGTCATATAGTCATTTATGATACATTTCTTAATAAAACTCTAAAATAATCTTGTTTTCCTTCTATATTTTAGATTCTCTACTATACAGGGAAAGGACCCAACAATAGTTAGGGGATCTAATAACTGTGACCTTCCTGTCCCTTTGCTCCCAATTACTACTATTATAAGAGCCCCAAAAATGACAACACATGTATCAATAGTCGATCACATATGTACTAATAAGTGATCATTTTTTAGCTATTCTGGTTGGTAATTGGCCCATTTGTGTACCACTATTGAGAAATTTCATGACGACCACTTAGACATTTCGTAATGACTACTAATGTTTTGAATGAACAACTATTGAAGAAGAACATAACAATATCATACAACATTTTGAAATATACACTTTTAACTACTTTATATTCAACTATCTCTGCAAAATTTAGAAGCTGAAACATTCATTTTAAATAGCTAACTCACATAAATAAATTAAAAAAAAAAAACGTTAAAAATTAACAACCAATTTAGAATCTAGATATACAAAATTAACAAAGAAAAGTGACCGGTCTTCCTCAAACAAAATACTTAAAAAAAATCACATCACATTATCTCAACTTACGAAAAAGAAAACTGTTTCCTATATTTCCTAAAATAATAATAATAATAAAATGCACAAATGTTAAATAACTCCTTTGCACAAATTTCCAAACATTGATGAGAGCCGTAAATTAATATTATAGTTAAAAAGGTACCTTCGTACCTCTGCAAAAGAGCGGCCATCTTCTTTTTCTTTCTTGTATCTTTCAGAGGAGCCTCATTTATTTAACGTATTGTCTATTTAAACACGAGATTTCACACTTATCAAAATGTGCATTCTGCTGTCTGAATAAGCGTTGCAGGGCTGGGCTGGGCTGCTATCTCTTCAGTAAACTCGTTCCCTCTTACCTTGTTGCATAGAACTTACAGGATGTTTACAATGGAGAACATTAGTGGTTCTTCCATGTTATTTACAGCTCTTTTAGTTGTCATATGGCCATTCATGGTACGTTTCTTAATAGAATATTGGTGGAGGCCATGGGCAATCTACAGAGCTCTCAGAAAACAAGGATTTAAAGGTCCCGCACCTCGCTTTTTGATAGGTAATCTTCTTGACATAGCCAATATAATGGAGCAGGAGCATGCCAACGATTTGCCTGCCATTCATCATGACATCAGGAACAGGGTTTTCCCCTTCTTCGTCAAATGGGAACAACAATATGGTAAGAATAAACGCGACAGGGTTCTTCAGTTCATAGATACACCTTGTAAAAATCTTATATTCAGTTGGAAAGCTTTACTCATCGTCTTGGACAAATTACTCAATTCTTACAACATATCTTTCTTCCGAGTAAGGAGTGGGTACCTTATTGAATACAAAGCATAAAACTTCTCAATTGAATAATCATTTTCATCGGCAAAGTACCCACTTGCACATGCTCAAGTGGGCGCATTCGGCAAATACTGATATGGAAAGTGGATGCTCCTTGAATATCATATATTTCTTTTATATATATATGTGCATGGTACATGCCTCGTTGAATAAATTCCATCCTTGAGTAGCTACGTTTTGTTTTAGGTAATATAGAGGTTTTATGTAACGGATACTAATGGATATGGTGTTATAATGGGTCCTGATCAGGAGAAAGGTTTGTGATTTGGTTTGGTCACGAGCCTAGAATAGTTCTGACAAATCCAGGAGAGATCAAGGAACTGCTATCTTCCAAAAACTTGAGTTATTCAGGGGTATCTCCTTTACAACAGGAGTTCTTTTCAGTAGCATTTGGAAAAAGCTTGGTTGCAGTTAATGGGGAAAGTTGGGCTCAACAGCGCAGAGTTGTTGCTCCTGCATTTCATATAGAAAAACTTAAGGTACTGCGGATGAAATTATGCATAACATATTTCTGTGCTCAGGATACTATGTTAAACTCTTGGTACTGCGTATGAAGTTATGCATAGCAAATTTCTGTGCTCAGCTTATTATGTTAAACTTTTGCGAATGTGTGTCTTGTGAAAAAACAACTATTGCAGTCACTGATTATTAATCTCCTATTGTAAACGATTATTAAACTGCCGAAAATAAATTCACAGCTTAATATCGAAAAATAACACAACTGCAACTTCACTAATAAAAATATGGAAAGAAATCTGCAACACAATGAACACAATATTTTTGGACAAATTGTCCCTGGAAAAACCCCTAAGGGAAAACCAGTTCTACAGATGAGGAATTATATTAAATTTCAGCAAATCAAGAGATACAAAATTCCTTGCCTCTCACTGGCAGAACTCCAACAACATCCTAATTTCTCCTGCTAATATTCCCCCACTGCTATTCCCACACTAACACTGCGCCCTTGCTAACACTGCAAACTTACAAACTCATTTGCTAGCACTGCAAATGTTTCTCCAAACTTCTTATTCTCCAAATGCCCCCTAGACCCCCTTTTATACTACTCTCGTTGGTAAACCAACGGCCAAGATCAATTTACAATCGACGGCTGAGATATAAAACAACTTACCAACCCTAACAAAATTGGTTTCTAGTTGCTTCTAAAAGAAGTCAATTATTTAATAAATAATTGTCCTTACTCTAACCAATTTGTTAGCAAAAACAATTATTTGCTAAATAATTACATATGGACGAACAACTGTCCAAGCTACCAAAACTAACACTCCCTCTTAGCGAGGAAGCTGTTTTGCATGACAACCAACTTATCTTTGAAAAAGATGAATTTTGTCTTCCCCAATGCCTTAGTCAGAATGTCTGCTACTTGTTCCTCTGCAGGTATTAACTGTAGCTGAACAACCCCCCGTTGTACACAATCTCTGATGAAGTGATATCTGATGTCTATATGTTTAGACCTATCATGAAACATTGGATTTTCAGACAACTTGATGCAACTTTGATTATCACAATGTATCACAGTAGTATCAACCTTTTGACCAAACAAAGCTACTAACAACTTCCAAAGCCATATAGCTTCACATGTTGCCATGCTAGCTGCTATGTATTCTGCTTCTGCTGAACTCAGAGCCACAGACTTCTGCTTCTTGCTGAACCAAGAAACAACTCTTGACCCCAGGCTAAAACAACACCTTGAAGTGCTCTTTTTGTCCATTGTACTTCCTGCCCAATCTGTGTTAGTATAGCCTATCAACTTGATACCTTCACCTCGAACATATCTGATCCCATACTCAATTGTACCATGCAAGTAACGCAACATATGCTTAGTTGCTTTCCAATGCATTCTCTTTGGTTCAACCATGAACTGACTAAGAGAGTTAATTGCAAATGCTATATTTGGCCTAGTGTTGACCAAATACATAAGTGAACCAATCAATTATCTGTATAAAGTGGGATCTACATCCTTCTCCCTGGATGTATCTACCTTTCTCCAATTTGTGATCATGGGTGTAGACATGGCTTTGCAATCCTCCATCCCAAATTTCTTCAAGATTTCAATGCAGTATTTCCCTTGACCAAGGAAAATCTCCCCATTTGTCTGCCACACTTCCATGCCTAGAAAGTAGTGCATAAGTCCCAAATCCTTCATCTCGAACTCTTATGCAAGGTTCCTGTTGCAGTCCACTATGAGCCCTAGTGAACCTGTAAGAAACAAGTCGTCCACATAAAGAACAAGAATGAGAATCTTACCCCCAACCACCAAGTAGTAAAGGTTAGCATCCGCTTCACTCTTCACAAAGCCCATTCTTTGCAAGTATGTATCAATGCGCTCATACCATGCTCGAGGAGCTTGCTTGAGTCTGTACAATACTTTCTTCAATCTGCACACGTGGGTCTCTTTGCTATGTGCTACAAAACCTTTTGGTTGTTCTATGTATACCTCCTCCTTCAACTCACCATTAAGGAATACTGTCTTGACATCGATTTGATGGATCTGTCATCCCATCTGTGTTGCAAGTGAGATTATAGCTCGTATAAAAGTATACCTAGCAATTGGAGCAAATGTCTCCTCATAGTCTATTCCCTCCTTCTGAGAGAACCCCTTTGCCACAAACCTTGCCTTGTATTTCTCGATGCTACCATTTGCGCCATGCTTTATCTTATAGATCCAGCATGATCCAACTACTGCCCTATCTGTTGGTCTAGACACTACCTCCCACACATCATTCTGCATTATTGAGGAATATTCCTCAACCATAGCATCTCGCCATACCTGATGTTCTGTAGCTTCCTGATAGCTAGAAGGCTCACTATCTACCAACTGACTAACTAATGCCACATAGTCATTGAACTTGGCTGGTTGTCTCTGCTGTCTAGTACTCTTCCTAGGAGCTCCCACAAACTCCTGAGTATCCCTTTGTGTATCTGAAACCTCATGGTTCCTGCTGCCAACTGTAGAGGATGAAATGTCAAGCTCTAAGTCCTCTAGATGCATTTCCTGTTGCACCTGTTGCTCCATACTCTGTGAATCTTCACTACCTGAGTCTACACTCATACTGGTAACTGTACTTGAGCTTTGCTGCCCTTGACTTGGTCTTGGAGCTTCTGTTGGCTGCTCACTTTGATCATCTGCTGGCAAATCTTTGGATCTCTTGAATGCCTTGTCCTCCATGAACTTGACATCACGTCTGACAATAATTCTTTTAGTCCCTGGAATGAAAATCCTATATGCTTTTGAGGTCTCACTGTACCCAACAAAGTACCCCCTCTCTGCAGTTTGATCTAACTTTTTATGTGTTTATCTAGGAATATGACAATATGCCAAACTCCCGAATATCCTGAAGTGACCAACATCTGGCTTCTTCCCTATGAAAGCCTCCTCTGGTGTCATCTTTCCTAGCACCTTGTATGGAACTCTATTCTGGATGTAGACTACTGTATTACATGCCTCCATCCATAAGTAACGGGGCAGGTCCTGGTCATGTAGCATAGCTCTTGCTGCTTCCGATATAGAACGGTTCTTCTTCTCAGCAACTCTATTTTGCTGTGGATTGTAAGGAACAATCCATTCTCTCTTGATTCTTTTTTTGGTACAAAACTCCTGGAAGACATTTCTTTTGTACTCGCCTCCATTATTTGACCGAAGAACCTTTATCTTCCTTCTTGTCGAATTCTCCACAAGAGCCTTGAACTCTTGAAATCGACCGAAAACCTCATCCTTAGTCTTCAAGAGGTATATCTAGGTCTTTCTGGAGAAATCATCAATAACGTAACATAGTACTCATATCTTGTGAGAGATTTCGTCGACATCGGTCCACAAACATCTGAATGTACTAGATCAAGAACACCCTCAGATCTAGTGTCACTTCTTGGAAAAGATGCTTTCGCGAACTTCCCCAACACACATCCCTTACATACATCATCATGCTCTGTGCTCAATTCTAGAACACCTATCACCATCTCACGAAGCAATCTAAGTGCTCCATAATGAATATGGCCCATGCTCCTATGCCATGGCTCTCCAAGATCTCTAGGGTTACTACTGCTCATGAGTGCCTTAGGAGTATCAAACTGTAATCTATAAAGGTGACCACTCCTAACTCCAATAGTTATGGGTGATTTCCAATCCTTATGCTTAATCAATACATTTGTCCCTTTAAATAGTAAATTATACCTCCTATCCTGAAGAACAGATACATAAATCAAATTCATACCTAAGCCTGACACATACAACATATCATGAAGTGAAATTATTTTTTCATTCTCCCTCTGAAACTGAATAGTCCCTTTTCCAACTGGGTTGAGTTTGGACAAGTTTCCCATAGAAATCTGAATGTTGGTGTCTTCCTCCTTCTAATTGGAGAAGTACTCTCTAACTCTTGTCATATAAAATGACGCTTCACTATCTATATACCAAACACACTGTGAGGTTGAGCTAACCATGCAAGCTATGAGTGCAAAATCATCTTCCATTCTACTGGAGTGTTCTTCCGCACTTGCTAAAGCTGCCACCTACTTCTTACCCTTCTTCCTCTCTGGGAAATCACTGACAGTGGCCAAACTCGTGACATCCAAAGCATTTGACCTTAGAAAGGTCCTTCTTCTTCTCACTTTGTGAATTCGATTCTTTGCTAGATCCCTTCTTTGCTTTCCCTTTACCCGCTGGGGCAACGTTCTCTTGTTCCACCTCATTTTTCTGACTCTTGTTGGCCCCATTGACAAGACTTGGTCTAAACTCCTTCTGAGTGAAATTAGTCCATAGCTGATCCCAACTTGGTAAAGTATCTCGTCCACAGACAACTTGAACAAAGACACTCCATTGTTTAGTAAACCCATTTAGGGCTATTCTCACTAGCTCGTCATCACTAGGGCTATCTCCAATAGCTACTAACTCGTCCTTGACAAGTCTAAGCCTGGGGAGGTAACTTGTGACGTCTTCTCCTTGGTTCATCCGGGTATTCTTTAGCTTCTCTCTGAGAATCAACTTCGTGTTGGTGGTAGCATTCTGATACAGATTCAGAATGGTGTCCCACATCTTCTTTGCCATATTTAGCTCTGGGATATGTGGAACAATATGATCCTTGACACCATCAAGGATAATCCTCCTCGCCTTGGCATCGTCGTTTTTATATGCTGCAAGCTGTGTTGCATCCATTGGTATAGGTACATCATTGGTAGCATAATTCTTGATACCATTCTCTTCCAACAATAAAGAAATTCTGGCCTTCAAGACACCAAAATTTGAGGCACCATCCAATCTATCCTGATCTCTCAAACCAGCTAAAGCCATCTCAAGGGATTAAAGCAATAATAAATCTAAAGAGATCAAAATTTCTTTCCTAGGGCAAAACTCTTCTACCCTTAACAATGCTCTGATACCATGTGAAAAAACAACTATTGCAGTCACTGAATATTAATCTCCTATCGTAAACAATTATTAAACTGCCAAAAATAAATTCACAGCTTAATATCGAAAAATAACACAACTGCAATTTCACCAATAAAAATATGGAAAGAAATGCGCAACACAATGAACACAATATTTTTGGACAAATTGTCCCTGGAAAAACCCCTAAGGGAAAATCAGTTCTATAGATGAGGAATTATATTAAACTTCAGCAAATCAAGAGATACAAAATTCCTTGCCTCTCATTGGCAGAACTTCGACAACCTCCTAATTTTTCCCATTGATATTCCCACGCTAATACTGCGCCTTTGCTAACACTGCAAGACTGTTTGCTAACATTGCAAACTTACAAACTCATTTGCTAGCACTACAAATGCTTTTCCAAACTTTTTATTCTCCAAATGCCCCCTAGACCCCCTTTTATACTACTCTCGTTGGTAAATCAACGGCCAAGATTGATTTACAATTGATGGCTGAGATATAAAACAACTTACCAACCCTAACAAAATTGGTTTCTAGTTGCTTCTAAAAGAAGTCAATTATTTAATAAATAATTGTCCTTACTTTAACCAATTTGTTAGCAAAAACAATTATCTGCTAAATAATTACATATGGACGAACAGCTGTCCAAGCTACCAAAACTAACATGTCTTGTTTTAACCGAGTTGATTTATTACTAAAAGAGGGACAAAAATATATTCAATCACAAGATAGATACAAAGAAGAAGAACCAGTTTTTTCCTGAACCTGGTCTGGTAGAAATATGCCGAGTACACAAATTGAACTATGGAAATGAAAGGTATAGGGAAAAAGTATTGTTTAAATTTTTATCACCTATCCGTTGGGTGCAAGTATCACTTGATGTGTGATTGCTGCTGTGTTAACGACATCCAGGATTGGCGAGAATATAGAATTCACAAATTAATGTGTGAATGTGGGTAATTTGTCAAAGGGCCAACCATTATCTACAACAAAGTATCCACTTGCCTTGAACTTTTTAGTAGCTATAACTAAAATAATATAAGAGACTTTTTTTGAAAAAAATTGATATATATCATTATAAGAACTCTTGTTAATATTCTTTTCTCAAAGTCTGCAGGCAGTAATTGGGATCTCAGCAAGATGCACCAAGGAAATGTTGGATGAATGGAGATTTGTTGATGACAAAGCTTGTGAAATAGAGCTAACAGCTTGGATGAAGAATCTTACAGCAAATATTATGATCGAGAGTCAATATGGATTGGATTCCAAGAGAGGAAAAGAGATATTTCAAAATATGAACTCTTTGGAAGGTTTGATCATTGAATCATTTCGATACTTGTGGATTCCTGGTGGTAGGTACATATATGGCTTTCAACTCCAATTTGGTATAGGTGGTCTTTTACTTGCAATTAACAATGAACATTAGTTAATTCTTTATTGAAGTATATCATCATTCTCATATTTTGCTCTCTTTTTGTGTAAGGGAATATTTTTTCAAGCTCTAAAGCAGACTTTCCCTTGGTAGTTATAGTTTGCTGTTATTCCATACTACACATATTTAATATATAAAGCCCAACACAACCTATAATCCATAATTAGGACAGCTATTGTACTTCTAATTCATTGACATCAGTATGATTGAATGCAATCCTTTTATCTTTCTGTTCAAGGAACAGAATTGCACTTAATGTTGAAATTGTGATATCTTAGGGACAGAACTATACCTAAATGTGAAAACGAAATTGTTAATATAAACAAATGATTAATTGACTGATACAAATACTCCAAATGATGATTGTATGAAGAAATGGAAGATGAAGCACTTCAGCTCATGTTTTGGTTGGTTGAAGTTTCAATTTTGTCTTTTCCATTATCTCACATATACTCAAAATTTGGACAAAAGATAAAAGTAAATAGTATAGGAAATTCCTTTTGAGGGGTCTTAAATGCTAAATTGTTGGTTGGTTTAACGTTGTAACAATGATATCTCTTATTTAATAGACACATATCAAAGTTTAGAAAATTGAAAGATAATGAAGAATGCTCATAATTTTAGACTCATGTTAATCAGAAATCTCAAATATACTGATCAGTCATCACTGTATCATCAAAAAGGCCTACATCTATGACAACCCCCCAACTAGGGCCTCTTTTTGAACCCAAGAGTTGGCATTGTCTCGATCGAAGTTATCTGTTTCTTTTGATGTAGTCAAAGTGGGGGTTCCAATTAAGGACAGCCTACTCATGGGCAATTCCTTTAAGATAGCTAATTTACATTGTTAGTCACACCTCTTGCAATCCTTATGGTTTTATCATTTATTAATCATCCATAACCACCCTTAGAAAAAGGTGTTATTTTATTTTGACATTGTATGCCATGTGCAATTGGTTGTAAGTACTAAGAACATCACAGGTGTATAAAAGCATCTTATGACATTGGGAGACATAGAGAGATGCATAAGAGATCTTCACATTATCCCATGACACATAAGAGTATATATGAAGGAAGTACAGTGAATTTGGAATATTGACCAAATTATTGCAGTAAGGATGATGCATTGCAAGGCATTTTTTAATGGAGATATTGGGGTGCCCAAGTTGGTGAATTGTTTATGGCAATCTTATAATGGATTTGTTAGAAATATGCAATACTAAGAGGGGTTGGGGAGGTGGTGGTGTTTGAATCAGTATTGTAGCATTTTTACACCAACTATATATTTCAAAACTTAACCATATGCATCTACAAACGATAATATTGAAAAGTAAAGCATATAACAATAAGAAATTCATATCACCATGATCTGTTTTTGAGGAAACCTTACCGAAGAGAAAACCCTGGTGGGGATGGTACCCACACCAATATACTAATCTAAAAGTTCTCTATTAGGAGTTTTGACCTTATTAAGAGTCATTACATAGTCATACATTTAGTACAATAGTCCTTGTAAGAGGACTAGACTGCGTCAGAGGTCTCAACTCTGTTAGAAGTTGCATTGCAATGGGAGCTCACAGCGCTATAATGATATACAATCTATATAGTGAGCAATAGATGCAATACCAAAATTGACTGTTCTGATATCTTAATATTTGATTAGTCCTTTGAATACCTCGCATCTGATTCTGACCATATATCAAAAATCCGCATCTGATCATTAATCCAGCATCATAACATCATCCATAAAGCTTGCATATCATAAGCATATTATTACCATACTTTGCATGTGAAATTGATTACTTTATATACCTTTCCAATTACTTTATCTAGTTGGCCTTAATGAAAAAACGTGTGGCACATTTCCAAAATTGAATATTAGAACTTGCTAACTGAGGGTTAAAATCTAGGATATCGCCCCTACATTGCCAAGTAATTGAATTGACGAGGCAATTCAATTCCTTAGGTCAAAATGCTCAATCTCCGTCACTTGCCCTGTACTCTGCAAATAAACCTATCTTCATATTCCTCAACCAAAACATGTGCTAACTGACATCTTAACTCAGGCAAACATACTTGCATCATACACATATATCACTCTATCCATATCCAAAATTTTGGCCAATAAAACTTGCTCTGATAACCTTGCTGATGAAAACAATGTAACTGCTGACAGTTTTTCTGTGATATGCTTAGTCATTTTTCGTGATCAACCAAAACCAAAACTGATCATCACTCTAAGCGATCATACTAGATGATTATGTTTCCATCAATGATGACAATCATGTTTTTATACCTGGTCATTTGCATGGCAATGCAAGAGGATCTTCAAAACATAGCTAGTTTGTAGTTTACGATTTGTGTTTTCCTGATTTGTTTTTTGTATATATTGGAGTCTAGGATGGAGATGTGGAATGATGCAAGAAGATTATCCTACACAATTTTTCTATGGATTTTTGTTCATTTTCTCCTATGAAGGCTTTAGCTTGTGTAGTGTAATTTATAACCAGATTGGGTACTGTGAATAGATTGGTTTGAGGCTTGGCGGTTGGATTGTTTTCAAAAGGGTTCTCATAGGGTAAAGACGATCATGTGGGGAATGATGTTCTTGTGTATACTTCTTTTGCATGTTTCAATTCTTTGTGCTATTGGCATCCTTTAATTTGATATCATGTAATGTCCCCATCGTTTTAACAACTAAGTGGAGTTCTTAGCCTTAACGTTCTCCAAAGGCTAAGTGGAGAAATAAGGGGAAATTGATTAAATTAATTTCTTATAAAGTCATTAAATAAATTAAAATTAAAAGGTGACTTTATATTTAATTAATTATTGTATTGCAAGGAGAAGCTTCTAGATAGTGCATTAATAATTGGAAAGGGGGAAGCCTCTAGTAATTTAATTTTCTAGAAGCACAATTAATTATTGTATTGCAAGGGAGGAGTTTCTAGAGAATGCATTAATTATTGGAAGGGGGAAGCTTCTAGTAAATGCAATTAATTAATATTTTATTTCCTTCTAGAATGGTGAAGAAAAAGTATAAATAGAGGTGGGAGCTTCATTGTTTAGCATTGGATGATGGTGAATTGCATTTGATAGGAACTTGGATGTACAGTTTTGTTCTTGGCATTAGAGGACGTTCATCTCTCTTGTGACATTCTAGACGTCATTTCTTTGGAGTTTGGCTTTTGGAATTCATTGCTATCAACTCATTAGCAGACAGCTTGGATGCATTTCCAGCCACAAGCAGATTGGGTGTAATTAGTGAGTTGAACAGTTTGTTATGTATTTGATGATGCTGGAGTAATTAGTGAGTTGCTATGTATTTAATTTTATTAGTTTGAGAACTAATATTATTTCAGCAGTAGTTCAATTTTCAGTTTACATGAATTCCTTTGTTTTTGTTCATGTTACGCGGTTTAAATCTATGCAAAGACATTACAATATCTTTTAGCAATTGGTTTAGTTCTTGGGCATTACTAGGGTGCCTATTATAGTGGTATTAGAGCTATAAGTCTTGCCATCCTGTGCAGGTCTTATAGAGAGTTGAAATAGCATTTATGTTTGAGCATGCAATAAGGGTTTTATAATTTCCACAATACTAGAGCAAAACAAAGTAGGAGTTCAGACTTGTAGAGCAAACATGCTAGTTCATCCATGTAGGGGGACATAAAATCCAGTCATACAGACATAGAAGAGATATTCTTTGAACAAGACAACAGTATGGGTGACCGAGATGACAAGAATAAAAGAATTAGATGGAGGCAGGAATATCGGTTCAAATCAGGAAAATGTAATATTCAGGTTACTGGGTACATTAGAGGAGGGGCAGTTTATGCAACAGGAGCAGAATAGGCGAATGGATATGATGTTGTAGCTCATGGCTAGACAAATGGGCATCCATATTAATCCAGGTGATGCCAACAATGGAAATAATAACAATGGGGGAAATGACAACAATAGGGGCAATGATAATGGAGGCCGTGGCAACAACAATGGTCCTGAGAATAACATTAATAATGGATATGGCAATAATGAGACTGAGGCTAATAATTTTAGACATGTTGCACGCTTAGCTCGAATAGCAAGCTCGAGACCTCTTGTACCCACCTTCCCACCCAAAGATCCAGTTCAATCAGTTAATGAACTGCAAATTATAGGATCAATTTAGGTGGATATTTCCCTCAGAGATTATATGGACTTGAGGATGAGACACATGCCCAAATCAAGAGGAAGAAGTCAAAATCTTGAGCTAAGAAAGAAAGTTGGGAAACTTTCTTTACCTTATTATGATGCTTCAGGGAAGATGACCGAACGAGCTTGGGTGCAGAAGATAGATACATACTTGCAGCTGAATCCTATGCCTGAGGAGGAGGCTATAAAGTATGTGACTATTCACTTGGATGAACCGGCGCATGAGTGGTGGCACCATGGCATGGTAATCTTGGGACATAATCAGATCACATCTTACGAGGAGTTCACTGAGAAGCTCATAGAGAGATTTGATACTAGGGATCTTGAATTATAGTTTAAGGAGTTGGCACAACTCAAGTAGTGGGAATTAGTTGAGACGTATATCAGTGAATTTCAAAGGTTAGCTGTGTTGGTAACGGATATTTCAGAAAAGAGGTTAGTAGTGTTGTTTATGGATGGGCTCTCAGATCCCTTGCGAAGTTGGGTCAAGGGGCATGACCCAGCTACGTTAGAGGAGGCCACTAAAAAGGCTCGTGACTTAGCATCTTCTTCTAGGATCAGATTTCAGCACAAGGATTCTTATATGAAAAAGGACAAGGAGAAGGACAAAAAATCTTTTTACAAGGATGCTTAGCCAAAAAGAGATAAGTTGGATAATGGCACCTTGAATGATTTGAGAAAGAAGAAGCTATGTTTTCATTGCAGAGAGCCTTGGGATTTATCTCATTAGTGTTCTCTCAAGGCTAAGGCAAATCAAATGGAGTATTTCTCAGCAGAGGAGTCATAGTCAGAGAGGGAGGATCAACACTCTGATTCAGATGAGGATAGCACTATAGAGGAGAGCAACATTCCTGAGGATAAGAAGTCATTAGCACGATTAACGGGGGCTCAAAAGGCAATTACATTTAAGGTCAGGGGTACTACCTAAAGACAGAAAGTGATCTCACTCATTGACATTGGGGCTACACATTATTTCATAGATGCACAATTGGTAGCCAAGAGAGGTCTACAGACCGAGGAGCATGCCGGGTTTAGAGTCATGATAGCTAATGGTGACAAACTATTATGCATCGGAAGATATCTAATCTTCACATCAGGTTTGGAGATGGCTATGAGTTGGAGGATGAGTTCTATGTGGTAGACATGGGAGACTATGATGTCATCCTCGGTATGACATGGATGGCCTCAATTGGAGATGACATTCTAGCATGAGGGGAGAATTGTTGTACTTAGAGGACTTTCAGATGGGAGTTGCAGAGTAGTTTCCTTGAGGAGAATGCAGAGACTTTTGGCATAATGACATAGAGTGGGCAGCAGAATGTTTGACTATGCCAGCTTCACGGGAGCCACAGGTGAAGAGTCATGCACCAGATATCTAGGAGATACTTGACAGGCACACTAAGGTATTTGGCAAGATTCCGCATGAGGTTCCTCCTAATAGGGGGATAGAGTATGTTATTGAGCTTGAGGAGGGAGACAAACCAGTTTTGATTACTCCCTATCGTCATCCTAAGAAACATAAGGATGAGATAGAGAAGGCAATTAAGGAGTTGTTGGAGATGGGGCATATTAGGCCTAGTAAGAGCCCCTTTGCTTCAGCAGTAGTGTTGGTAAAGAAGAAGGATGGAACGATGCACATGTGCATCAATTATAGGGCATTAAATAAGAAGACCATTAAGAACAAATGTCCCATCCCACGGATAAATGAGTTGATTGATGAGTTACATGGTGCGTGCTTTTTTACAAAGATTGATCTATGGTCAAGGTATCATCAGATCAGGATGACAGAGGAGGACATTGAAAAAGCTTTTCGGTGTCACTATGGCCACTTCGAGTTTTTGGTTATGCCATTTGGGCTAACCAATGCCCTTGCTACGTTCCAGAGTTGCATGAATCAGGTATTCAGGAAGTAGCTTAGGAGATTTGTCTTGATTTTATTTCATGACATTTTAGTCTTCAGTAAGACTTGGGAGGAGCATTTGCAACATCTTGAGATGGTGTTGTCCACTTTGGAGAAAGAGCCACTATATGCCAAGGAATCTAAGTGTGAGTTTGGGATGACTGAGCTACTATATCTTGGGCATATCATCAGCGCAGGTGGAGTTCGGTAGATTCCGAGAAGATTAGGGCTATTGTTGATTGGCCTACTCCTATGAATCTTACATAGCTTAAGGGGTTCCTTGGTCTCTGTGGGTTTTACAGGAGATTTGTTAAGGGATTTTCACAGATCGCTGCATCCTTGACAAACCTTACTAGGAAAGGTCCTTTGCATGGACAGAGGTAGCTCAGAGAAGCTTCAATCATTTTAAGAAGGTGATGTCATCATGTCTAGTACTAGCTCTACCAAATTTCATAAAGCCATTTGAGCTTCATTGTGATGCGTTAGGAGATAGGGTTGGGGCAATCTTGCTACTGGAGAAGCAACCCATAGTTTTTGAGAGCAGGAAGCTCCGTGGAGTGGAGAGGAGCTATTCCATCTATGATCGGGAGATGGCTATTATTCATTCATTGGCTAAGTTTTGGCCCTACCTAGTTGGGAGAAAGTTTTTTATCAAAACTAATCACAACAACATCAAATGCTTCATGAGCTAGCGTTATTTGAATGATAGACAACAAAAGTGGATTACGAAGTTACAGGCTTATGACTTTGACATTGAGTTTGTCAAAGGTAAGAAGAATGTGGTAGTAGATGCTTCATCTAGGAGACCTCATATTTGTGCTTTAGCTGAGATTACAAGAGATTGGAGAAATAAGATTACAGCAGAGTATGCAAGGGACACTTGGGTTTCTGGAGTGATTACAGGCGCCATACAGGATGATCATTACGTGGTGATGGACGGATTGATTAAGTTCCAAGGTAGGATATATTTGATTCCTTCATCACAGTTTAGGGAGGTAATAGTGAAGGCATTCACGATGCACCTACAACTAGACATTCAAGGATTTTTAAGACCTACAAGTAGATCCGTGAGTGGTTCACATGGAAAGGGCTCAAGGATGATGTTTAGAAGCATGTCAGGGAGTGTGCAGTTTGCCAACAGAATAAGGGAGAACACACATCCTGTAGGGTTGTTACAGCCTTTACCCATTCCGGATGGGAAATGGGAAAGTATTTCTACGGACTTCATCACCGGGTTACCATGAGTACAGGGGAAAGATTGCATCTATGTGATAGTTGACCAACTGACGAAGTTTGCTCATTTCTTTGCTATTCCATCCACTTACACAGCAACACAGGTAGCTAATCTTTTCTTTAGAGAGATATTTAGGTTACATGGGCTACCTAGTTTTATTGTCAGTGATCGGGATAGTAAATTTATGAGTACTTTGTGGCAGGAATTGTTTAGTTTGTGTGGTACAGATCTTACACCTAGCACTAGTTATCATCCATAGACAGATGGACAGACGGAGATTGTGAATAAATGGGTGGAAGGATATCTGAGGAACTATGTGATTGCACAACAAAGGGCTTGGGTCAAATGGCTACATATGGGAGAGTACTGTTATAACACCACTTATCATATGTCCATCAAGATGACTCCATTCATGGCACTGTATGGTTATGAAGCACCTAGTTTCATGGATCTAGTTTTGGGGGATAATAGAGTGCCCAAAGCAAAACACTTCTTGCAGGATAGTCAGGATATTTTGAGGGTGCTCAAGGAGAATATATAGCAAGCCCAAAATCAGTAGAAATTGTTGTTGGCTAGCGCCGGATAGAGCGCAGCTTCAAGGTTGGGGATATGGTTTACCAGAGGCTACAACCATACAGACAGTCATCACTCAAGAGGAGCGGAGCAGAGAAGCTGAAGCCTAAGTTTTATGGCCCCTACAGAGTGATTTGCAAGGTGGGCGAGGTTGCTTACGAGATTGAGCTTCTAGAGGGCAATCAGGTGCATAATGTGTTTCATGTGTCGAGGCTTAAGAAAGCCATTGGTCAGAGAGTTGTGCCTTCTGTAGAATTGCCACCATTAGATGCGGAGGGAAAGCTCGTATTGATTCCTGAGGCTATTCTGGATACTAGGGAAAGGATTTTGCGAAACAGGTTGATTTAAGAATATTTAGTCAAATGGAGATACTTGCCAGAGGAAGATGCTACTTGGGAGAGTGAGCAGGTGCTACAACAACCAGGACTGAGATTGCTTGAGGACAAGCAATTTCAAGGAGGGCGGACTGTAATGTCCCCATCGTTTTAACAACTAAGTGGAGTTCTTAGCCTTCATGTTCTCCAAAGGCTAAGTGGAGAAATAAGAGGAAATTGATTAAATTAATTTCTTATAAAGTCATTAAATAAATTAAAATTAAAAGGTGACTTTATATTTAATTAATTATTGTATTGTAAGGAGAAGCTTCTAGATAGTGCATTAATTATTGGAAAGGGGGAAGCCTCTAGTAATTTAATTTTCTAGAAGCACAATTAATTATTGTATTGCAAAGGGAGGAGTTTCTAGAGAATGCATTATTTATTGGAAGGGGGAAGCTTTTAGTAAATGCAATTAATTAATATTTTATTGCCTTCTAGAAGGGTGAAGGAAAAGTATAAATAGAGGTGGAAGCTTCATTGTTTAGCATCGGATGATGGTGAATTGCATTTGATAGGAACTTGGATGTACAATTTTGTTCTTGGCATTAGAGGATGTTCATCCTCTCTTGTGACATTCTAGACATCATTCCCTTGGGGTTTGGCCTTTGGAATTCATTGCTATCAACTCATTAACAGGCAGCTTGGACGCATTTCCAGCCATAGGCAGATTGGGTATAATTAGTGAGTTGAACAATTTGTTATGTATTTAATGATGCTGGAGTAATTAGTGAGTTGCTATGTATTTAACTTTATTCGTGTGAGAACTAATATTATTTCAGCAGTAGTTCAATTTTCAGTTTGCATGAATTCCTTTGTTTTTGTTTATGTTATATGGTTTAAATC
Source organism: Cupressus sempervirens (assembly GCA_028749045.1). Lineage (NCBI taxonomy): Eukaryota > Viridiplantae > Streptophyta > Pinopsida > Cupressales > Cupressaceae > Cupressus > Cupressus sempervirens. The sequence continues at coordinate 763,274,717 of CM053791.1, forward strand.
TATGCAAAGACATTACAATCTCTTTCAGCAATTGGTTCAGTTCTTGGCCATTTCTAGGGTGCCCATTTCATATTAGGTCATGATCAATGATGTTTCGTAGGGGCAGGAATTTTGTTTTTGATTTGAGTGGTAGCAATATGCATAGATCTCAGTTTCACAGAAGATAGTGAGATCAGGATTGGAGATGGAATATTTAATGGCACAAATTCTCAGCTATGTAAGATTTGTTGATAGATTGAGATCTATGGCTAGCAGTTTCTAGGCATAAACATGTGGCCATCTCACAAGATGCTATGTTTTGTTAGATTAGAAAGCCAAAACCTTTATTCAGCTTTGTTTCACTAATTCATTGCTCTCGGAAGTTGCGAGAGAACCCAATTCAAAGTTTCCTTCAAAAAGTTGGGAAATCTATAGCAAGCTAAAATCTTTAGCAATCAAGTATTTCAATAGAAGTTGCACAATTTAATGATGGAAAATTGCAACTTACCTATCAAGCATCTAAGTGCATTTAATCCATAATGAACCAATTATAGCTTATTAATGTGAATTAGGAAAATGAGAATAGGTGCATGGCACTGTTATGTTCTTTATTGGACTCATGATTTAGAATCTAATGATATTCATTTAAAGCAGTGTTACATGGAGTTTTGGGATGGGGGATGGTCTTTGAGGATGGGGGACTAAGGGCCAAAGTCCGGGGATTGAAGAGCGGTGGGGGGGGGGGGGGGGGGGGGGGAGAGTGAAACTTTGCTAGTTACAATTTACACTAATAAACATTTCAAAAATGAAAATGATTACATTAAAAGTTGAATATTAACAATGGTGGGCACAGTTTTGGAACTTCGGGAGCAAACCCAGAGGAAGTACAAGAGTTGCAAATGAAACTTTGGCATACTAAGTGAAGTTTTACTTTAAAGTAATAAACATAAAAAACACGATGATAATTGCATATGGAATTAGAATGGTGGGTGGAGGCTTGGGGTCACTGGTGTAGTGCCCCTAGTGGGGGGATTGAGGTAGCGCCCTTGTGAGGGTTGGGGGAAGAGCTCCCAATGGAGTTGAGGGTCAGTGTGCCCCTTGCGAGGTCCAGAGGCAGCACCTGAAGCATGCTCCCTATGCCTCCAAAACCTCACGAACTTTCGTTACGGATGTCATTTTCACTATTTTTTGTTTAGGGTTGGAGTTTCTAACTAGGGATCACAAAGATTCTTGGGAGTCCCCAAGATGACAGCTAGGGGACTCTTAAAAGTCTTTGGGACATCTCACCATCTCGGCAATGGTGATTGTGTGGCCCGGGATGTTTTCCCCAAGTCCTCACATCTTGGAAGCATCCCGTCCTGGAAACATGGGAACTTTGTGGGTAGTGACACATCCCTGTGGTTCAATGATTTGAAGTACTTATTAAAAAATTATGCTTGATGAGGTAGTTGTTGCTCTCTTTAAGTTTAAGAAGGTGAAGTGAAAGGCTTTCAAAATTAGCGAAGAAGAACTAGTTATTTATGCATGGTAAAAAGAAAAAGAAAGAGAGGCAAAATAAAATCCAAGTCTTGTGATAGATCTAAGCCTCCTCATAAATCCAAGGTGAAATATTAGAACTATAGCAGGAAAGGCCACATCAAGAAGGATTGCATGGAGAAGATAAATGGGAATGAGTTTGATGATGATTTAGATTCAAAGGATTTTCTCAATGATTTGATGGCTTTGGTGCACCCCTTGCAATGAAAGCAAATGTGGATGCATGGATTATTGACTTTGATGCCTCTTTCCACGGGGCTCCTCATACGGAGCTGGTTTTACTATTGAAAGTTTGACAGTGAAAATGTCCACCTTGACAGCTCTTTCTGAGTTTGTTAGGTGCGGTTGAGTCAATATTAGCTTCTTTGATTGGAGGATCAAAGATATTTCAGTAGTACTGCCCATCCCTAGTTTGGCACAACTGTGTTAGTAAGATAAATGAAGGGTGTTTGTAGGTAGTCTTATATGGTGGTGGATGTAAGATGGCTAGTGGAGCTATGGTACTCACAAAGGGGTTTTAGGTTCAGACATTTTTTCTTTCATTCCAATACTTTCATTCAATAAAACAGTTCGATGTCAATTATTGCAAGTGCAATCCCATGCCCTTAAAATGTGATTGTTCTGATGAATATTTGTTATGTTTTTAATTCATTGTTATTTTAAATTTTACAGTAAGTTGATATATCAGTTTGTCAAGGTAGTTTTGGATTGTGATAATTATCTTGACATATACTTTTTTTGCTAGGAAGTTTAAATTGTCAAATCTGTATGAATATTAAAATCTTGAAAATTTCTTATTAATATTATGAAAGTATATTTAAATTTTATATTTTAAAAAGAAGAATATATATATATATCAATCTGTAATATTAAGTATATACATTGAAGTCTGAAGATAATATTACTTATATTTTTATATTGACATAGAATCACAATGTTGATGAATACTATTAATTTTGGTCCTTGGATTTGAAGTGGGTATTAACATATTCTCCAAATTAAATAACACAGCTTATCTCATTTTAACTAATAGAACCTATCCACAATAGGCATATGTTATAGCTTAAAGTTTTGAAGCATTTCTCATTAGAAATAGACCCGTTATGGGCAAAGGTTATGTTTGATGTTATTTACAAACAGCCAATGTTTTACAATAGATTTTCCAAAAATGCAAAACACCAGGCATTTGTCAACCTTCCAATGTTGGAGGGTTTTCCTGACATATATCACCCTCCCGTTTCCTCATTTTGCAGATTCTAACAATTTATACTTCTTACTGATGCATCATTAACAGTTTCCCTTGTCAATATGCAACAGATTCCTTCCAACAGCTACAAATCGAGAAATTTGGAAATGGAACAGGAGGATGAAACAGAAAGTTAAATTCATGATTCAGGAACGACTAAAGAGTGAGTCATATGGAAATGACCTTCTTGGTTTGATGCTATCAGAAATAAATCAATTCTCAGCAGATGGTAAAATTGTTAGATATACGATGCAGCAGCTGATGGATGAGAGCAAAACATTCTTTTTAGCTGGGAAGGAGAACACAAGTAATCTAATCTGTTGGGCACTACTATTGTTAGCACTCAATCCCTATTGGCAAGACAAAGCTCGACAAGAAGCCAAAGACATTTGTGGAACCCAAGATCCCACTGCAGAGTCTGTAAAAGACCTCAAAATTGTAAGCTGGCTAAACCCAACAAGGTGTCTCTACTTATTCAAATCGAGATGATTGTTGCCATGGGTCTTTAGTTTTAAAATTTGCTATACTGGATCTGACTTATTTAAGTATTTAATATATTAATTGTGTGGAAAAATGCTGTCAAAGTTGCGTGTGTCTAATCCTATATTTCGTTGAAGTAACACCTTTCATAAAATCTACCTCAATGATATTGGATTTCCACAATCTATGATTTGATTTATTTCTAGATTAGACTGTAATAGTTAGTGAGTCAAACATCTCTTAGCTCTCTGGTATCCTGATTTGAATCACAGAGTCTGATTTGGAACTTTGATTCAAAAACTACTACATAATCTATTCAAGTAATTTAGAAAAAGTCTACCTTCCCAATGGTTTTGGTTGAGTCAGTCTCTCTAAGGAATCCTATCCAGTTTGTGGGAGTGGGTTTCTTTATTTTGTCATAATGATTTGTTTCTTGATTTCAATCACAATCTGATAGCTTATATCTTGGGTTGTATAGATTGGAATGATATTGAAGGAGACACTTCGTCTGTATTGTCCAGCACCAGGAATAATTAAGCAGACATTCACAGACTTGAAGGTAGGAGAAGATGGCTTGGTGATTCCTAAGTGTGTCAATGTGATTGTTGACATATTGGCAGTCCACAGGGATCCAAAATTATGGGGTGCCGATGCAAATGAATTCAATCCAAGCCGTTTCGCTGAAGGAACAAGTAAAGCAGGAAATCATCCCTCTGCTTTCATTCCATTTTCTAGTGGGCCTCGATCATGTATTGGACAGAACTTTGCAGTATTGCAGGCCAAGATTGTAATGGCCATGGTTTTGAGAGACTTGAAATTCAGCATTTCTTCCCATTACAGGCATGCCCCTTTTGCTCTTCTTAGTCTTAGTCCCCAGTATGGAATGCCAATTATGGTAGAGAGAGTCCTTTCTTGATCTTGTGCTACTTTGAGATCCAATATGGTGGGGTATTGGCCTATGGGAGGCTGAATTTTGAACTTTAAATGTTGAATGGAAAAGAACCCATTTGAAGGAAATTGAAATTATTTATTATGAGGAAAAACTAGTAAGAAAATGTTAGTCAAAGTTACCCCTAGAAACTCACAGCATCTCTGACCTTTGATTAAAAATATTCAAAAACCTGTGATTACCAGAATTTAATTATTTATTATTATATTTGGCATTTTGTGCCATCTCTCTATTTCCTTGGAACCTCATTTACATTGCTACAATTTACTCTGATGCATTGCTAAAGATATAAGTGAAAATTTAGTGGTATGATTTTCTGCAATTTTTATATGGTATCATCTCAATGGAATAATTGTGTGAAAGAAAACAAATTGCATCGGAAGTTTTAGTTTAGTTTGAGTTATAGCATTGTATGCTGCTAATAGTTTAGCATATATCTGTTTCACTTTTTTATGAAAGAAATGGACAATACATTATTGAAAGCTTACAGGGGAACTTGGTAGATGAGCATATGGTTTATCCATTTGATAGAGATTCAAGTATCTTTAATGAAAAGAAGAAAATGAATAAGACAATACACAACTAAATTACAACTGCAACAACATGATCCATGAGAACAAATGCATGTTTATGCATCTTCTTCTTGACCCATCATCCTAAAACACATGGCAATGTACATTAATAAATGAAGAGAAGGAAGATGAAGTGGTATTTGAAGCTATCTGACGTTTCGTACTCATGCTTTAACCATCACAATTGGTTGCAACTATTAGAGACAAGTCGTGGGGTGTTACTGATGTGGAGCTATGATATGCAGTTTGAAATCTAGCTGCTGATTAGAATGAAGACACTATCAATGTCATTGAGCAACTCTTGATATTTGTAGTCTGCCTCCATTGGATAAATGTGTGACAAAAGATGTAGCAACAAATTGGAATGTTTTGCCTCTTGAACTACATTTCCGTGGAAGGAACTTTACTTGCTTTGTCAATTTAGAAGAGAGAATTCTTGTTTTATTTGTTTGACTGATGGGGAGCTTCTCCACTTTAGAGCTTTCTTGCTCTTCCAAGGTTACTCCTAGCCTACTTAGGGTTACTATTCCAAACTCCAACCTAGAGGACTCCTTCCCAATCCCCTTTCACCAAGAAACTCACCCAACAATTCAAGATTCCACCCTCTACCTGCTGGTCACCAACTATGCACTATTTGGCTTAAAGTGCCAAAACTTCACCAAGTACACCTAAGGGGCCAAAATCAAGTTTGAACCACCCTCACATTTCCTACAATTCTACATCATTCTTTTTAGTATCACACACCTACAACTCCAAATTACCCTATTTAGCCTTGTAGCCCTAAGAGCCCCTATTAGCCCTCCTAAAAACAAGAAATAAGCTACAACTTCCAAAAACTCTTAACAAGGCCACTTGGTGTCTTCAAAACTTTTATTCCCTATGACCTAAACTTGAAGATTTTTCAGGTCTTAGGCCATTGGGATGACCAAACAGTACGGCTTCAGAAAACCCTCATTTTTAAGGGTTTCAAAGGCAATGACAATGAATCCTTCACCAATGGTTTCAAACTTCACTTCCAACCTCCTCCTTTGAGTTATGAACCCTTAGCACTCCACTCCTTCATTGCTTAAACAAGATTGGCACGTGCCAATCCACTGCTATCATCAAAACTTCAATTCAAGCTTTCATTGGACCTTGCCAAGCCTACACTACTTGCATAGGGCTCGCTTGAAAAATTAGCTTCTTGACTTGCACAGGCCCCAAAATCATTATTTACACTATTTATAGGGGCTATTGCTTGATTTCCAAGAGCCATGGTGTTTTGACCAAGGAAGTTCAAGCCATAGCCATTTTAGTGTTGGTAACTCAAATTGGATAGCAGGAACACACAAACTAATTAATTTTCTAAACCTTGTAAAATGAATGCTTTGAACCTAAATAACTATGCACAGATTCAGCACATGGTACAAAGTTACTACTCCATCGGAAACAATAACCTAATCAATCCAAAATCTTATTCAGAACCTTCAAACCATGTTTTCTGTCACACGAAACTCTTCTTCAGAATGTGTTGTCCGTACAATTGAGAATCCAACCCATGGAAATGAGTTGGAAGGTGTTTAAGTAAGCTCCCTCCTCCATTTTGACCCTTGGTTTGAGCCATAACTACCCATGTAGTTTTTTTTCTCAAAATTGTGTAAAAAGTTGCTATGTAATTTTGCAGAAATTGCAAAGTTGTCAATGCAACTTTTTGACAACTTTCCAATTTTGCACATTTAGCCTTCAACCTTGACCAATTTGTTATCAAACCTTGTAAGATGAACCTACAACACTTAAGTGCCACTTTTTAACAGATCTTTCCCCCTTTTAGGCCTTTTTGCCCCATTTTGCCTTATTGAGCAATTCTAAGCAATTTTTGCCTATCAGGATCTAATTGACAAAACTTGACTCACATTCCAATATTAAAATCTCCTAAACTGACCTTGGGACTTTATTCCTAGTCCTTATTTCTTCAATGGTTGGTTAGACCATTTACAAACCAAAAATGCATTAGGGTTTCATCTTTACCCCTAGGTGCTCCTGCACCATTGACACTAGTATTAGTGACTTGAATGTTGTATTTGGGATTGATACTTATCTACTAAAGTGCCTACAATATTTCAAGTATCCAACAAAGGTGCGAAAGTAATAGTGCAAAAATTCTATGTTAGAAAATGAATACAACTCAAAGTAAGAGGTAAATAAAGTTCAAAAGCTTCATTTTCTACTTTCTTTGTGAGTATTGAGCTATTGTCTCATAAGTTTTTCAAAGAAAAGGGTTTTCTCTTTTTTTTTCAAATTAGGGTGACCAAAGAAAACTAAGCTATGCATGACTTGTTGATAAGATAACTTTGTTCATATTTGTTCTTGTTTCTTCTTTCAGTCCATTAAAAGGTCCAAAACATCGACAAAGAGTCAGATGATAGACAAAAACAATAATATTTATGAATAGTATATAAGAGAGGGAAATTAAGCTCAAAAGCACCATCTTTTACTTTATTTGTGATCACTAAGCCATCTTGTAAATTTTTTTCAAAGAAAAAAAGGTTATTGTAGAGTTACGGTTGACCTAGTTGTGTAAAGTAACAAAGCTAAGTTAGAGTTAGGTCTAACTTAGTTGTATAAAGGAAGAAAACTGAGTTAAACCTAACTTGTTGAGGAAATAACATTGTTTATGTATAAACTGTTGCAAACTTGTTCAGATTTCCTCTTTAAGTTTATAAAAAATTCTAAATCATCAACAAAGAGTAGGATGAGATATGAAAATCAGCAATACTTATGAAGAATATGTAAGAGGTAGAGTAAGATCAAAAGAACCATCTTATATTTTCTTTGTAACCACCAAGTTATTCTCTTAAAGATTTTTCAAAGAAAGACATGCATTTTTTTGAAGTTGGGGCCACCCAAGTTGTATGCAAGATCTTAAAAACTAACTTATACACGACTCATTTGCAAAATAACATTGTTTATGTATAAATAGTTGCAAACTTGTTCTTGTTTTCTCTTTTAGTTTATAAAATTATCTAAAACATCAACAAAGAATAGGAAGATGAACAAAAACAACAATACCTATGAAGAGTATATAAGTAAGAGGCAAATTGAGCTCAAAAGTGATGTCTCCTACATCCTTTGCGACCATTGAGCTATTCTCCCAAAAGTTTTTTTAGAAGAAAGCAGGTCATTTTTAGTTAGGGCTGATCTAGAAGTATAAAGGAAGGAAAGAGTAGGAAGATAAAGATAAACAACAATACTTATGAAATGCATATAATTAAGAGGCAAATTAAGCTCAAACTTGTTTTCTCTTACATCCTTTGTGACCATTGAGCTATTCTCCAATTTTTATTTTTTGAAGGAAGCTGATGTTGTTTAACTTAGGGTTGATGTAGTAGTATAAAGGAAGAAAAGTAAGTTATATCTCACTTGTTGAGGAAATAACATTGTTTATGCATAAATGGTTGCAAAACTTGCTCTTCATCTTTAGCTCATGAAAAAAAAAATTATCAACAAAAAGTAGGATAATAGACAAAATAAAAGTAATTATGAAGATTATAGAACTGGATGATTAGGAAGGCAGAGGTTTCAAAAGTTGAAGAACAAAGTTCTCATAAAGAGAATAACAAGGAACTTTGAATTGTTATTGTTGAGGGAAACCTTACCGAAGTAGGAATTGAAGTACGATAAATTCCTTGTATATTTTTGTTAGAATAGAAAAATAATAGTGCAATTTAGAGGTGGTACTTGCTAGTCACTTTTTTTATGTAGGTCAAAGGAAAAGTAACAATTTAAAACGACTCTTCAAATTGGAAGGAGATACTCTGTAAAATAAAAACTTACTAACTATTGACAATATGCATTTTTTATTGACAAATCTTTATTGTATTTTATTTTACGTAGATAATAATAAGCACACATTATATGCAAAAGATCGACATGATTATTATCTTTAGTGGAAACCCTCTTGGGGAGTAAGATCACTTGAACATAGCCTCACTAGCTTTATACTTCAAATCAATTTGTACATCTCACTGACAATTTTAAAGCCTCATTGGACTTGTGCCTTACTGAGCTTATTACAATATGCCTTATAGGGTTTTCAAACCTTTTACAACTTTCTACATAGAAAGATTAGAAAACTTGATTGCTATTGGGGCCCTACTACTACATACTATACATTATTGAACATGGCACGTGATTATGCCCAGTAGTGCATAATATCTAATCATAGACTTCAAACCTAATCAATATTTTTTGACAAAAACTAATTGTGCACAACAATATCAAAGTCTGACCAATAATTACCCAACAATATTCTTTGTGTACATGGAAACCATCTTCCCCTAAAGTATATATAACAATCTCATTAAAATCAAGCTGATTTGAAAAATTGATTTCAAAACTGCCTTGATTTGGTCATTGACTAACACATATATACCAATAGATTATTGTATCAACATGCATCAGAAAACTGGAACACAATACCATTTATCTCTACATAGTTTACTTCTTTAAAACTCAAATTGGTGATAAATACTATGTTCTAATTCAACTTAAAAACTAAAATATAATCTTCATGTATTCAACATTGATGTTTGCATTGGATTCTGTCAAAATAAATAATCTAAGTATACTTTAAAACATTTCTATTCCATAAAATAACTATGATATGACTATCATGATGCCCTTAAAAAATAACTTATGCCATAAACAAAATTGAAGAGCTGTTTTACCACTAATAAGTCTCACGTTCAAAGTTCTTGTGAGTGCATTTGTCCATATGCTTATCCCCAAAAGAGTGATTGAAGATCAAGCATCCCTCGAAACTCTAATTGCATGCATCTTCGGACCTCCTATGTGAAAATGGGATTTTTTTCACGATGTTGGGGGTATAAACACCTTGAACCCTAAAATCCCAAAAGTTAATGAAAGTTTCTATGGGGTTTTCTGTTTTGTCTTAGGGCCCGTTTGGTTGTAGGCATAGGAATGGAGAATAGGAATGCATATTGGGAATATGAATGGTTATTCCAATAACAACTATTTTTTGGAATGGGTGTAAGCTCATTTTAGAGGCAAAATGGGAATGTGTATTCCTATTCCCTATTCCAATTGAGGAATCAAATAGAAAATAGAAAACATATTACTAATTTTCTATTCCTATTCCAACAACCAAATGGGCCCTTAGGGTGCTATTTTGGTTTGGCTTTAGGATTTCATGTTTTTTCTTTATTTTAGTTTATTTCATTTGTGTTTTTGCTTTCATGTTTGTAGTTAGTTTGATTTCTAATAAGTCATGTTGACAAGTGTTTTTTTTAAATGCATAATTTTAAGGTACTTTAACATTGCACCCAATGTAGTTCAAGTTTGTGGGCTACAACAACCCTCCAAGTTGGAAAGTTTGCATAGCAAAGTCATTGACACTAATATTAGGCACATAGACTTCAATGACTTCTTAAGAATGATCAAAGTCCCAAACAACTATACTCCTAATTCTTCTTCCATCATGATGCCATGACCGATTCATGGAATGGGGCTCTTAGCAACCACTCAATCCCATACCTCATCATGACCATTGCAAAATATTACAAGCCCGATGAAAGAAGGGTTTTGAACAAATAAGGGGAGGTGGTATTGGATATAAATTTAGATATCATTAGAGCAAGGTGCTTGATTGGAACATGTAATAGCTCCATAAACCTTTCTCAATGCCGAATTCTCTAATAACATAAGTGCATCCTTGGGTCATTGACAAACTTGCATCACCCAAAATATTTCCTTTCAATTTTCTTTTTGGTTCATTTGGATTTTTTTTTTGATGTTTTAGGTTGTGATTGATCCAATTGGATTGTTTTCTTATGTGATCCTTATGGTGTGGTTTAGGCATCATGGGGATCCTAGGTCTAGCTTCTCATCTTGTTCTAATGTTTCCAAATGTAGTTATAAGATTGTTTTAGTCCTATATTGGCTTTCCTATTCTAATGGTTAGGGTGGTGAATGACATCTTGTAATGAAGATTGATGACATTTCATGTCAATTGTCACATTGTTCTATGTTGTTAAGTTTGATTGACTCTCTTATATGTTTGCATGACACAATGTATCTATTTGGGGTTGTTCTTATGGATATGGGTCACAACCTATTTGTTTGTAATATGTTTCCTTGGGCTTGGAAATTAATGATTAGATAAGCCATGCGATGGATGATGATCTTGTATATATGTTAGGTAGTAGTTCTTTTTTAGGTAGTGGTAGATGATAAGAGGAAGTGAGGAGTTTAGAAGATAGGAGATATTCAGTAGAAGCAACTAGGATAGCTTGGATCTGTTTAAGTTGTATAATTTTGTGGGATAATCAGCTGCCAAAGGTTGGAATATCTTTTTGCAGTTCTATATTTATAGTGGCTATCAATATCTGCATTTGCATGCTAACTTGATGATAATCAAATGTTTTTCTTCCTTTGATGCCCATTTCTTGTAAGTTTGTTTGGGCATTTCCACTATTGTTTAATATAGTTGTAAGGTCAGAGTATCATTTGGGGATTCTCCATCTTTGACTGTGTCATCTTGCATGTTTCTCACCTTCCCTAAATAGTAAAGACCAAGGTAGGGGGGAGGGGAAGCAATATTCTTAACTAGCTCCTCTTGCACGATGAATTCTTTTGCGTCTTTTCCTATTGTGATGTGCTTCTCCATGATGTTTTGCTCCTTATGTGTGTTATGTTTCAATTTATTTAAATGACCTTTGTTTCTTTATTGGTGCAAGGTGATAAAGGAATGAACTTTTGTTGATGTTCCTCTATTTGTATCATTTCTTTTATATATTGTATACATGTTAGGTCAGACATGTGGTAGTGTTCATAAAAGTTCCTTTTGTTGTCTAATTGGGGATGCCACAAAGTGGTTACTACCATTATTCTTGGTCTTCGCAATGCTGGACCAAAAAGACTCTTATTTGTATCTCTTATGAATTCTTCTTTCATTATTCATGTAGTTCTGCTACCTTTGGGGATGTTGTAAACTCATTTTGATTTAATTCTTGATATACATGCATTATCATATGATCATACTCACCCCATAATTAATATATCCCTTTTGTGTATTCTTTGTCATGTGTTCCATTTCCCTTGGTTTGTCCTTGATTAAGGGTATCTCATAAGGGAAATATTTCTTGTGGGTACATGTATGCTCTTTAAAAGTCTTTCCTCTCATTAAGGCATTTGGAATCACTCTAAAATGGGGGCATATACTCCACTTGTTATTTTACATTTTGCACACACATAATAATTATTTGCAATCTCTTATGTGGATGGCTAAGTGTACAATTATTTCATTAGGATAACAATCTCATTTAATTATCATACCTTGTGTACTATTCAATGCGTTTTTAGACTAATCCTTCTTTTTGGATCCCATTGGAGACTATGCTTTTCTTAAGATTGATTTCTTTTTGTGGATCCCTTAACAAAGACAATGCTTTCCTTTTTGGTCCTCTTTTGGTGGGTTTACAGTGGACTATGCTTCACTTGGTTAGACTTTGTCAATGAGTTGATTGGTATTTGATAGCTTGCTAACTATCAATTCTATCTTTTGTTGTAGTGCCTTATCTGTCACGACCCTGATAATATATTTCCATTGCATTGTTCTACTTTATTGTAACCATGAAGTTGTCCCATTCTCTTGCTAAAGTGGGGTCTAAATGTATCATCCTACAAACTAAACACTTGTAATTAGATTCTCTATTAGGCCCTATTTTGGCATTCTTTAGATTTCATGTCTATTATGCTTGATCCAACAATTCCTATCCTCTATTTTGGACATCTTTTTCTCCTTCCCATCTCCCCACCAAAAACTTGGCCTATTTCCTTGGGTAAAAAATACCTTGGGTGATTTGTTCTTTGTGATTTGTGATTTGGGCATGTAACGATTTTGATACCACTTTAATACCAAAGAATAATTTTCCTAAGACAATGAATGAAATATCAATATCTATACGCTCAATTGATAACACAATAGAGATAGGCAAAATGATGTAATAAATTTATTGATTCAATAATACAACAAATAAAACTCCCATTTAAATATTAATACAAAGTAGACATGCTTGAATATATATGCAATGCATTATAAATAGGAGATATGCAAGAGATAACCTATCAATCACACTAGGATGTAATCCCATGTCCATTACTGGCAGACCATCCTCCATTTTACAAAAAAGTATGTTCAACATTTACAACGATGAGAGGATGATAATGTGACATGAGCACTGAAGTTGGATCTCACACATAAAGAGGTATGAGATAACTACGAACTCCACCTCAAGTGGATTTTTCCTACATCATGTACTAGAGGATGTGCAAATGCACTATCCTAAGTAAACTTAAGTAAAGTGTAACTAGGGAATGTTTAATCACATCAACATCCCCTATAGTGCAACTTAGATGAATGCATTTGTGTTCACAATGCTAGACGATAATGCATGATGGGCTCGAGCTACTAGGCCATGTTAGGTATCCATGTAAAATATGCAAGCATAAAATATATGCAATGCAATCTATCATAAACTAGAGTAAGAAGGAAAACCTCATGGGAAAGACCCTCCCCCAAAAATAGAGATGAAAAACAAGATTCATGGATGGATGGAGTAATTAAGAGCCCCCCATTACGATGTACATCATGTATATACAATCAAGAATCCCCACATAGGAAGAAAACACAAAGATATGATATCCCCTCATAATGAATAATACCCTCCAAAGATGGTATGTGTTTGAAGGAAAAATATATTCCACTGCCTAGGAATAATATTTCTCCCCTTAGGGAGAAGATACCCTAAGTATAGATGCATGGAGGCTTTTGATTGTGGATAGTAAGAAGGAAGTGGAATCCAAATGAAGTATGATGTCTCTAAAGTGTTCTCATGTCCTTAGTTAATAAATATACTGCATATCAATCACAAACATACCCCATAGAAGGTGAGACAAGGAACCAATGGTAACTAATCCATATAAGAATTTGAATCAAACTACAAGGACAAATATGCCTCCTCAAAAGAAGAAGCATGAATAGAAGAAAAATACCCCCCTCCCCTCTCAATGCAAAAGTTACACCAATGGTAGATGCATGTGAAACAATGTATAAATTGAATCAAGAAAGATGAATGATTTTCCTCCCCTTAGGAAGAAACAATGCCACAAGTGTATCAATGGATCCTCCCTCATCTCTAGGAAAGATCCTTAAGAGGTATGATGTCTTAGGAAATTGGGGAATCTCCAACACATATGTATGATCAACCATGTAATGTGACATATCAAGTGAAGTCTAAGACCCATGAAAACCAATTTCCAAAGACTCATTTGTCTTCTCTGAAGCTAAAGAGTCATTCCCCAAGTGATATATAAAAGTATTCACAATCATGTCAAAGTCAGAAGAATGATCAAATAAAGGATGAAGAGGAGGGTAACAATGTTCCCTCAAAACAACTGAAGAAGGATTATCCTCATCAAAGAGAAGAAGAGTGCCATCAGTATCGTCTCCCAAATCCTCAACGTATGAATCCACAAAGAATCTATCAATTGTTAGCTCCAACTGATAATGCTGAAGATAAGGGAGATAATGTTTGTGAAACAGTCATATCAATTGTTATGTTGTCATTGATATCAAGTCTAATTGGTAAGACATATGCTAATTCAATAGAGTGCCATATCATTTGATTGATGAAGAGGATTTAAAAAAAAGTATAATGAAGATGAAAGTATTGATAAGTGTATGGATTTTAATGGGCACTTGATGAGTTATACTTTGATAGTATAATTTTGGTGTGATTGTTTTACATGATTTGATTAAGTGTTGAGATCATGTATAAGCATATTATCAAGTCATGAAGTGAGAAGACAAAAAAATAGCAAGTTGCACCGAGCTAGATAGTTTGGTCAATGAATGAATAACTAGTGCTCACTAAATGCATATAAAGTGGATGAAGGATGAGTGGTATTAACCAAGCAAGAACAATGTTAACTAAGTTTAGTATTGACCGAGCGATTGTAGTGTTAACTGAGAAAGGGAAAGAAGAACAATTTCAAGGGAATTAATTCAAAGTTGACATTTGATGAAAATATAGATTGTCCAAGAAGTTTTGAAGATAAGGATGATGTTAGTTATGAGATCTATGGATGGGAAAATTCAAAATGCAAAAATTCAAACAAGATCCAATGAAGGAGATTTAATGATTTGAAATGAAGCACAAAGTTCAAGGTGAAGGTGTGATACACGATTGTCTAGATTCAATGTATCTTAGCTGGATGAAGATCATACGATTGTGGTTAAGTGACAAAACATAAGAGAATCTAATGAAGCAACAATAAGTTGTCTATTTAAGGGATGAGCAAGATGTTCATTGTTGTTGATCAAGTTATTGTTGAAGTTGATAGCCAAGGGGTCACTGAGAAGAGAAAAATTGTAGGGCAAGTGAAGTGCTGTTAATGTGTATGTGATGTAATGCCTTGCTCGGAAATCCAAAAGAAATAAACCTAATATGTTACAAAATTTACTAAACTTTTTTTTGTCTTGAAGTTTAAATAGCATCAAAGTAACAATAATGTAGAAGCAATATATACATACACATCAAATAAACATAAGCAATTACAAATACAATTTCAATTCCTCAAGGGTTCCTTCACGTTGAGTCACATTTAAGAAAGTTTTATTAATAAGTTTAAGTCTCAATTACAATGTCCATAATCATAAAATGAATAAACACATACATTATCATATAAACAAATGCATAAGTACAACTAATAATATGACAACACATCTAATGAATAACATCCACTACACATGTCATAGGTTATGTGAAAATAGATACAAGTACATCAATATACAATACAATATCCCATTGGATCTCAAAATACATGATACATAGATACATCAATTGAATAGAAATCTTCAAGATAAGAGGAAGAATGATAATGGTACCACTGTATCAACGTGCATCCAACAACTAGCAATGTAAGGGGGACTACCTCCTGACTGCGTGGTCACCTAATCAAGCTCCCACTCCCACCATGTAGGAAAGACAATGTGCGATCCACACACAGATAATCAAATCATAAAACATCCTAGGCAAGGAATCTTAATAGCCAAATCTACATCAAGGGTACACAAACTACTAAAGAAAAAAAGATAGTCCAAATAGAATGAACACTCAATCCAATACAAACACCGTAATCAAATCAACATGCATATACCAAGTAGAAATCAAAAGCCCACATGTTAATGAACAATAACCATCAGATAACAACCGTCATCAATAAAAGTAAATCACAACCAATAAATACATCCAACAATAAGTACACCAACAACAAGTACATCACCAATAAATACACTACTAGAGGCAAATACAAAATCTACGGAGGAGACTTAGGCTACATACTAAGGAGTGTCATCACATGATCAAACTACTTGAGTTACCCTGAACTAGTCTCTCACTAGACCCTGAACCCTCAACGTAAAACATGTGAAACCATAATGCCCTCTCATGAAGATGAAGAAAACTAGTCCTACCTCTCACTAGGTATCATCCCATTTCGATCCTTAGCTTGTACAAGCACTTTAGGCATGGGCAAGGCATTTCGCTAACTTATCTTTTAAATGTATCTCAAAGAAAAGGGCTAGACAATATATTTTAATTACTATGTTATCACTTATTACAAAACTTACAATAGGTTACCCTGGTACTAACCACTTTGTGTCTAAGACCCCTATTGCAAGCTACTCCCAAAGACACATACCTAGACAAACTTCCCCTAAGCACATAAACCACAGTTGTGTTCCATACCACAACACCCATAATGATTGAACTCAGTTCCTTAACAAACAACTCAAAAAAATAACATTGGTTCTAAAAATGCAAGTTCTCATAAATGCTCAATAGGATAAAACTCATAAAATATAAATCTCAATTCAAATCATAAAGTTCATCATGACATTCAGTCAAATAATCATAAAAGAAATCTCAAAAAATGCCTCTAGTGCACATCCTAACTTGGCCAACTAAACAACCCACAAAGAAAAACCATCACAAAAATAAACATCACAAGACTATAAATAGAATATTAAAAAACACAGTTTTCAACCACATGATTTAATTCCACCAATTTCTCTTATTTAATTTGGGTCATAAGAATGTGTTTAGAAATAAAGTAAGAATATATATGTTAATATAATTGTTATGCTAATATACTTATTTAAATAAATAAGTATTTGAATATCAAATCTCCTCGTGCATATAAAATATCATGCAACATTATCATGTTTTTAATTTAAACAATCTTAAATCATAAATGATTTAATTAATAACAAAAATGTATATTAATAGATTTTAAATATTGATATCAATTTCAATTTTTAAAATATTAATATGACTTTTATTTAAGTCTAATATTAATATTTACTTTTCCTTTAATTTATAACGCAACTAGAGATAAAATTATTAATTGTATTGAATTACTTATAATTTCTCTCATAAAGTCAAATAGTTATTAACTAAATGATTACAAAGCAAATGCTACCACAACTTCTCTTAAAATATAATAAAATTATAAATATTTATTTATTAACTTCCCTCTTGCATTAATAAATATTAAATTATTTATATGCAACTAAGAGTTTCACTAAACTTAAAGAATCACTAATACTAACATTCATTTTAACTAAATGAATAATATTTATTTAATGTTTGAAATTAATAAATAATAATAATAATATTTTCAAAAATATTTTTTTAAGAATTTTTTTTAATTTTTGAAATTAATAATTAAACATTAATTTTTAATTTTTTTTAATAATAATTATTTTATAAATTAATAAATCTAAAAAATTAAATTATATTTTTATAAAATAAAATAAAATTGCAATTAGTATTTTTGCATGTCTTTGATCTCTCAAATCATTCAACCATACTATATTTAGTTTTCTATTTTTGGCATATTTGTTTTCACATGCATGTATAAGTTTAGTTACAACATGCTTTCCTCTCAATTAATCTTTTTTCTTTTTTCAATAAATTTTGCAATTAAATTAATTTAGATTAATATTTATCTATATTTAGAAAATTTATGATAATCTTATGGTTATAATGACAAATTTAAAGTTGAAACCCTAATATTTAATTTATTATAATTTCCATAATCAAATATCTCCTATATTATCTAAGGGGTTTAAAAAGAATACAATCATAACTATTTTCTACAGTTTTTGTATAATTTTTCTCAGTCAAGTTTTTTTGATTAATAAGTTTTCCTTTTCAAAATCCACAACATAATTCCTAATTCAACAATCAATACAATAAATTAGTGAGCAATATGCAAACATCTAGGAAGGCATGAAGTAGACAAATCTTTCAATAAAATTCTACAATGAGTTGTCAAATCCTACCTCGAAATTGCAGCTAAAATATGAGAGAATCTATGCATGCATACAAATCCAAACTCTCTGAAACTTTCAACAATTCTTTTGATGCAATTTTGAATTTTGTTCCCCAAAACCTGTGTGTATAGAAATGAGCTCCAATATCTTAATAAAGAGTTTAACTCTAGTTAGGGTTTATGGTTTTCGAATATGCAAAGGACTCTTGTTAAAATAAACTTTTACTATTTAATCATTTCATGCACACTTAAATTTTTTTAAATTAAAATATTCCTTTGTATTTTATTTTCTTCCAATTTATTAATTAGTGCAAGCACTAATTAAAGTGTAGTTTATTATTTAAATTAATAATAATAATCAAAAATCATTGTTTAAATGCAACTCTAATTTAATTATTATTAAATAAATAATTATAATAAAGCAATATTAAATCTTTAATATTTTAATTCTCTTTTTGTCCAACTTCTTAAATTAAAATTTTAAATTAAACCTTTTAAAATGAAGTAGATATTTAATTAATTTATAATTAATTAAATATCATCATATCCTAATTTCTCTTTAACTAATTTTCTAAATTTAGACTTCTAAATTAAGAATTTTAAATTAAAGCACATATTTAATTAATTTTTCACTCAATTAAATATTCTTATACTTTAATATTTTTTTTAATCAAATAATATATAATAATTCTCAATATTATATGATTAACCAGAATATTATAACTAAATCATTTACCAAATAAATCACATAGCGAAATCCACATAAAAGCAACATTACCAAAACTCAAAATCAAACAACTCAGACAATTTTTAAAAAGGTGAAAAGTTAGTTACGAGTCCTCCTTGCAAGACAAGTATTTAGGCTATGGCTGGGATTAGACCTGAACATTATCTCGTCATTCTTACTATTGAGTTATTGTGATAGGGCACACTCATCCTGGCAATTCAGGGAAGTAGATGCCCAATACCTGCAATCCTGCATTAAATCTAAACATGTACATATGCATATATATCAAAACTAAACAGGCAATGACGGGGAGTGGTACTCCTGACTAGTAGGTGACTATGACTCCCTCCCTTAACCACATCAGACATGTCAAATAGAAAAGTAAAATAAACATGCACACCATACACATGCAAGTATGGGGTGAGTACTATAATAAGGCTTGAGTACATATCATCACATATTCAAACATGGAAACTCATCATTGTGAATATAACTTACTCATCATTTGATATCATCTAGAAAACAATCATATTTACTAACTAAGAACCATT
The DNA here is from genome assembly GCA_028749045.1 of Cupressus sempervirens. NCBI lineage: Eukaryota > Viridiplantae > Streptophyta > Pinopsida > Cupressales > Cupressaceae > Cupressus > Cupressus sempervirens. The sequence continues at coordinate 763,294,152 of CM053791.1, forward strand.
AAAGCATCATTGATGCACTACTAATCATAATCATCAATCAACATGTGAAATATAATCAAGTAATTCTTTATTGATGTACATGTAATCCAAGTCATTGAATAATTTCATAATTATAAATCCAATACCCTTGAAACTAATACATGCATGAAATAGTCATAAAAATGGTTTGGCAAATATAATGGAAAAGTAAACTATGGGTGGGCACGACATGTGAGTTGATTAGTTAGAAGGAAGAAAGAGGATGGATAAAGGACAAAGAATGGGTAAAATGGAGATCTAAAACAACAAACATAGTTCCATTATTTATCAGATCATCTTATTGTTTCTCTCTAATTATTGCGAAAGAAAATCTCTTAAATGAGTGGACTTAACAGTCTTATTTATAAATCCATTTGTATGGTGACATTTCTTTGAATGTTTGTAAGTCCTTTAGAGAAGACCACTGTAAATATTGAGGAGTGATAAGGTCTAGATGATCTTTGGTGTAAATCCATTAACAATGTCACATTAACAATGTGTACGTAACATTTAACAAGGTTGGCTCCTAACATAGCTCACTTCAAAAGACTGAAACTTTTGGGTGCTAGTTCCCAAGTGTTTTTTCCCTTAACAAGGGTTCCATGTTAAAATACTTGTGTCAAAATTTGTGGATGTTTATTGTGTTGCATGTTTATTTCATGTTTATTATTTTATGCTGCAACTAAATATACATGGTATATATATGAAGTTTACTTTGATACTCAGTATATGAAGTTAATTGTTTACTACAAATATGTATTTGATATTATTATGAAGATTGATCTATTTACTGAGCTAGTTGATTTGAAAGTTTAAGGTGTTAAGTTGGTGAAAAGTGTTTTAAAGACTTGTAGAATAAATGGTTACAATTGATTCACCCTCACCCCCCCCCCCCCCCAAGTTATCTAACATCAATGTCCATCAAGAAGTCATCCCAAGGAACTATAAGTAGAAGATGAAAAATATCCTATTGCAAGAAATCAGAAGGAAAATCCTACTGCACTGAATTAGAGGCAACTATTGCTGAACTAATACAAGAATCATTAGGAGAAACAATAGGAGTGATCTCAAATGGATAAGTAGAAGCAACTCTATTAGCCTTATGTTGAGCCTCTAACTCTTCACAAAAATCATGTGTTGCAATATATTGAAGCATACATAAGGAAGGCTTATCATAAGGAATATTGTTTGCATAATCAAGTGGAATGAGGAAATATGTAGCTAGATCTTTTGGGAATGGAGGAATATACAAATCTCCACAATATTCCCAAATAGTGGTCCAACATATGCATAGACACCTAATATCTTCAAGCTTGGATTTGACTTTAAGAAAGGAAGAAATGATGTAGTTGTTGGAATTCTTTAGAACAACTAAGAGGGGGGGTGAATCAGTTATCCAATGTCTAGATGTATAAATAAAACTTTTCATAGTTTAATGAACCCATACAACATTTATCATCATCATGTATGTATCCATAAGTTTATGCAATCACTTAAAACTTGTAGGTTACTGTCAAATCAATTTACAAAAATGTAAATATGAAACTTAACAGATTCAGTAATACATTTGACATAACGATTTATGTGGAAACCTAATTTGAGAAAAACCACCAGTAACATGCTACTTTTTTTCATTCTTCTGAAGTAATGTCCTATGAAAGGCCAACCCTATTAAAGGTTATAATGCACACTATTAAATGTGACCCTATTAAAAGATTTCAATCACCCTGTTAGGAGTGAGCCTTGTTAGAGGACTTTAGACCATTCACTTGGAATATCGCCTAGTTAAAGGATTTAAAAATGACTATTGGGTTAACCTTAATCCAAAGGATTTACCCTAAACTGATACAATTATCAGAGAGTAATAGTAAGGCTTGATCTGATAACAACTTACAACTTCATTTGCAAATTATAGATCTTTGTTTCAATCCTCCATTTTGCTTTGGCTTTCACACACTTCAGCTTTGATAGCTTGTTCACCCTTCAAACATTTATACCCTTAAGCCTTCTTTCTTAACATGCCAATGCAGACTCTTTACTTAGGTCACTTGGTGAAGCAATACCCTAGACTCCTTGTTTTCCTTGGGTTTTCATGCATGACAGCCTTTGCTTCTAACTAGTCATCCCTATAAATATGAAATTAAGATATTTTTCATTCATTTTCCATCATCCAATTTAGGGTTGGGACAAAATAGGTAGAATACAATGAATCTACCTCCAATTCCATATCACTTCTAGAAACTTCTTCTTCAATCCTCTTTGAATTTGCTTCAAAATAATTTACCATGAGTTCTATGCCACCAGCTCATCAATCTTATCTTCCACCTGATTCACATAATCCAAGAAAATAAACTTGTTGACTAAGATTCATCAAATTCACTATCTTTCTAATAATGATGACACTCAACGTTAACTAGCTTCTAATGCTCGACACATATTGCATTGCTCGATATTCTCTATAAAATCACTCGGTGTGAACTAAAGTTTACTAGTGCTCGGCATTAACTAAAATTTACTCGACATCCATTATTTTGCTCGACATACACTAGAATATACATTTACTCAGTTTCAACTGATTTTTTGCTCAACTTGCACTAACTTTGCTTGACTCGCACTATTCACTTGGTCAAGCTTTGCATAATTTTTTTGTTTAACTTGTTTTTCTGAACTTTCTTAGTGAAACGAACCTTTGCAACCTTAAGTATATTATCAATGCACTATAATATCACTATCTTAGCTAATTCTTGTACTCCCTTTTTATATCATAACTCAACCTTTCCTCTAGGTGCTATTGTTACATCTTTCTGATCAAATCCTCTTCATCAATCAAATAAGTGATAGTACTTAAATCATATAACGGTTGTCTTACTAGAAAATAGTAGGTTTGAAATCAATGACAAAACAATGATTGAAACATATTTATCATACTTGTATCAATCTATTCTCAACAATCTCCCTCTTTAGAAATCTCTCTCAATTTGTTCTCAACAATCTCCCTCTTTGGCATTGATGACAAACCAAATTGATTAGGTTAAAATAGTAAGACCAACAAAATACCAAAAAAAAAAATTCATCGTATTGAAATCTCCCCCTCTATCAGCAACTTTTATCTTCTAAATAGGTTACATAAATTTGTGTCATCCTTATAACTCCCTCTGGATTACTTCTTATATCACCCTTGTACAGTAGCTCTCTCTTACTATATGTTAGGATTTCTCCCTCCTTGATCAATCTCCAATCTTGTGTATTTCTCTCGATCATTAACTATCTCCCTTTCTAACTATCTCCCAATCTCTTATATTTCTCCTAATGAGTAACTATGTCCCTCTTTGACAACAATGCCAAAGATTTGTCATCTTTGTATGCGTGAATATGTGGCCTCTGCTAACACACACACTTCAACACGATCATTGTATGCGGATTCATCTCGAAATGAACATTGGATTGTTCATCCGAAAATCAGCCTGCAAAGCGACCTATTGCCTTCTATCTAAAGGGAATTGCTTGTCAGATATCCTCAGATTCAAGGTGTTTAAGCAACCAGACCCTCTAAGAATGAAGGATTTGATAATGAAATTAAGCTAAGAATGAGTATGCAGATTAATCTAGAATGAAAGATGCAATGTAATCTAAGAACAAATAAAACAAACTAGATTAAGCATATGCATGATTAAACTAAAATGAGATTAAACTAAGAATGAGAATGTATGCAAGAAATGTAAGTAAATGTGAGCATGAATTTCAACAACAATTCAATAGCAAATCAATTCATCCTCTCCAAAATGAAGAGATGAGGGTCTCTTAAATAGACTTTCCTGGAATCCATCAACAGTTGAGATCAATTCGGATCAACGGTTAGGATTAAAGATGAGGTTCAGTCATAAAGGGAGATTCCCAAATTAAAGGGAGTTAACAAATTTAATTTGAGTAGAAAAAGGAGTTAACTGATTTAACTCATTTTTGATCAATAGTGAACTGAAAATTTCCCTTTTTGAACTGAAGAGAGATTTTGTTGAGATATTTAATTTAATAAAATGAGATATGCTCTCATAATTACTTTTTCTATTTAATTAAATAATCTTTAATTAATTAGAGACACTTTTCTTATTTAATTAAATAACTTCATTTAATTAATTAGGAATGACTTCCTATTTAATTAAATAACTTTGTTTAATTAATTAGAAGTAAGTAATCCATTTAATTAATTAATTTCATTTAATTAATTAGAAATACCTTTTCCATTTAATTAAATAATTAAATTTAATTAATCAAGATAGGCGTATTTATTAAATTAAATAAATTTAATTCCATAATACATTAGCCTTAGGATAAAATTTAATTTAATTAAAGTATAAATACTTAATAATTAAATTATAATTAAATTGAGTAGGTTTAATGCGACTAATATAAGTACGTATTATAGGAATTAAATAAGAAATATGATGAATGCAGATTAGGGTTTTCTACATTTGACAATTAAGTCAAGTAGCGAATAGCAGAATGAGAATTGCCTATTAGAATAGGACTTTAGAAATTATCAGAAATAGACCAGAATTGGTATAATAACAATGAGACAATTTTGGGGTATTACAATCTTAATATGCAGATATGAACTTCTTCAGTTTCTCCCTCTGTCACCTTGCTTGTGATTGATTTGTAGTTTTAGCTCTTTGATTACTTTAGGCAACTCCTAAAGTAAGATCCACTGCATCAATTTGTAACATATAAGAAAATCAACTTGTTTGATGCAAGGAACTACTTTTGTTACTTAGATAGCCTTTGATAGAGGTATCAACCCTAGTTTACCTCTTAGATACTCACAAGCATCCTTAGGTAATGCTTTTGTGAAGATATCAACAATTTGCTCTTTTGTGTTAACATATTCCATCTTCACCTCTTTATCTTGACCGATTCTCTAAAGTAATGATACTTGATTGCAATGTGCTTAGTCTTTATGTGCATCATAGGATTCTTGGATATATTTATAACACTTGTATTATCACAATAAAGTATCACTAGTTCTGTGATCTCTTTCTTCATACCTTTGAGTAGTTATTTGATCCATACAATATTTGTATAGTTTATTGCAACAACAACATATCCAGCTTCAACAGTAGATTGTAAAGTGCAGTTTTATTTCTTGCTAGTCCATGTAACCAATCTCTTGCCTAAGAAAAATGCTCCTCCACTGGTGCTCTTTCTGTCATCAATTTTTGTAGCCCAATCAACATTAGCATAAGCTCTTAATTCAAATTTCTCATTTGTCTAATAGTATAGACCATATTCCTCTATTCCTTTTAGATATCTCAATATTCTCTTTACATCCATAAAATGATTCTCCTTAGGATTAGCAAAGAATCTTGCAACTATCCCTATGGATAATGTAATATCAGGTCTACTGTGTACTACATATTGTAATTTGTCAATAATAAACTTGTATAATGTTTGATTCACCTTACCTAAATCATCATTCTTTGAAAATTTATGTCTTGTTACCATAGGTGTACTTATTGGTTTGGAATCCTCTAGTCCAAAAGTTTTCAATATTTCCTTGACATACTTTGACCGAGTGATGTATATACTATATTTCATCAGATGTACTTGCAAACCCACAAAGAACTTGATCTCTATAAACATAGACAAATCAAATTATTGCTTCATTTCATTTGTAAAAGCCTTACATAAAGCATCTTGACCTCCAAATATGATATCATCAACAAAAAATTTAGATAACAAAATACCTTTGCCTTTCTCTGTCTTCATGTATAGATAGCTGTTATCATCAGTCCTTTCAAATCCAATCTTCACAAGATAATTATGAAGTCTCTCATACCATGCTCTTGGTGCTTGTTTTAAACCATATAGAGCTTTGTGTAATCTACATACCATGTTCTTATTGTTAGCATCAAAAATTTCTTTTGGCTGTTCTATGTAAACTTCTTCCTCTAATATGCCATTTAGAAATGTAGATTTAACATCCATTTGATAAACTTTGAAACCTTTGTATGGAGAATAAACAAACAATGTTCTTACTCCTTCCAAACTAGCAACATGAGCAAATGTTTCTCCATAGTTAATTCCTTCTTCTTGTGCATATCTTTTGTAGACTAATCTTGCCTTGTTCCTTGTGACTTCACCATTTTCAGCTAGCTTATTTCTGAATATCCATTTGGTGCCAATCACATTTTTATCTTCTGGTCTAGGACCTAAAGTCCATGTTTTTTTTTCTCAAATTTTTCGATCTCTTCTTCGATGGATTTACTCTAGTCTACATCTTCTAAGGTATCTCTCACTGATTTAGGTTCTTTCATGCTCAATAAACATGTATAATTTCTCAATCTATTTCTTTTCATTGGTATAACATCTTTATCTCCAATAATTTGTGCAATAGGATGACGTCTCTTGACATATTTAGACAATCTTGGTTCAACTCTATTTTTTTCATTTGGTCTATTTACTTCAAAGTCACTATATTCATCTCTGTTAGGTAGTTCAACATCTTTCTCATGTATACTAATTCAGAATCAGAATGTACTTCAACTTAATTTTGTAACTCGACATCTAAGTGTAGCTCAGTTCTTGAATGCAACTTTGCATTCATATTATGTGACTCGACAATCACTGAAACTTGCTGTTGGTTTGTAGCTTGATTTGCAACATCTTCTTTAGCACACATACCTTCATAAAAGTATACAAATGATTTGTATTCTTTGGGTTCTTTCATAGATTCAACCTCATATACTTCTGTATGTTCATCAAGTTTTACATTTGCACTTTCCACAACTTTGTTCGTCTTAGTATTTAAACACTTATAAGCTTTACTTCTTATGGAATAACTTAGGAATATACCTTCTTCACTTTTTGCATCTAGTTTACCATTTTTAAAGCTTTTGGGAATATAATTTTTTTTTCTAAATAACTTAAATTATTTTACATTGGGTGAGTGTCCATACCATAGTTCAAAAGGTGTTGAAATGAGTACCTTTCTTGGATTGTACATGGTTCAAGGTATAGAGAGTTGTACTTACAACTTATCTCCAATATTTCAAAGCAACAATTTTCTCCATCATGAGTGTTCTAGCACAATCTATTACAGACCTATTCTTTCTTTCAACAATTCCATTTTGTGGAGGGGTTCGAGGGGAAGATGTCTGTCTTTTGATACCTCTGTCATTACAAAACATCTGAAACTCATTGGATATAAATTCTCCTTCTCTGTCAGATCTCAAACATTTCAGGCTTTCACCTATTTCCTTCTCAACTCTTGCTAAGTACCACTTAAAAATTTGGAAAGCATCAGATTTATGTTTCAAAAACATACCTGTCATCATTCTAGAATAATCATCAACAAGTAACATAATGTACTTATCTGCTTTATAGCTTTGCACCTCAATTGGTCCACACAAGTCAGTATGAGCAATCTCTAGTATTCCTTTAGAGGTATAAGTTTTGCTTTTAAAACTTGACATTGTCATTTTGCCTAACTGACATTGTTTGCACATTATATTATCAAATTTCTTCAACTTAGGAAAACCTTTAACTTTTCTCATGTTATTGATACTAACTAGGTTATCAAAATTAACATGACATAACCTTTTGTGCCATAGCCACACACCATCAAAATTTACAATTAGATAAGTAGCATCCTCTATATTAAGATAGAATAGATTACTACTAGTTTGATCACCCTTTCCAATCAGTTTTCCATTAATATCATATATCTTAGCAATCTTGTTTTCAAACTCAACCTTACATCTTGAATTATTCACTTGTGACACACCAGATTATAGTTAAGTCCTTCAACATAATAAGCATTGTCACATAAAATATTTTCTATGAGTTTGATAGATCCTTTTCCTTTTATTAAACATGGTGCATCATTACCAAATCTTACATTATTTCCATCATAACAACTCATGGTAATGAACTTATTTTTATTTCCAGTCATGTGATGTGAATATCCACTGCCAATGATGCATTTGTCATTCTTGTTCACACAAGACACAAGTGCAGTTGCCTCATCTTCATCAGATTCATCCTTTATTGCAACATACATCACTTCATCATTAGATTCATCTCTTGTTTCCTGTTTAGCAATATCACAAGACTTCTTGCCTTTATCTTTGTAGTCCTTGCTATCTTCATCTCTTCTACTTTTGTACTTGTCACCACCTCTGCAGCTCTTCTTCTTTGGATATCTAGCTATAATATGACCAACCTCATTGTAATTGAAACAAGTGATAGGTAATTTACCTTTGAACTTCCCTTTACCTCTATGGAATCTTCTTGCTAGCAGTGCTTCAAGTTGATCTATATCCTCCTCATCTGTATCATTGTCACTAGACACATACCTTATCCTTTTCTTCTTCTTCTTCTCATCAGGTTCCTTTAATGACAGCTTAGCTTTGAAAGCAGATTCAATATTTTTAGGTTTGTAATTAATAAAGTTAGATAGATCAAAAGTAGTGAGCCTACCTACCAGACCTTCAAGAGATAGATTATTCCTTGGTATACATCTCAATTCTTGAATTGCATAAACTCTAATAGTATATATAGGCAATAGTGTTCTTAAAATTTTTCTTAGTATAATATTATCATCTATTGTGCCAGTAGCTCGTCTTATTGCATTAACAACATCTTTTATCCTTGAGCAATATTGAGCAATATTTTCACCTTCTTGCATTCTCATATCATCAAACTTACCTCTGAGACTTTTAGCTTTGGCTCTTAGAACATTAGTGTCTCCTCCATAGATAGTGGTTAAGGCATCCCACATTTTCTTTGCACTATCAAGAATTTTGATATCATCAAATTCAACATAATTTAGAGTAGAGGCAGTTTCCAGTATTACCAGGTTGTGTTCTTTGTTCTTTTTCATATCCTCGGCAGTTAGGCCTCCAATAGGATCAACATGCTTGGTAGTAATGGTAGATTGTGCATGATCTCCAAGTCCTCCAAGGTGTACCTTCATCAAACTTTACCATGCATGAAATTTATCTCTATTAAGCTTGGGTACATCTCTTTTTGACATCTTGATCCTTGTGCTTCTAGTAGTTTCAAACTAGTCCTCTTAAGCAGATGACTTTGATACCAATTATTGGAATTCTTTAGAACAACTACGAGGGGGTGGTGAATCAGTTATCCAAGGTCTAGATGTATAAATAAAACTTTTCATAGCTTAGTGAACCCATATAAAATTTATCATCACCATGCATGGATCCATAAGTTTATGCAATCACTTAAAACTTGTAGGTTACTTTCAAATCAATTTGTAGAAATGTAAACATGAAACATAATAGATTTAGTAACACATTTGACACAATGATTTACATGGAAATCCAATTTGGGAAAAACCACTAGTAACATGCTACTCTTTTTCACTCTTCTAAAGTGATGCCTTGTGAAAGACCAACCCTGTTAAAGGTTAAAATACACACTGTTAAATGTGACCTTGTTAAAGGATTTCAATCACCCTGTTAGGAGTGAGTCTTGTTAGAGGACTTAAAAAAATTCACTTGGAATGTCACCCAGTTAAAGGATTTACAAATGACTATTAAGTAAAACTTAATCCAAAGGATTTACCCTATACTGATACACTTATTAGAGAGTAATAGTAAGGCTTGATCTGATAACAACTTACAACTTTATTTGCATAAAATAGACCTCTATTTCAGTCCTCTATTTTGCTTTAGCTTTCACACACTTCAACTCTGACAACTTGTTCACCCTTCAACCATTCATACCCTAAAGCCTTCTTGCTTAACATGCCAATGCAAACTCTTCACTTAGGTCACTTGGTGAAGCAATACCCTAGACTCCTTGTTTTCCTTGGGTTTTCACGCATGACAACCTTTACTTCTGACCAGTAATCCCTATAAATAGGAAATGAATTTTTTTTTCGTTCATTCTCCATCATTCAAATTAGGGTTAGGATAGATTAGGTAAAATACAATGAATCTCCCCTTAATTCCATATCACTTCTAGAAATTTCTTCTTCAATCCTCTTTGAATTTGCCTCAAAATGGTTTACCATGAATTCTGTGCCACCAACTCATCAATCTTATCCTCCACTTGGTTCACATAATCTAAAAAAATAAACTTATCTGCTCAGATTCATCAAATTCATGATCTTTCTAATAATGCTAACACTCAGTATTAACTAGCTTTTCATGCTCGACACATATTGCGTTGCTTGACATTCTCTGTAAAATCACTTAGCACAAACTAAAGTTTACTGGTGCTCGACATCAACTAAATGTTACTTGTTATCCACTGTTTTGCTCAGCATACACTAGAATACAATTTTACTCAGCTCCAATTGATTTTCTGCTCGGCTTGCACTAACTTTTCTCAGCTTACATTGTCCACTCGGTCAAGCTTGTTAATCTCATATTGATTTTGACTAGTGAGTGTCTATACACTCAAGTCATTTACTTAGTTCATGTCAAACAAGTAGTATATGTCAAGCACATGTATATGATACAACATGTCATGTCCACAGTGAGTGCCGAGTCACTCATGTGTCAAGTTACTCATGTGCCAAGTCATTCATGTACCAAGTCACTCAAGTACCGAGTAGATAGTGTCTACCAAGTGATTCAACAGTTGAGTAGGTAGTGCATACTGAGTCATAGTATAGAAATCAATATATATTGAGCATCAGAGACTTAAGATGCCAAGTAAGACAGTTTTATCATAGTTCTTTGTAATGACTCAAATAACTATGTAAACCATTTTTGAGCTGACTTATAGATTGAATTATGATATTTTGGAGATAAGGATGAATCTTAAATTGGAATCCCTATGAAGTACATGCATCCAATCAGGTAAAGAGAAGGTTTAAGTAGCAAAATGAGTGAATCACAACCATTGAATCATACCTAACCCTAAGTCACCTAAGTCTTCTTAAGGAGCACAAACCCTAAACTAAGGAATGTGGAAGAAGTGAAGAGAGAAGTTTGCATGCACAAATAGAGCATTCATTTTGGCTAAGGAATTGTGAATTGAGATTGCATTATAGAGTCAGTTAAAGGAGAACAAATAAAAGAAATAGTATACAGTAGAGAGACATTTGATCAAGAAGGATCAAGAATACATAAGTTTAGAGGTAATATATAATCAAGAAATGAAGTGGTAAATGTAGGATCAATGATGAAACATTCTAACACGTGAATTAGTTAAATCTCTTAACAAAGTAGTCCTAATAGGCTATATTGAAATCCTCTAACAAGGAGCTTACTTAATTGTGAGCTAAAGTTCTTTAACAAGGCACACTTCTAACAGGGTGTTGATATCCTCTAATAAGGTGAGACCTAGCAGTATTTGTAAGCCTTTAATAGGGAAGACCTTTCTTAGGTAGATCATGTTTTATAATCAAACATTGTAGCCTTCATTCGATACACTTTTATATTATAGTAGTGAAGATTTGTGGGTGTCTTCCCCACCCCAGTTTTACCTTCTCATTGGAGGGTTTCTAGGTAATCATATTTGGTGTCATATATGTGAATGTTTACTTGCTTAAGTGATTTATATGTATATGTTTTACATGGTATTTCAATTTACTTATTGAATGTATGAGATGGATGTCTGGTGAATGTTTTTATCAGAAGTTTACCTTTCCTATTGTAATTCCAACAATTGGTATCAGAGCTAAGTTCTCTAAAAGAGAAGCTATGCAACTTTGAGGAAAGATCTTGAAAATAGAAGTCTACAAGTTGGGAAAGATCATTGAGAATCAAGGAATTAAAATACAACTCATTCTACATCAACTGAATGAAGCAAGAGAAGATTTAAAGAAATCTCTAAAGAGAAGGAAGGAAATTGCTGTTGAGTAGAATGATACACAATACAGAGAGATGGACACTACTAAGCTATTTGTTAATGGATACTCTAATGAATTTGATGTAGTAGTTGTAGATCTAATGGAAAAGAACAGAGCCCAAGTTGAAGAAATTAGAAATCTCAAGTTAGAGCAAGAATCACAAGCCATACTACTATGTGAGGTGACTAAACAAAAAAAGAAAGCTATGAAAGATAAATCCATGATTGAAGATGATAAAAGAGTTTTGGCCAGAATATTGAAAGAGAAATCATCAGAGCTAATCAAGATTTCCAACATGCAATTGGATATTTTGAGTCAAATGATGAATCCCAACTATGATTTGAATGACAAGGACATTGAGATAACAACATTGAAGTTGCATAATGAGCAATTGAATAATAAATTAAAAAGGGAAAAAGAATTTGTTGAAAGTTTCAATAAACCTAATGAAGCCATAAAATACTTTTAGAAATTATTGAGATCCCCTAGATTGAACAACGATACACCTGGACTGGGATACACAAGTACTGAAGAATGAGAGTCATCCAAAAGTGTTGAAGAAAGAAAAAAAGAGGATAAGAACTCCAAACCTACTTGTCATAATTGTGGTAAGAAAGGACATACTACTAATGTGTGTAGGAACAAGACTGTAAATCAAAATGTCAAGCATGAGAACATGGTTCACTGCCATAAGTTCAACAAACAAGGTCATCAGGCACATGAATGCAGAACCAAGACCATGCATACTCAAAGATTTGAAGGATATTGTTATAACTGTCAAAAGTATGGACATAGAGCTTTTGAGTGCAGATCCAAATCCATGTAGTCATCAAATAGGCAAACAAAGGTAAAGAATAATGACAACTCTTACAAATGGGATTATAATACAAGGTATAGTTGTCACTATTGTCAAGAATATGGATATGTTACTGAGAACTATATTAGAACACACTTCAGAAGTAACTACAAAAGGTGTTTGAGTCAAACCACATGTTTTAGCTATTTGAAGATTGGTCACACCAGTTGATATTGTCCAACACGGTCAAAGGCACTAAGTTGTGAGTTCACTAAAGGCAAAGGAAAAGGCAAGGTAGATATTGAAAATGTTAGAGATGAGATGAACAAGACATGGAAGAAAAAGGAGGATTGCAACACATCAAGTGGAGAAGGGATCACTTCACCCTATGGGTCAAGTGATCACACCTCATCAAACTAAGCAATCAAGAGGTATGTGGGATTGATATTCAAAAGTTATATCATAAATCAGTTCTAAAGGATTTAGTATTGAAAATATTACATAAGAATGAATAAAGATGCAAGGTGTTATTAGGAATCAAAGAAAAATCTTTAATTTTTTCATGTTTTTGTCGAGCATGAAAAGTTTCCTATGATTGTCGAGTGAAATGCTAGAGGATGTCGAGCTAACAAATTGGCTAGTTGATGCCAAGGTCATAATGGTTGCCAAACGAATGAAATGCTAGTGGATGCTGAGTGAGCTTGAAATTAGTTAATGATGAGCTTACAGCTGTGTAAGCACTTAACATTAATTGTAGTACTCAAAAGCTATATTTGATCAATTTCAGCCCATTTTACATCTTTTCAAAATTGAGAAAGAGCAAGAAGAGCAAGAGGTGATCAGGAAATTCCATCCGAAGCAATTGCAAAAGATTTGAACAACAATTCAACATCATTTCATCAAATTTTGCAAGGTATTTATCATGTACTGAGCTACGTTGTTTCTATTTTCATAAACCCTAGTTTCATATAATGGCGTCTAGTTATTCAAAGGAAAAAGAAGTAGAGGGTAAAGAAATTTTGAAAGTTCAATTGGTTAGCAATGAAGTGAAACAACTGATTTTCAATGCCATACTTGATATTGCATGCAAACAAGACCCCTCCAGTGTGTTATCCATGATACCACCAGAAGTTTTAATGGTTCAGGATGTTAGAAAATGTTACAACTGTAAAATTGGGAGTATTGGAGACATGGAGATTAGAAAAGCATATGATAGATTATGTGAAAATGGTGTATTAAGTGAAGAATTCAAAATTGTAGAAAAGAAAGGGTTAACTCGTGTCCTAGATTTCCTAAATGTTTTCAGAACTGAATGGATAAGGATTGTATTGAGCAAGATTCATGGTAATTCACTATGGTTAGACAATGGTCCTATCAAAATCACCAAAATAATAATCCATAGGGTAACAGGGTATCCAACCCTAGATCAACCTAAGACTATGAGGAGTGAGTGTAAAGAGGTTATTGAGAAAACTATAGGAGTTGTGTGGAATAAGAGGGGAATGACAATTGACACCATCACAGATCTTTTGATAGATTTTGCAGTAAGGGTAATTGCACATAAGTTTTACCAATCCAACCGATTAAATGGTGTGCCCTATATTGTAGTGGATGTGGGTTACAAGATTGTCAAGAAGGATCACACATATGATCTTGTCGAGCTACAACTACAAAAATTAATTGAAAACCTAGGAGTAATAAAGAAAACAAAGAGTGCTTAGTGCAAATTTGGATCTATCTTGATATGTATCTTCTTCTATGTTCAAAACACATTTCCTATATTTGGCATTGTGGCATGAAAGACAAACATATATGTGGTAGTATGAATAGGTGAGTTCATTGAACAATTGGGTGAAAATTTTGAGTCAGTAATGACTAGTTACTTTGAGGACTTAAAGCAATCTATGAAGAAAAGATTGAGGATTCCAGTATCATTGGTGGAAAAATGTTATGATGACGTTTGTTTCCTAGTTGATGCTGATTATACATTTGTTCAAGCAGTAACTCCAAGGGTAAGATGGCTAAGGCCATCAAGCTATGAAATTAATGTAGATGAGGCCTCTACAACAATAAAAACATTACTTGCAGAAGATATAGATAAAGATGCCAAAGCATTTAGTAATTATGAGATGGCTAAATCTAAGATAACCATGGAACTAAAAATGACCTCTGTCATCAAGAAAAAGGAGAAATTGGTAAAGAAATTAAAAGCTAAATTTGATGAAGGTGCCGAGTAGGAAGAGGATGAAGAGGAAGAGGAGGGAAAGGAAGAAGAAACCTAGATCCAAGCACCACTTGCATTAACACAAGGAATGGGTGAAGATTAGCAAGAGGAAGACACATAAACTACAGAAGGTGCTAAGGAAGCAAAAGCTGAGGAAGCAACTACTCCTACTGATAAGAAGAAGAGAAAGGCCAAGGAAAAAGAAGTGACAAGACCCAAGAAGGTTGCTAAACCTAGCCAATCCAAACCTACAACACCCACCACAAAGGCTAGTGCACATGTCACTGCACAAAAGGCTAAAGTGAAAGCTAAACCTACAAAGTAGGAAGGGGGAGTGCATAAAAGACCAAGGAGAAAGTACATTTCTCAAGCTAAATTTGATGAGGAAAGAAAAAAATTTAATGACAATAGCCAATTCAAAGTTGTGAGTCATAATCCATCCTCAAATCTAGACAATCTATGTGAGAATATTAGGAATAATGCAGAATTGTCAAGATTTTCTCACATTGATTTTGATAACCTTGGAAAAGTTGAAAAGAATCAAGTGGAGGAGGTAACATATGACATGATGGAAAATTGTAAGAAATCCCCTCTATAGATTGCTAATTCTATGCCTAAAATTTTATATGAAAGAATGGAGTAGAAATGGCATTATTGTTTGAACTTGGAAAGAAAAATTAGGGAGACATCATTTGCTCAAGTTATGCCTGAACTTAGCAAGGCAAAAATAGCAAAAATAGTAAAGAAATATGCTATTAGATTTGTTCCAAAATATAGAGCCTTTAGCATACTACAAAATAATATTGAAGATGTTGTAAAGAAGACCACACAAATGCAGAACATTACATATGGGCGAGCTACAGTAAAAGAAGGAGAATAGGAGTCTATTGAGGTTAAAGATGATGAAGAAGATGATAACAATAAAGACACAGTTGAGGGAGGTACGAAAATGAATATAGATGACAAGGCAACAGTTGAGGTAGAGTAGAAACAAGAACAAAGTATACAAGATACACAGTTGCCAGATATCAACCCTTAACAAATATCAAGTATAAACACTGAAATGGTCATAGTAAATGATGTTTCTGATCTAACTACTCAAAAAATCAATGCCCTAATAGAGGAAGACCTAAAAAGTATACTTGATCGATCTACACTGCACGCTAAATTGTGTAATAATCCTATATTAGCGAGTGTAGATGAAATTCAAAAATTAGTGACTAAAACTACAAGGGAAGAGGTGAAAACACAAGAATCACCTACCATCACCCCTCAAGTCATAGTTAGAAAGGACACAATGGAAACTCAAGCCACTACTGAAGCATAAAGTCAAATAGGTCAGATAGACTTATCTGCAACTCCAACACAAGTACAAGTGTAATTCAAGGAATTGTGGCAGAAAAGGACAAGAATGAAGAGACTGAGTTAACACCCAAGTTGAAGGAGAAAGTAAGAATTCAAGCCCTAGTAACTTTACTGGAATTTGGCAATCCTTCAAGTCACACTCTTGAGAAGCTAAGCACCGATGCAAAAACTTTGCAATTCTTAGTGCCAAGTCCAAGTTCATCAAAGGTAGAAGATGTAATAAAATATGGAGATGGAAGCCTAGATGAAGAAATTGTTTTGCCAAGATATGATTATGACACAATAACAATAGAGTAGATGGGTATACTACAAGAAGCCCTAGCTAGAAAGAAGCATCAAGAACTGCTCAGAAGGGAGCATAGGTAGAAGTAAGCTTTGCCAGATATTAAAGACATCTTCCCAGATGCATTCAATCTACCTACTCTAGATGAATCAAAGCAACTTATTGAACAATTGAAAAATATAGTAGAAAAGGTAAGTGATGTAGACCTTGGTATAAATGCAAAATTATTAGAATGGTCTGAAAAGAAATTTCAAAGTAAAGTGAATGAAAAAATATCAGGTGATATAACACTTACACAAGTTGCATTGGCAACTAAGGTAGAAAGTGTGAAGAAGGTACTTGAGAACATTTTCTCACTATACACCAAACTATGCAACCCCACACTCTTCACACAAGAGACAAGAAGTCACATATTGAGTTTGGAAAGTAAAATTACTACATTAGGTGCAAAATTTCCTATAACTCCAGCTCAAAGTGAGAAACATTTTAGAACTTTATTGCAAACCCAGAGTCAGTTAGCAACATTATCTGCTGATGAAACCAACATAAGGGCCACACTGATTAGCATCCAAACCACATTAACTACTCACATGGAGATTTTGCACAAGGAGTTAGGCTATATAGAAACTCTTACGAAGAAAGACCCCAATCTTTCTACATTAGATGGCCTAGTTCACCTTGCTACCGAGTTGGCTATCCAAATTAAGTCTTTGGATGTAGCTTGTGAAAATTGGGATGTAGCTCTTAAGATTATATTAGAGGTCCATAAATCTTTCTTGGAAAAATACACTATCAATGTATAGTACATTGACATCAATGTCAAAAAGGGGGAGAAAAATGAGCTTTAGAAAAGGGGGAGAAAGTAAATAGAAAGAGAGAAGGAGAGAAAGAGAGCTAAGCTAAGAGAGATTAAGAACATGGGGGAGCAAGCATGAAATGAAAGAGTATCAGTTAGCAAAGAACACTAAGGAAGTAAAAGAGTATTAGAATGAAAGAGTATCAGTTGAAGCACATCTACTTAGCAGGAGTATAAGATTTTGAGTATAGAATAGATCAAACAAGTTAGGAGGAGTATAAGATTTTGAGGTACAGGTTGTTGCAAAATTTTGATATTTTTGAAAATTTGTACATAAGCTCAATAAGAGATATGTTATGCTCATAAGAATATGGATATTAATGCATGACCCAGTGTTTTTGACACTCGTGTCAAAGGGGGAGATTGTTGATCTCAAATTGGTTTTGACTAGTGAGTGTCTATACACTTAAGTTAGTTACTTAGTTCATGCTGAACAAGTAGTATATGCCAAGCACAACATGTAGAAGATAGAGCATGCCGAGTCCATAGTGAGTGCTGAGTCACTCATGTGCCAAGTCACTCAAGTGTTGAGAAGAAAGTGTATGTTGAGTGATTTAGGAGCCAAGTAAGAAGTGCATTCCAAGTCATTCAGATGTCGAGTCACAGTATAAAAATTGGTATATGCCAATCATTAGAGATTTTATATGTTGAGTAAGATAGTTTTGTCATAGCTATTTGTAATGACACAAACAACTATGTAAACCATTTTTGAGCCAACTTATAGATTGAATTATGATATTTATGAGATAAGGATGAATCTTAAATTGGAATCCCTATGAAGCACATGCATCCAATCAGGTAAAGGGAATGTTTAAGCAGAAAAATGGATGATTCACAACTGTTGATTCATACCTAACCCTAAGTCACCTAAGTCTTCTTAAGGACAAACCCTAACTTTCTAAGGAATGTGGAAGGAGTGAAGAGAGAAGTTTGCATGCGCAAACAAAGCATTCACGATGGCTAAGGAATTGTGAATTGAGATTGCATTGTAGAATCGGTTAAAGGAGAACAGAGGAAGGAAATTGTATACAACAGAGAGACATTTGATCAATAAGGATCAATAATACATCATTTTAGAGGTGGTATGTAATCAAGCAATGAAGTGCTAACCGCAGAATCAATGCTAAAATATTCTAACAAGTGAATCAATTAAATCTCTTAACAAAGTAGTCCTAACAGGCTATTTTGAAATCCTCTAACAAGGTGCTTACTTAATTGTGAGTTGAAGTCCTTGCACACTTTTAATAGGGTGTTGAAATCCTATAACAGGGTGAGACCTAACAGTCTTTGTAAGGCTTTAATAGGGTAGACCTTTCACAGGATAGATCATGTTTCATGATCAAACATTGTAACCTTCAAAGGATACACTTTATTACTATAGAGTGAAGGTTTGTGGGTGTCATCCCCACCCCAATTTTACCTTCTCATTGGAGGGTTTCTGGGTAATCAAATTTGGTGTCATATATGTGTGAATCTTTACTTGATTACATGATTTAGATGTACATGCTTTACATGGTATTTTAGTTTACTTATTGAATGTATGAGATGGATGTGTGGTGAATGTTTTTATGGGTCAAAGTTTAAACTATTGATTCACCCCCCCCTTAGAAGTTTATCTTTCCTATTGTAATTGCAACAAAGCTTTGTAAATTTTTTTTGTTTAACTTGCTCTTCTAAACTTTCTTAGTGTAACCAACCTTTACAACCTTAAGTAGATTATCAATGCACTATAATATCACTATCTTAGTTGATTCTTGTACTCCCTTTTTATATCATAACTCAACCTTTCCTCTAGGTGCTATTGTTACATCTTTTTGATCAAATCCTCTTCATCAATCAAATAAGTGATAGTACTTAAATCATATAAGTAGTTGTCTTACCAGAAAATAGAAGGTTTGATATCAATGACAAAACAATGATTGAAACATATTTATCATACATGTATCAATCTGTTCTCAACAGTCTCCCTCTTCAACAATCTCCTTCAATCTATTCTCAACAATAGTATATAAATCTTGTGATATCATTATCCTTTTCACACCAAGCCAATGATTTCCATTGAGAATTTGGCATAGAAATGAGTCCATAAAGATGATGCAAAATCTTCAGTCATCTACAATATGTGATAATACCTTCTTTTTCTTGCGACTCATAATTATCCCTAGTTAAATTCACAACTATAGAATGAGTGGTATATTCCATAAATTTGGCCATGATGCACTTCTCATACATGAAAAATAGTTCAACTAATCAATGCACCCCATAAATGCAATGAATCAAAGAACCCCCCCCAAAATATATGATATTGACACTTTATATGTAGTGAGTGTACAATTTCCACTTGCTAGAATTGGCCAAACTGGACTTCTAATTCTGATAAATTGAACAAAAAATATGAAGCAAGAACAAACTCAAACAATTGGGACAAAAGATCTCCAAATGATCCAATTTAGTACAAGTACCAAAATAGATCAAAAAAGACCAAATGTTGAAAGTGATATTTTTTTGTTCAAATAAGTCTATAATATGATGGGAAGTATGAATTCTTATCAAAGAATCATGCACTTTGTATGATCCCAAATGAAGCCTCTAAAGTTGTAAATTAAGAGATTGGACATGTGTAGTCATGAAACTCTATAATTTTTGCAAAATCCATCTACCAAAACCTGAAAATAATAACACCATTGAAAATTCAAGGGATAAAAGCCAACATAAAAAAGTTGCACTAAAAAGGTAGTCCATGTTGGCCTAATTATTGAAGGCTGACCAATAAAGAAGACTGATAGACTTAGTCATTAAAGGTGTTGTAATTGCTGGAAATATTTACAAAGGAAACTGATGCAGAAGCATCCTAGGTTGTCTTGCTATCTTGCTCATTTTTGTTCATTCAACTTGTTGAAGTTGAGTGCCAATGGTTTCCATGTTGTTGTTGTTGCCAAGCTATTAAGTGATGGCTGCGTTATTATACCTTTCTAGTATTGGCTGAGCTATCTAGTGTTGGCCAAATGTTCCTTCATTTGCCAAGTGAGCCTGATATTTATTGATGCTCAGTTCCTACTTTGATCGATTTTGTTTATGATTGGTTCTTAGTTTGAGCTGACTTTTGTAATTAATTTCAATCACAAATTTAATGTTTGGATCTTATCTTAGGATGTATGTAGACCATTTTAAGGCCGACCTTTCTATTATGTAATGATCTAGAATCTTCTGTAAGTTATTTTGGCAAGTATAAATAAGGGTGTTTAGGTTTAGGTTAGGTGTTACTTAGAGAGTTTAGAGTAGATGTTTTTGGAATTACAAATTTGAAGTTGAATCGTGGATCTTGAAGTTGTATTTTGTATCTGGCCGTAACCCAAAAGGCCTTATAGCTGGGCATGTATGTTGGTAATTTGATGAATTAATAAAGTGTTGTTGTGTCTTCTCTTCTTGGTGTTGTTCTTTGTGTGTTTACTTTCGTTGTGTTTACTCAATAAGGTGTTTGGATAGTTAGGTGTGCCTTTGGCCCTAGCTTTTTAGACTGCTCCTTGCATCTAGTGGTATCAAAGCTTGAGGTTCATCCCTGTAGAGATTATATTGTGTAGAACCCTAAGTTGGATTTGGTTGTAGGGTGGTTGATTTGTGGATTTAACCTATAAGGTTCAAAGGGTTATGATCTTGCAAAAACCTATTTGTAACATAGATGGTTTGAGGTAGAGGAAATAATGACACTGCTATTATGGACATGCTGAGACAAATTGTAGCCAGATTAGATGCTATGGAGAGAACCTAGAGGAGAGGAGTGAATCTTGATGATGTGAGCGATGATGAAGTAATGAAACCAAACCCTAATCCATAACCTAAAGAAGATCAAGATGAGGAAATATTGTTGAGAGTATTGTCTAGGGCACATTCAAAGCCTGCTTTAGTAGTTGTTCCTTATGATGGAAATTTGACACCAATGCTAGTTTGGATTGGATCTTTGATATGGAAAATTTCTCTAAATTTGAAGGCACTCTTGATAAAAGGAAGGTGAAGATTGTAGTTACTAGGTTGAAGGGTCATGCCTCTGTAGTGGGAGTATTTTCAAATCAATAGATAAAGAAGAGTAAAAGAGATCGGGATTTGGCTGAAAATGGTGAACAAGGTGAAGAAGAAGTTCCATCCTATTGATTAACAAGTTAGCTTGTTGAGGAAGATGCAAAATTGGAGACAAAAGGACATGACTATAAAAGAGTATACTAAAGAATTCTATAGATTGGACATCAAATTTGGACATGTAGATGATGGGGTTAAGAAAGTTGCAAGGTATCTAAATGGATTGAGATCTAGAATTCTAGATGAGATAAGTTTTATGAAATTGGAAAGTGTGGAAGAACCATATCAATATGCATTGAAGGCTGAGGAGATCTTGACAAAGAAGCATGAACAAAGACAAAAAAGGTAGAGATGGTAGATTCTAGAGAGGCAGAGGTAGATCTTATGGAGAAGGTGGTAGATTTGACAATTCTATGCAAGATAAGGGCAAATATGAATAGAAAAGTGATGACAAAGGCAAGAATGAATGGAAAGGTGGTAATTCTTACAGAGGAGGTACTAGTTCTTACCGAGGAAGAGGTAATTCTTACTCTAGAGGTGGTTTTCATGGTAATTATTTCAGATGTGGCAAAGAAGGGCATAGATCGTTTGAGTGTAGATACTCTCATGAGAATGAGCAAGCTATTAGAAATGCTATGACTCAAGGAGACCTTGTGGGTTCACCAAGTGGACCCGAGGTTGGAGAAAAGATAATGGTGAGAAGAACTTTATGTAATAAGGGAAATAATGAGGAACCTACCCTTAGAAGAAGTCTTTTCAAGACCAGATGTAAGATGGCTAGAAATGTTGCAAAGTGATCATTGACAATGGAAGTTCAATAAATTTGGCATTAGAGGAGCTAGTTACAAAGTTACAGTTGTAGAGGATTAAGCATTCTAACCTCTATCATGTTTCATGGATCAAGTATGAGCATAAGTTATTGGTAAGTGAACAATGTGTTGTGAAGTTCAAGAGCAGAAATTACTTTGATGAAGTTCTGGGTGATATTATGCCTATGGATTGTTGTCATATTCTGTTGGGTAGACATTGGCAATATGATAGGTGTGCTATGCATTATGGAAGATTGAATCAATATACTCTTTGGGTAAATGGAAAAAAGCAAGTATTGTGGCCTTTGATTGAAAGTTGAGATGAGGTTAATTGTACTACTATTTGAGTTTATACTATCAATGGGAGACAATTTGAAAAGGAGCTGAAGAAGAACCAAGTGAATTTTGCTGTAATCCCTAAGGGACCGAGTTGTGGTAGTAGTGATCGAGTGCCAGTAGAAATTAAAAGGTTGTTGAATGAGTACAAGAAAATTTTTATTGAAGATATACCTGATGGTTTACTGCTAGTAAGAAGTATAATTCATTGTATGGACCTGATTTTTGGAGCTAGTTTTCTAAATAAAGCACCATACATATTGAAACCTACAGAGAATGAAGAACTTAATAGACAAGTGAAAGAGTTGTTATAGAAAGGTTTGATCAAAGAAAGTTTGAGTCCATGTGCTTTACCTATTGTATTAATACTTAAGAAAAATAGAAAATTGAGGATGTGTACTAATTCTAGAGATATTAACAAGATCATAGTGAAATATAGGTTTCCTATGCTAAGGATGGACCCTATTAGGAGTCAATGAGAAAATTTAGTATAGAGAGTTCCTATTAGAAGACTTTGAATCCCTATTAGGAGATCCAACCCTGTTAGGAGTTGTAATAGAGTAGATGTAAGAAGAGCTCACTGCCCAAACATGCACTTCTAATTACAAGAAGAGGTCACTTCCCAGACAAGTAATTAGTCCTCAGTTATATAGGTGTTGTAACTTTGTTCTTGACTAATCTCTAACCTCAACTCGATCTTGAATCACAAAATTAGCTTCTCAAAAACTTCGCATATATCACTTCACAAAAGGTTCACATATCACTTATTATAGTTACAATTGCAAATGGCATCATATTTGATTTCACAAGATTTCCTTTGCATAAATACCATGCCTTTTTACAAATTGCTGCTAGGTTGGCTAAGACCATAATATAATTTTCCATCTTAAAGTAAACATCTAGGATGTCGGCCCTAATTGGTCAAGTGATTATTTTGTAAACAAAATAATTCTTTTATCTTTAATTTTGTTGTTCTATTTCACTGGTAAAATGTGAATATATCTTTTTCGTACTATCTATACTAATGTCCAAGGTTATACTCATCATCATCAACATGTATACTATCTACATCTAACTTTGCTAGTTATAATATGATGTCAAAAACATTTTACATATAAAACAATGCACTGTTGTAAACCAATTTTATACTTAGACAATTTTCTAAGTACCAAAAGCTAAGTATCTTTATTTTGAAGGTTTACCACAAGTATGTACATCATGTATTTTCATTAATTAAAAAACTTACATCATTTCATATAGCCAATTGTCAACATGCACTCTCTCCATGGCTCAAAAAAATCAGGTTCAGTATCATACAATTCTTTCATTTCATCAAAACCAAGAACTTCAACCTTCATCTCGATCAAAAAAGAATGTCTTCTACTCAATGCATCAACAACTTAGTTAGTGACTCCACTTTTATGCTTGATCACAAATGTGAAACTCTACAAGTACTGTACCCACTTCATATGTCTCTAATTTAACTTATGTTGACTTTTCAAATATTGTAAAGCTTTATTATTATTATACAACACAAACTCCTTAGCAATTAAATAATGTCACCACTTCTTCAAGGCTTGAATAATAGCTTAAAACTCTTGATCATACACAGAATACTTCCTTTTGGCATCATTCAACTTCTTACTAAAGAAAGCAAAAGTTTCCTATGCTAGAAGCAGAACCCTAGTATATTAGTTATGCAACAACTTCAAACATACAAAAAAGAAATGTAAAATGGATAGAAGCATTAATGGAAGAAACTTTGAAAATGACAAAAGGAATCATGGAAGAAAATTTAGAAATAGAAGCAACAATAGAAGGAACTTCAAAAATGATAGAAGGAATCATGAGAATAACTCCAGAACTAAGAAAGACAATGAAGACCAAACAAATGTAGTTAGTGAAATTCAAGAAGAACTCAATGAGGCATTCATAAAAGGATTGAACATCTCAGAAGAAAAGTTAGATGATGGTGAGACAAGAAAATCAAAGTTAATAATCAAGTTTAGTTCAACCAAGTTGAATTAAGCTTGTTTACAACACCAAAATTGGAAAATTCATTTAGAGATTGAGCCACTCATAGTGAGGTTGAGGAGTATGTATCTTGATGAGTTTGGACTATAGTTAAGCTCACTTGCAATTTAGAGCTTATTGGAAGAAGTTATGAAGGAAATAAGAGCTACTGTTATAACAGAGATAGTTTACTTTGTGATAGAAGATGAAATTTATGTTTCTACAACAGATTTTGTGAAGCATTTTCATGATGAGAGGAAGCTATAGTGAACTTCAAAAAGTATTCAAATATCAAACAATTGATCTCGAGCAGATATTTGATTTCAGAGTGAAATAAACATCTTTTTTGATTGAGCAAAGTATGCAATTAATGCAAGTTCCAAATGAATACAAGGAGTATGAAATTGATTATTTCTACATTGTGATCATCTCATAAGTTAAGAGCACATAGAAGCGATTTGGAAAAAGTAATTTTGAGCAAAAACCTACTCCAAAAAAGGTATTTTATCATTTTCTACACATAAATTATTTGACAAATTTATTTTTAGTGTAATCATGGATATGTCAATTGTTTAGAATGTTGAGAATTTTAAGAGACCCAAATTTAAGGTTGTTCCTATGAAACCCTTAGGGGAAACCCTAATTTGACCTTATCAATTACTCCAAACAACGTAGCGCTATTGGAAGATGTAGGAAACTATTTGTGTAGTAAGTTTGAAACTATTGGAAGTGAGTTTATGAATAGAGATATAGAAATTTTTTTCAACCATAATACGACTATTAAGCCCTGATATGAGCATTTGAAAGACATAGACTTAGTCAAATATCATTTCTACCATGAACTTGATACTGACGAATGAACACCAATTATATTAAGCAAAGTCCATAATGGAAATATTTGGATGGTAGATAATGTAGTTGACATCTCTACTGACCTTATTCATAGGTCAATGGTCTTAGCAAACAAGGCAGCGTACCTATTGGTGAGAAAATGGTTAAGAAGGTTGAAAATTACACTAAGGTAGTTTACAATGTAAAGCAATGGTGATCAACACCATCTGACAACATGATGTAAGATTCTTGAGTAGAATCATTGCATACTCTCTATGTGCAAATTCTAAGAATGATGAGTTATCAACATGATTTATTTATGCAGCTTATAAGATATGTATTGAGAAAGAACAAGTAAATTTGAGTGAAATTCTAAGAGTACAACTTATTGAAAACTTAGAGAAGATTAAGAGAACCAAGAATGGTGAATCTAGATTTCAATATCTAATTAATCATATTTTCTTTCATGTACTTAAGAGATTTCCATTCTTATCAGTTATTGATATTATGAATAGTGAAATATGTACTATGGACAAAATAACAGATGTATGTAGAAGGAATCCAATAGAGAAAATCATGGACAATGGAAATTTGATCATGAGAACGTTTTAGAATGAGATGAAATAGAGATACATAATTGCCCCTGCAATTGTTGACAGATTCAAGAGTGATATATATTTTATGGTGGACATCGACCTAACCTATATCAAAGTAGTAGAACTTTAGGAAATATTTCTTGAGCCCCTAGGTTATAAATTGAGTGATGGTATAGCTATTAGTTATATTGATTTATTTTTGAAATCATATATTGATCAAGCATCATAAAAATTCAAAACATATGAGGAGATAACCCAGTCAACCTACCAAGCATCTTTACAAAAGGCATCTCATAAGAAGATTGCATTTGTAATGAAGAAAGCACTATTGAAGGCCGATATGTCAAAAGAAGAATGACAAGAAGTAAGATAAACTATCTTTGGAATTAAAAAAAATGGTGAACAAGGTGTATATGACACCTCTGTTAGTTGGCCAAGCATTTGGTGTATCTATTACAAAAACTCCTACAGAATAGAGCATTTCATATGTTGCTGTATCAATTGAACAACCAAGTGGATCCAAAATATAGTCAAAGAGAGTCAAACAACAAGCTACTAGACGTGAAAAGAGAAAGAAGACATTGTTGACAACTGAGGACTCCAAAAATGAAGAAGAAGAAGAGGAACCAGAAGAAAAACAACCAAAGGAGATTACTGCTTCTAAGTATCCATCAAGTAAAACAAGGAAACTCTAGCTTGTAACCATGGAAACCTAAGAAATAGAAGATTAACACAACCATTGTTAATGAAGGGAACTTTGTATAGATGAATAAGTTCTATGATTTGTAAAATGACATTGAGAAGGAACAAATTGATATCTCTACTATGAGATATATGATTATAAATAACATGAAACTTGAGATTTATAAAGGCTTTGTAAATCAAAAGGTCTATGACAAAATTATATTAATGAAAACACCAGTTCATGAAGAAGACATGGAACTTCAGAAGTCAATGCTGAGAACTATGTGTAAGATAAATGATGAAGATGAAATCAAGAAATTGATGAAGAAACTAGCACCTTACTTGCGAAGTAAGATGAGACCATTTCTATTCATGGGAGGAGAAAAGAATGTTATTAGAAGCAAAAATGCAACAACTATCAATCAAATGATGAGAAAACTAAAGACAGAACCTGCTACTACAAAGAAAACCTCATAAGTATCAGTAAGTGGCAAGACTATGCAGATTGATCAGACAAATGTTACAATTAACATTGATGAAGACTCTTTCGATCAACCGAAGCCCATTTTCAAAGATATTTAGGATAAGTTAAGATTTATTGAGGAAGAAAAAAGAAAAATAGTAGAGGAATAGAAGAATATTGAAGCCAAGGTGAAATTGCTTGAAGAAGAAAATAAGTAGAAAGAAGATGAAAAAAGGAAAGAAGACGAAAAAGAGAAAAAGTTGGAAGAAGAGAAGAAAGAAAGAGAAAAGAAAATAAGAGAAGAAATGGAAGAAGAAGAGAGAAGATCAAAGAAGGAAGTAGAGGAGAAAAAAAGGAAAGATGAGGTGAAAACATCTAGCTATCCTCTCCTATATCTCTTGCAAACCTTACAAGTGATGATGATGATCAATTTAATCTGATCTCATCTTTGACAAAATTGTTTGAGAAGAACAAAAAGGTGGAAATTCTACAGAGAGCAATAATGGAGGTGATTGATGGATTGCATAGCACCCTCACAACCAAACACACTAAAGAAGATCCCAAATAGAGAACACAAGCAGCTGGGAAATTGTTTGATGGTGAGTTTACAAACTTATGAATGTTGCTGATTCCAAGGCTGAAATTTCACATGATGCTAATCTTTTTAGAACCATTTGTTAGAACATTCATAATGATTTGTTGAGTCTTGATACTTGTATCAAGGAACTTTGAAGATGTCAACAAGTTGGCAAGGTATTGTACATCAAATGTACTTTATCTCATATGTTGACCAAAGATGTGGATAAAAAGATTCAAGGGAAGTTAAGTGAGTTGGAAGCTCTAACCAATCAGTTACAACAACCCTTTTACAAAATTGATGAGTTAGAAGGACAAGTTGCCGGTATACACTATGACATTAAGAAACTAGAATTTGAAAAATATCTTTGTAAAGAGACTGTCAAAATTTAGAGAGTCTATTGTTCTAAAGATATCAGTTGTTGAAAGACAATTGGAAGAATGTGTCAAAGCTAAAGACACTTATGCAAACTTCACCTACTCTGACCTTAATGTAGTTGAGATTGCATCATATGCCTTATGTGAAATGTTGGCTACTACTGATGCAAAAAAAGATACATGGGAGAAAGGTATGGACTATTTAAAGGAAAGTTTTGATGACTATATGAAGATTTTAATAGCTTTAGACAGCAAGAAAGTGTATTGATAGTAGTCAGACAACCTTTTTTTGACAGTTTTTTGATTTTCTGACCTTTGTCTTTGATGTCAAAGGGGGAGAAGTTGCAAAAGAAAATTGTATAGTAAGTTATGTATGTATCCATCATATTAAAAGATGGAGCAATTAAGTAATTGAACATTTGTAATATTTAATGTAATAGATGATAAGTATTGTAAGTTTTTGTTGAGGTTTTGTCACTTAGCCAATTTTCCTTACTTTGTTGCCATCAATGCCAAAGGGGGAGATTGTTGACAATTGGCTATATGTAGTGATGTAATTGTTTTTATTAATGGAAACACTTGATGAACATAGTTGTGGTAAACCTTGAAAATAAAGATACTTAGCTTTTGGTACTCAAAAAATTGTCTAATCATGAATTGGTTTACAACAGTACATTGTTTTATATGTAAAATGTATTTGACATCATATTATGACTAGTGAAGTTAGATGGAGACAATATACATGTTGGTGATGATGTTTATAACTTCAAACATCAGTACAAACAATATGAAAAAGAGATATTCACACTTTACCAGTGAAACAAAACAACATAATTAAAGGTAAAAGAATTATTTTGTTTACAAAATAATTACTTGACCAATTAGGGCTGACATCGTAGATGTTTACTCTAAGTTGGAAAGTATATTATGGTCTTAATTGACCTAGCAACAATTTGTGAAAAGGCATGGTATTTATGAAAAGGATGTCTTGCGAAATCAAATGTGATGCCATATGCAATTGTAATTGTAATAAGTGATATGTGAACCTTTTGTGAAGCGATATATGCAAAGTTTTTGAGAAGTTGATTTGTGATCCAAGATCGAACTAAGGTTAGAGATCAGTCAAGAAAGAAGTTACAACACCCATATAACTGAGGAATAATTACTTGTTTGGGTAGTGAGCCTTCTTGTAATTAGAAGTGCATGTTTGGGCAGTTATCTCTTCTTGCATCTACTGTATTACAACTCCTAACAGGGTTGGAATATCCTAATAGGGATTCAAAGTCTCCTAATAGGGACCCTCTATGTTGAATTTTCTCATTGACTCCTAATAGGGTCCATCCTC
Organism: Cupressus sempervirens; assembly: GCA_028749045.1. NCBI lineage: Eukaryota > Viridiplantae > Streptophyta > Pinopsida > Cupressales > Cupressaceae > Cupressus > Cupressus sempervirens. Next base: position 763,323,620 of record CM053791.1, read on the forward strand.
TAACGAGGAACATATATATCAGTATATTATCTAGTGGGTATCATCCCCACCAGAGTTTTCCCTTGGCCAAGGTTTCCCTAGTTAACAAAATATGGTGTTATGAGTTCTCTTTGTAGATTACTGATTCACCCTCTCACCCTCTCTTAGTATTCTCTATTTATAACAATTGGTATCATAGCTCAGTTACTCAGAAGAGTTGGAATCTCCTAAAAGGGATTCAAAGTCTCCTAATTGGGACTAATATGTACATAATGTTTTAATAGGACTCCTAATAGGTTCCATCCTCTAACAAAGAATATTTATATTATTACATCATCTTGTGGGTACTATCCCCTATTGAAATTTCCCTTTGATCAAGGGTTTCCCTAGTTAACATATTTGGTGTTATTATGCATGAGTATCTTGTTGTGGTTCCTGATAATATTGCTCATATGGTTAAGATTTAATAAGGTTGATAATTATGATAATAATTGGATAACTGATTCACCCCCCCTCTCAATTATATTGGTGGACTATATATTCTAACAATTGGTACCAGAGCTTGAGGTCCTTGAAGGGAAACCTTAACATCTTTGGGAGATCAATGGCAAGTCACTTAAGAAAATATAGTCCTAAGTTTTGTGGAGCTAACTATGAAAATTCGAAAGAAAAGATGAAGACTCATATGATATGTATGGGTCCAAGATATTAGATTTTGACAAAGGACAAGAAAGTGATTGTGGAAGAAGCTAAGCTTGAGGAATATAGTGAAGCTGAAATAGATCTCTTCATGTGCAATATGAGAGCTAGAGAAACCTTCATATCAATTCTTCCTGAGAATGAATACAGCCAGGTAGAGACACTAGAAACATCTCATAAAATTTGGAAAGATTTAGAATCTACTTTTGAAGGGGACACCCATACAAAAAGGATAAGATTACAGAATTGGATATGCTCATTTAAGGATGCTAAAATGATGGAATATGAATATTTAAGAAGATATGTTGGTAGGATATTTGAGATTGTTGCAGGAATCAAGTCATATGGTGGATCCAGGGAAGAAGATGAGATTATATGGAAGATCTTGAAAACGTTGACACCACCATTCAAACAAGTAGAACAAATGATTGAACTTTTGATACCATGTACTGAGAAGTTCACCAGGGAAACTTTTCTTAGAAGATTGGAAGTAATAAAAGCTAGTTTGAGATAGTCTAGATAATTGACAAGAGTGGAGACAAATTTTAGTACCTTAAGTATTTGTCCATGCTTATCTATAAGTGCAAGCACTCATGAAGGTTTTTCTAGGAGAAGTAGAACCAGATATGAAGAAGACAGAAAGATTGAAGAAGTTATAGCCCTACTTGTAAGAAGAGAATTAAATGGTAATAGAAGCTTTAAATGTTGGACTTGTAATGAATTTGGTCATTATGTATCTAAGTGTCCTAAAAGAGAGAAAAAGTATAAAGGAAATTTTAAGCCTAGAATATCTATAAATTGTTTGTATGAAAATGAAGATGAGGAATGTGAGGAAAGAGTTCAGAGTGAAAGTGATGATGAGCTAGGATTTGTAACCATTAAGGAAGATGATCTTGACATAGGAATTAGAGAAGAAAAAGCTCTAGTTTCCCAAGTTGAAAAGAAATCTATTTGGATAATAGATAGTGGATGTTCACATCACATGATTGGTGATAAGAACAAGGTTTTTAAATTTGGGAATCATGATGGAGGTATTGTTAGAGTTGGAAAAAATGCAACATGTCACATCACATGGATAGGATCTATTACTCTTGATGGAAAGACTAAAACTAATGATATTTACTTTGTTGATGGTTTAAAGCATAACTTGTTGAGTGTTGGACATATGGTAGATAAAGGTTACTAGTTGCAATTCACATAAAAGACTTGTATTATAAAAAATAAAGATGGTAAGATGATTGGAACAAGTACAAAATCTAGAGGTAATGTATTTCAGTTGAATCCTACTAACATAACATGTTTGGTTGTAAAAGTGGATAGTGGTTGGTTATGGCATAGGAGGTTTTTTCATATAAAATTTGATAACATTGTGAAGGTTAGTAGCACATTTGTAGTTAGAGATTTTCCTAAGATAATGAATCCTACTAATGTTGTTGCAAATAATGTATCATGGCTAAGCAAAAGAAGGCATCACTTCCTAGCAATAAATTCACTACTTTAGAAAAGTTGGGGATTGTTCATACAGATTTGAGTGGCCCTACTAGGACAAGAGGATTCTATGGAGAAAGGTATTTTATGATTTTTTTTGATGATTTTACTAGAATGACATGGGTAGCATTTCTTAAAGAGAAATATGAAACATTTGAGAAGTTCAAGATGTTTAAGAATAGAGTTAAGAATGAATTTGGTGTTAAGATTAAATGTTTGAGGTCAGGTAGAGGAGGAGAGTTTACCTCTAGAAAATTTAATTCTTTTTGTGAAGATAATGGAATTAAGAGACAATTATCTTCACCTAAGACCCCTAAGTAGAATGGAATAGAAAAAAGGAGAAATAGATTAGTATTAGAGGTAACAAGAGCAATGATGTTTGAGAATGATGTATCCAAGACATTTTGGAGAGAAGCAGTCAATACAACAGTGTATACCATGAACAAAGTACAGATTAGAAAATGTATGAATAAGACTCCTTATGAATTATGGTTTGGTCATACACCTTCATTAAAGTATTTCATAATCTTTGGAAGAAAATTTTACATAAAGAGAGATGATGATGTTGGTAAGTTTTATCCAAGAGGTGATGAAGGTACGTTTCTTAGTTATTCATTGTAAGGCAAAGGCTTATAAATATTTTAATCATAGAACCTAGACAATAGTTGAATGTGCAAATGTAAAAGTTGATGAAAAGTTTAGAATTAAGGAAAAGATGATGGATTACAATTTTGATGATGAAGAAGAAAATACTAAAATTGTTAGAGAGAATGTAGAAGTTTTATTTGTGACTAAGCATGATCTCCACAATGATGTGAAAATTATTGAGTAAAGAGGAGAATAGAGATTTGAACCAAGAGAAGTGATAAGAGTTGAGTTAGAAACTCCGACCTCTAACATGAATCTGACAAAGAATCACCCTCCAAAGTAGATAATTGGAAGCAAAGATAAAGGTGTGATGACAATAAACAAAGTAAATGAGGAATTATGTTTGATCTCTCAAGTTGAACCTAAGAGTGCATATGAGGCATGAAAAGATAATAATTGGATTCAAGAAATGAAGGAAGAATTAGATTAAATTGTAAAGAATGACACATGAGAATTAGCTTCTAGGCCTAAAGATAAGAATGTTATAGGAACTAAATGGGTATTAAAAAAAAAGATGAATGAACAATGTGAACTTGTAAGAAATAAAGCTAGAATGGTATGCAAAGGATATTCATAGCAAGAAGGAATAGATTATAAGGAGACATATAAACCTATAGCTAGAATGGAAGTAGTGAGAATGTTCTTGGCTTATGAAAAAAATAAGAAGTTCAAATTGTATCAGATGGATGTCAAATCTACCTTCTTGAATGGAGAACTTGAAGAAGAGGTATACATTGAGCAACCTGAAGGTTTCCCCTTGATAGAAGAAAACAATATGGTATGCAGATTGAAGAAAGCTCTATATGGTTTAAAGTGAACACCTAGAACCTGGTATGCAAGGTTGGACAAGTATCTGACAAAGCTTAGATTTGTTAAAGGTACAATTGATAGTAACTTGTATTTGAAAGAAATTGAGGATGGTTTGCTAATAATAGTGAACTTTTTTGATGACATAATTTTTGGAGGCAATGATGAAGTTCTTTCTAGGTTTGCAAATCGTGCAAAATAGTGATGATATTTTTATTTCAAAAGCTAAGTATCTAAAAGACTTGTTGAAAATATTTGGTTTGGAAAGTTGTAATTTGGTACACCAATGATAACTAGTCATAAGTTATCTAGCAAGGATGAGACACCTACAATTAACCAGAAGAAGTATAGATCCATGATTGGAGGTTTGTAGTATTTGAGTCACACTAGACCAGATATAGAAAATGCAGTTGGGATTGTAGCTAAATTTCAAGCTAATCCTAAGGAATACCATTATGCAATAGTAAAGAAGATATTTAGATATTTGAAAGGAACATCCAATTATGGGATATGGTATGACAGATCAAATGATTTCACTTTATGTGCCTATACTGATGCAGATTGGGTAGGCAATATGGATGACAAAAAAAGCACCAGTGGTGGAGCATTCTTTCTTGGAGGAATATTGGTTTCTTGGATAAGCAAGAAACAAGATTGTATTTCATAGAGTACAACTGAGGCAGAGTATGTAGCAACAACAAATAATTGTAATTAGGTCATGTGGATGAAACAAATGCTAAAAGATATTGGGATAGAATTTTTAGAACCTGTTATCATATATTATGATAACACAAGTACATAAAGTATGTCTAAGAATCCTGTATTGTATTATAAGACTAAGCATATATCTATTAAGTATCATGTCTTGAGAGAGAAGGTTGCAAAGAAAGAAATCAGATTGGAGTATGTCAGTACTAAATATTAGATTGCATATATCTTTACAAAGCCCTTTCCTAGAGATTCATTTGAGTACTTGAAAGGTATGCTTGGGGTTATGCCCCTACTTACTTTAGAGTATATGATGCAAATATTGCAGCAGTCTAGTGGTACATAACACTATTGTTTGATTGGACTGAATGTCGATGCTTCCTATATGGGGGAGTATCTGAGATGAGAAGAGTCAGAAATGACTCTTGGTAATTGGTCTTGAATAGTATCTTTGGACACTTTACCTATTTGAAGACTTGGAGCAAATAATTGACATAATGAGCCCTTTTTCCTTGATGCTAATGGGGGAGATGTGTGTATGAAAAACATCTCTACTTTATTAGGGAGATTTAGAAAGATACATCTAAGTGAGTAGAAGGAATATCTCTATGAGGAAGATATACAACATAAATGGTTATGATGTATGGGGGAGAAGCTTAGAATTGTTTAGTTGTGAAAAAATAATGCCAATCCTAAGATATGCATAACAAAGAAGTATGCTAGAGATTTGATTTATGAAGAGGATTTGAAAAGATGTGAACAGTAGCAGTTGCAACAGAGTTGGTATACTTGGAACTTGGATGTTTTCCATCTATGTTGCATCAATGCCAAAGGGGGACATTTTTAGGATAATCCTGTTGGTATTCTTTTGAGGGAGTATTTTAACCATTAGAGAACATGCAACATGATTGCCATGTTGCATTCATGACTGTGTTTGTCATTGATGATATGGTATGGTTTTTGTGAAGACTAGCAGAGTAGCAGACAAACATCATTATCGTACAGAAATAGTTTTAATGTTCAGGTGACATGCAGCTAAGGACATGTTCCATCATGTCTCTTGATGATGAGGCTAAGTGCACATAACATAAGTCAAAGAAATACAAAAGATATATGTGATTTACAAAGAAAAATGCAGAGATAAAGTACCTGATAAGAAGTTACTGATGATTGGATTGTATCTCCTAACAATGATATTATCAGGGCATGTGAAGTTATACAATGGTAGAGGACTCACTAATGATAATGTTAGTAGGTGTGCAAGTCTTGGAGTCATACGTGTGAGAAGTTGTATAGACTGTGAGCCAATAGTGGTATGCGATGGAAAAATATTTAATTATCTTATTGTGGTCCTATTATAATTAATTGGGAAAGCCTCAAGGCTAACTCAAGGAATTGTTTTGAGGAAATGGTATAAAGGAAAGTATTTTCCTTTATTGTAAAGTGTGTGTAATGCAAAGTGTGAACAAGAGAAAAGTGTTTGGTAAATGCAGGTGAGTGATCCAAGGGATTATTGGATGCAAAGTTTCTAATTTAGTATCAAGATCAAAAAAATAAAAAGTTTGGTTGATAGGACAAAGAAAGAGGAAGGAGAAGTAAATTTTGATTCTACTATTCTACAAGGAATAATATAGAGATCATTTGGATAGTTTGTTCATTGGTCTTGCCCCTAAAGCTATTTGTACAGTGGGTTCATCTGCCTTCTACAACTCCTGACATGGTTGGCATAACTCCTAGCCAGTTGGAATCTCCTAACAGGGATTCAAAGTCTCCTAATAGGGACTGATATGTACTAAATGTTTTAATAAGACTCCTAATAGGGTCCATCCTCTAACAAGGAATATTTACATTAGCACATCATCTTGTGGAGTCCATCCCCACTGGGGTTTTTCCTCTAATCAAGGGTTTCCCTAGTTAACATAGCTGGTGTTATTTTACACGAGAATCTTGTTGTTGTTTTTGATTATATTGCCCATATGGTTAAGATTTAATAAGGTTGATAATTATGATAATAATTGAATAACTGATTCACCCCCCTCTCAGGTATATTGGTAGATTATATATATATTCTAACAAGAGGTTATGAATAAAAGTTTGGGTAATTTATTGAGATGTTTGGGTGGACATAAGCCAAGTAATTGGGATATGATATTGGCACAAGCCAAGTTTGCATATAATAGTTCTATGAATAGGAGTACAGGAAAAACACCTTTTGAGATTGTTATTAGAATGCATCCTAGAGGAGTTTCAGATTTGAGGGATGTTACTGGTGAAGAGAAGAGAAGTGTTGAAGGGGAAGAATTCTCTAGTTTTATGAAGTCTTAGGATGATGAAGTGAAGTTGAAGTTAGAACAAAGTAATCAGAAATATAAGGAGAATGGTGATAAGTCTAGGATACATCATATTTTTGAAGTTGGCAATGAGGTGATGGTTTATTTGAAGAGAAGCAGATTTCCTGTTGGAACATATAATAAGCTAAAAATGAAGAAGTTTGGACTTTGTAAGATCTTGAGGAAGTTTGACAGTGGTAATGCTTATGAAGTTAAGTTACCTGATGACATAGAAATATCTCCTATATTCAATGTTGCTGATTTACATAAGTATCATGAGTCTGATGATGAAGTTTTTGTCCCTGGTGTTTATCCTAAGAATACGATTGAAAAAATATTAGATCAGAGAGTTGGTAAAAACACAAGGGAAAATATTACCATGAATATTTGATGATGTGAAATAATAGACCAATTGAAGATGCTACATGGATTTCTCAATATGAGTTGGATTCAGCTTAGGTTGTGACATCTCAATGATTCAAGAGAATCATTTCTTTCAAACCTAGTTGTCTAATGTAGGAGCATCCTAGGTTGTCTTTCTATCCTTCTCATTTTGTTCATTCTATCTATTGAAGTTGAGTGCCAATGGTTTCCATGCTGTTGTTGCTGAGCTATTCAGTGATGGCTGAGTTCTTGTAGCTTTCTTGTATTGGACGAGTTATCTAGTAGTGGTCAAGCTATCTAGTGTTGGCTAAGTGTTCCTTCATGTACTTAGTGAGCTTGATATTTACTCATTCTTGGTTCCTTCTTTGATCGAGTTTCTCTATGATTGGTTCTTAGTTTGAGCCAGCTTATGTAATTAATTTGGATCATAAATTTAATATTCAGATCTTGTCTTGGCATGTGTGCAAACCAATTTAAGTTGACCTTTCTATTATGTAATGATCTATAATATTCAAAAAGCCATTTTGGCAAGTATAAATAAGGATTTTTAGGTTTAGGTTAGGCATTACTTAGAGAGTTTAGAGAATTTTTTTTTGGAATTGCAAATTTGAAGTTGGATCGTGGATCTTGAAGTTGTATTTTGTATTTGGCCATAACCCAAAAGGCCTTACAACTGGGCATGTATACTAGTAATTTAATGAATCAATAAAGTGTTGTGGTCTCTTCTCTCCTTGGTGCTATTCTCTATGTGTTTACTTCCATTGTGTTTTCACAAAAAGGTGTTTGGATGGTTAGGTGTGCCTTTGGCCCTAGTTGTTTAGACCCCTCCTTGCATTAGAAATAAGACTAGTAGAAAGGTACTACAATGTGAAACTCTAAATCACATAAGAAAAGAAGATATGGGGACCCAAGTAAGGAGAAGATAAAGGTGATCCACTTAAACTAAAGATGCTAAGAGAATTTTGTACATGGAGCAAGAAACTAAGAGGTAGAAACAAATGAACATATCAAATAGAAGATCCATCTTGGTTATCATGATGAACATCAAGAAAGAAACCTGTGACTGCCTAGTCATGTAAATGGTAAGAGTGTAGTCTATGTCACATTTACTAGTGATGGGAATATAGATTAAGGAAAAATTGAAAGAATTTGAATTTGAATTCTTCCTAACTAGGGAAAACCATAGAAGACACATGGAACTTGTGACTCTTGTATGAATATGCCACATCTAATAGGAGTGGCACACTACTGCAATGGGAAGTGAAGCTAACAATAGGGTGATAATTCAAATTTTGAATTCAAAATCTAAGGCTTCTAAGTGAATTTGAAAGGGTAGATAAAATGAAAGGAGAAAAGGTTGGATTGCTAAGTGATTAGCCATAGAGCCACATATAGATAAGCTAAGAGGAATCTCAAAAAGGAGAAAAAGAGTGAAAAGAGAGGTCACCTTCAAAGAACTATTAGACTAAGGAAATCTTGGCAGAGGCTTCCAATATATGAAAATGAAAGGACACTAATGATAAGATTCTAAAGATTGTAGAGCCAAGAGCAGGCAGAGCATAGTTGCAGATTGATCAAGAGAGCCAACTAGAGATCTATACCAAGATAAGTTTAGTAGATGAATTGTTAGATCACTTCCCTATGTTTACTTACCTTTACAATATTAAATTCTAATGAGGGTGGGCCTTGTTAGGTTCTTTGTACAAGTCCCCTTATAGGGTAACACATAAATTGTGCTCAAAAGTCCTATAACCAAGATGCTCCTAACAGGGAAAGATCTTAACAGGTCTTATCCAAATCAATTAATAGGGTGACACATCATAGTGTCTTTGTAATCTTTTAACATAGATAAGCTCTTAAATTGGTGTACTTCAAAAGAGTACAAAATTTATGAGGATCAACTCACACACCATGGTTTTTACCCTAGCCAAGTTTCCACGAGATAAAATACTATGTCCTATTGTTGAGCTGTCATTTTGAATGATGCTTAACTACAAGAATCTTTTCAAACTCCTCTCTTGACAAATTGATCTAAGGACCAACTCCAAGGTTTCGAGTGATCTTGCGACCTACTAGAATTCACTCAATAGAAGATAAATGTGAGTGTTCACGAGGAGAACTTTGCTAGTATCAATAATTTGGATAAGATGTAGAATCTTCTTGCTACTTCAAAAGAGTAAAACACACAAAAAGAAATATATTTTTGTATTTTTCTATTTTTTAATGAATGTAATCTAATAATGCAACTATATGAATTCTAATTTAACCAATGTTTGTAAAAGAAAACAATGAAGATAGGGTAAAAAGAAGTTTAAGAAAATAACATGAAAAGTAAATTCCTAATGGACATAAACTATGGAAACAACACATTTGCATGTTAAGCTTTCAAAAATATTGGTAGGTAACAATGAAAGTAGGAGAAATGATTCCTTAATTCTACTGATGAAATTGCCAAAAGGGGAATTCAGTACCCATAAGGTGTTTCACTTTTCATTAGGTCACAAGGCCATGAAAAGTACACTCATGTGAGATGAAAAGTTATGCAGGAACAATATGATGATCTCTTCTCGAACTAAGTAAATCAGTGAAATTTGTAGGCCCATAGCAAACACTAGAATTAAAAGATTGCACAACCAGAACAATGTAATAAAACTATTAGCTCAATTACATTCCATGAACATACATCCATAAAATGTAACACACTTAGGCAAGAATCACTACACTCCAAATGTGAGCACCAATAGCATATATTATTGCATCAAAATAATGGAGGCCTGGAATACATGTTACATTCCTAAATTTATAGGAAATCATCTCCTCAATTTGTGTTGAGATTGAGAGATCCCTTTATACAAACATATGCTTCTAAACTAATAAAACAAATCTATTTATGTACAAACTAACTCTCTAACTAGTGCTTAGTAGGACTCCATCCATATTTATATCATTAATTGGATGCACGAGCCTTTACATGTCATAAAAAAAAGAAAGCATGAGAAAATAAGAAGAAGAAAGCCATGAGATGATGTAGAAGTGTCTAGAAGTGCCAAAAATAGGATCTCTATCTCCACTAGGTGTTTGTAGATTTAAACTACTATCATAATGCATTTTTGATGCATGAAAAGCTCTAAATTTAGAACTGGCAGTTAACTGTTGTTGCACCTATAACTTGCTCAAAAATTCTGGAAAACCGTTGAAAAGAACACCTGTGCACCTAGTGCATCTAGTGCACCTACACACTTGCACACCTTAGAAGAAAGTTCCAAAAAATGCAAAATTTCATTAAGTGTCAAAATTGAAATTCTAGCTTCTGGGTTTTGTTCCCCTTTATAATAGAGCTATGTTTAGTTTTCCCTTGAATTTATTGATGATCTTAGTGACTTGAGCCACATGTGGAAAATCTAAGGCTTCATATTTGTCTTTCACTTTCTGCCTGTAGTTTGCCACCTCAATATGCGTATCCACAAAATCTCCAAGTTTTACATCTAATTCTAGTAATGCCTCCTCTATTCTAAATGCTTGCCTAATGTCATCATTATTAGCAACTTCCTCAAAATTTTTATGGATTTTCTCAACTACTACTTCTATAGCTAGTAACTTCTCCCTGGAATCATCCTAAAAAATGTCTAAACATGCATCACTATAATGCCTCTCTACTTCAAAAATTCACTCTTGGGTTTAATCCCTAAGCTTGAGAATCTCTACACATAATGTCTCCATTACTTTATTTCCATTCACAATTTTCTCTATCCCATCATCAATTTTATCTAATTCCTTTGCTATATATACTTGTATCAACATTCAATACCTTTGGCCTGTAATTGCCTGTAATACCTACAAATCCTTGCCCCAGGTATGTACTTCATCCATCAGACCAAAATCTTGATTCAAAATGGTGACTAGCCTATCCAAATTATCCTACATATGGTGTAGTAGCTTCAGATTTCCTTGTATAATCTATACACCTTTCTTCTCAAAATTGTCTTGCCATTGCTGAAGGGATTTCAAAAATGGATCCAATTGGCTTGTACCCCTATCTCTTCTCTTGATTGCTACATTCAAGGTTTCCTTGGGGTTTGTGGGATTTAAGGGCCTAAAAACTTCACTTAAATATCCTTGTGGGATCTCATTTTGTCACTGAAGTGTGATTAATTCTGCCCCATCTTATTCCAAGCTCTTGAATACTTCTTTAATCCCTATTATAATCATCAACTTAGCAGTATCCAAGGTAGGTTTCCCAAGCATAACCTCCCTGATCTAATAATCCTGTAGAGTCAATTCTTCAACATTTTTATGTGGAGGAAGGATAACCACATGAGCAAATAAGTCCTAGCTCTGATCACTCATGATGAAGTCTAATGCCTCTGCATCCTTTGGTGGTGATTTAGGTTTCCTTAAGACTTCAATCAATTCCATCCTATCCTCTTCCTTTGTGGTGAATTGTTGCTTCTTGTTTCTTATCACTTCCTTCCTTAGCCACCTTGGGATATGCTCCATTGGAGATTTTCTTCTTGAGGATAAAGGATTTTTCTTTGTTATGCTCTTTCCCTTATCTCCCCTTTTTGGAGTCTTATCCTTTTGTATGAGATCTGCACCAGGAGTCTCTATGTTTGTAGAGTCCATAGTTCTTACCTCTGTGTCTTGGGAAATTTTCTAAGGTTGTTCACTTATCAGCCCTTCCTCTGACACTTCCTTGATGGATGCTTGTTGTGGCTCTTCCTCTTGTTCTACCTAAACCTATTCTTCTTCAGTGCTTGGAGGAAGAGGGGCACCTAATTCCTTGTCTACACAAAATGTGACTTGCATTGGGGATGATGGAGCTACCTTGGGTCCTTCTGGCTTGAGTGGCAACTGAATCCAATCCTCTGGTTGAGGTTGATTGGTTAGAGTGTCTCTTATCTTATCCTCGACTAATTTAGTACCAATAGGTATGAAATCAAAATCTAATATCTGAAAGACATCAATGCCCTCAACATCCTGCTCATCTATCCACTATTACATTTCATCTTCTAATGTTGTAGTCTGAATGGATTGATCAGGAATAGATCACGATGTGATTATGGAGCTTCTTCTCCTTTTTTATTATGTGGCTCTTGTAAGATGATTCCTTTGATTCAAAGGTAAATTATCCTCTTCCTCCTCCTCATCCTCTTCTTCTACTTCTTCTGGAATAGGTTTGGGAACTAATGGGAAAGGAATCACTTTCCTAATGACCTTTTGTCTCCTCTTTACCAGAGTCTTAACTTTTCTTTTCTTAGGAGTGGAGGGGGAGGCTTGTACCTCTTTTTGGGGTAGAGACACCTCTTGCACTTTAGTTTCTGCTTCTCCTTAGCCTTGTTCAGCTAGTGAAACTTGAGGATCATCTTGGGCTTATGTAGCTTCCACACTCTCCAGCCCTTGTACATTTTCTTCTCCTTGTTGTAGAGGTGCCTAAGTCACTTCCTCTTTTGGCTTGACCTTTTGAGGACAAGTTCTCTTCCTCTTTCCTTCACCCTTTTGAGCCTGATAATACCCAACTAGTCTATCAAGTTGTTGCATCATTTCTGGTCTTACTAGTGATTGGGTTGTAAATGTAGGCACTATGACCTTTGCTCCTTGACTTTTAGCTGGGCGGGCTTGAGCATGGAAGATCACTATTTAAGGAATTGGATCAAGTCTGAAAGGTCTCTTGATCCAATCCTTTTTCAATTTGATGATGTTCCTGTCACCTATGATTAATGGTTGAGTTCTCTTCTTTGTCAATCTCGACATTCATGATAGGCCGATCACCAATCTTATCCCTATTAAATGATGGATCAAAAAGATCCTCTACATCTTGTTGCATGATCTTCAATGAAATCTTTATCTTTAAAGAACTCTCTGTTAGATACATAGCCATCCTACAATAATCCCTTATACAAATGTCATAGTCATTTGTTGAATTCATCCAGTGATCCTCAACCGCATCATCATGTTAAAATGTCTTGCTAGCTAGATATTACACTCTTTCAATGCTATCAACATAGGGCCTATGAGAATTATATTCTTCTAAGGGATATTAATATCATTCACACTCAAAAGACAAACTATCTTGTCTTCAAACCACACTAAAAGGTCCTATGGCAATAGGCCATACTCAACATATTTTGTGTTATTTCCTGACTCTATCATATGCAGACAAGAGTTGTTGAGCAATCTCTAGCAGAATGAGTCTGTCACTGGGTACCTAGGAAGCTTCTTAGGGTTGATAGTTGTACACACTAGCCTCAAATATGTAAATGTTTAGAGCTAGATGTAGTAGGCTCTAACTTCTGATATCTTAGCAATTGCCTCTTCTAACTCCTTTTTGCATAATCCCCCTCTATGAACTAGATTATTGCAACTATAAAAGCATCATTTATGATCATGTATTCCTTGTTTTTCTCTAGGAGCTTCTTCTTCACCAGCTGAGGATATAAAACATAGGGTCACACATTTGCATCTTGCATGCTACCCTTCTTATAAAGCCCTGGATAATCTGTCACCCTTGCGGCTAACAAGTATACTAAATATGATGTCATATAAAACCTTTTGTTATTCTTTACACCACTAGCTGCTCACCCAAGTTCTCACTTAGAATGGAGGCCCAATCAATTGGCATTTTTGCCATCTTGATAGTCTCAATAAAATGCACCATCCAAATGTTCAAATGCCATGATGCTGGCAAACCCATGACTCTACTCAAGAGTATGATTGAATATCAAATATCTTCCTTCATATATCCTCTTGTCATATCCACTTTGCCTGCTTTCCACCCTAAAGGAGTCTTCTCAATGAGGTATGACAATTGTATGATTTCAAAAGCTTCATCAATATGTTCCCTGTACCATCTCTTGGCTTGGTGATAAGTCAATCTAATAAACTAATCTGCCCTCAAAAGATGGAATACCTTCTCTATCTTATTGGGTCAAAGATCCAAGATAATCTCTTCGGTTATGCTCTTGACTACCCTTTCTCCAAGAACATAGTTTTCAATGAGTGTCATTATTAGCTCTGAGGACTGTACTGATATTGGATGTGATGTTGCATTAACTAGTCCTAATCAGATCAAGGTAGATATCATTGGAGACCTTTCTATGGGTTTATTGCATAGTGTTAGGAATGTGCCCAAATCTGTGTGGTCTAGTTTGATATCTCGGATCTCTGAATGGTTGTCTTGAAAGTGTGACTTGGTCAGAACACCTTGAAACTTGAATATAATGAGCTTTCAAACCATTTTTGCAACAAGGGAGGATGAAGAAGAAGCCATTAAATCTACACAAAAACCATGTCTATTAGTCCAAAGTTGAGGAAAAATTAATAAAGTCAAACCCTAATACTAACACAAGAAAAAACCTAGAACTCGACTACTCAAAAAAACTAGAAAACCTAACTTAACCCTAGAATGCACAAAAAAGAGTGCACTTGGTGCACTTCAGAGGTGTGCCTAGTGCACCTTTACCCTTTACAAACTTTATAACATAGGCTGCATAGTAGCGCACCTCATTAGGTGCACTGATACACATCTTATGAACTTAGGCGCAAAAAGTGTTTAGTATTTAAGGTGCACAACAATGCACCTAATTAGGCATTTAATATTTAAGGTGCACTGATGTGCACCTTAATTTAACATTTTGTTTATGTTTTAAAAGTTTTCTTTAAAGTTATTTGCAAAAAAATGTGCTATTGTGCACCTTAGGTTATTTTAACATTTGTTTTTTTTTGGTTGTAGGTGAAGAAGATGATGAGCACCTCATTTGGTGTGCCACTATGATCTAGGAGCTAGAGGAAAGAAGATGATGAGAAGGAAAAGGGGGCTCTATGTTTTATAAGCCTAGGGACCCCACACACCTTTTGTGCTATGCAAGTGCATAGTTGCACATTACCAAAGGGGTGATGCCTTTTTTTCCTGAGTACTTTGGATTTTTTCTTTTGCAAAACTGACTTAGTTCTCGTAGATGATTTTTGGAATCTGATTTTCAAATTTGGGGCCTAGATTGGGTTAGAAAAATAATAAATAAAACCCCAAAAAGACTTAGACCCTAGACTAGGGTTCTAGAAAGACAAAAAAATAAAGTAGGGGGTACCCATTTCTAGGCAAAATGGGGTGTGTGTTGTGAAACCACAACACCTATGTTGTTGTTTTTATGTGGTATGTTTCTTGCTTCTCTCTTACTAGTTAAGCTATAGCCTACACTAATCCATAAATAGAAGTGAAGTATGATTCAAATTAAAAAGTTAATCTTAGTGGGTATACTAATTCAACCCCCCTCCCTCCCTCTTAGTATACCGACTTGTAGTTGGGACTAACAATCTAATTGACCAAGTTATGGCCTCTCAAAGTTACAATGTCAAATCAAAACTCCATATGATGAGAGGATATAAAATTCAACATCAGATAATGTCATCAAACATCTAAATTAAAATCAAATGTATATAACAACAATTTTTTTTCCTATTTGATAGAAACAAGTGGGAATTATTGCAAAAAAGGGCCTACTGGACACTACCAAATGGGCTGATTGGACATATGTTGTTAGTAATGTTAAATGGACACAAATTTGATTGTTCTTATTGTCCCAGGAAAATATTGGGTGACTTGTACATATAAGCAATGGTGTGGCCCCTTCAGATTGATTGTTGATATGAAAAAAAAACCTCTTTCTTCATTACATGTCTTTCCAATATCCATTCAGTGATCTACAAAGTTGTATTATGTGTGCAAAATACAATAGGGCTAGTGCAGATGAAGATTTGTCTTGACATAAAGAGTTTGAACCCAGTGAGATTATTCTAATACAAGAGTTCATTTCCATATAGATCATGTAGAGGAACTCATCATGGAAGAGAATACCAATCTATGTGTTGCAATTCTCTTAAGGGAACTCATCTTATATGTTTGCAATGTCAATGATTGTCCAACATGATGAATGTCACATTGGCTAGGTGATTTGAGTGACTCATCCTAGAGTAATTTAATGATGGTAATGTCTTGAACATGTGATGCCCAATGTTTAGTTATCAAGTTTGAGGGGACTCCCAATGTCTCTAGTCTGGATAAGAAAAATGTTTCAAGTTGCCACAATGAAAATTGTAGCTTTGAATGTAGTTCACTGGACCGAAGAGGCATGTTTAAATTGTGGGCTATCTCTTTTGTGGATACTTTTATCTTAGAAATCAAGCCTTAGTGCATTATGTTTAAGTCATCCAATTAATAGAAGGGCTATTAGGATCTGCCAACTCATATGGACTGGCAAGTTTCTACCTCACCTAGGATGTGAGTTGGCTTGTGTTGAAAGTGGATGCCTAAAATGTTGGTAGAGATGGATTTATTGCACATTTTCCAATTCAATGCCTCATCTACTTTGAAATATATAAGCCCATAAATTATTGACTAATGTTTCAGTCACTTGAGCTTGATCTATGAACTAACATACCCTTGTTGGAAGTTTGGGGTTTCTCTATAGAAGAGGGTGCTAATGAGGATTTTGAGGGGTGGTTGAGATGTGAAGTTGGTTCTGTTGTCTATTAGATCTAACAATATGAGCTTTGTTACCTCTATAGAATGCAAAACTAATGTAGAGAAGCTTGTTTCCAATTTTCTTTCTATATTGAAAAATACACTTATGATAGAATTGGGGTATGTCCCTCATTTTTTGATACTTATGATAGAATTGTGATTTGTCTACAATTTTTTTGATAGACTAAGAAATATATTAATTGTTAAAGTAATAAGATATCTTATTCTTATCTCTATTTTACTTAAGATAAATTTTAAGCATATAATAATATTTTTTTCTTAATTATTATCATGCAACCTAGGTTTTATCTTTTAGGGTTTTAATCTGCTTTATATGGATGATCTCTCTTTGTAATCTAATTAATTCAATTTTTGATTAATAGTATTTTCTCCCTTTGCCCATCAAGAATATCTCTGCTATTGTGGATCTGTGAATTCCATCCTCCATAGCTTTGTCCCTCTCTTTTTGTTATAGATGTTTGCATGTAGTGATACTTGGGAGCTATGAAGTTGAGATTTCATCACATTTAACATGCTATCAAAGCTCCAAATATTCATGCCTCTATTCAGTTTATGAGAGGTTTGGCTTGGTTTTCAAATCTGTATTTTTCTCTTTTAGAGGGTTTCAATTTTTCAAAAGTATTTTGTATTGGATATGGGGAGGACCTTATTTTTTGTCAAACTAAGTCCAAATGGACATCACCATTGTGCTCAGAGCATGCAAAAACCCCCATTTCCATATAAAACATGTCCAGATTGGACACAACCAAAATATGATGCAAAATTTTCTTAGCCCAAGGTTGTATGACCTTGGGCTCAAAAAATGAGGTGACAATGTTTTCTAATAAAAAAAGTATTGCGAATGTGCATTTTCTTTTCTAGCACTATGTTTTCTAATTTTTTATTTAAAACAAAAATAAGTGCATGATATTCTTGCAAAAGGAGGTAACTTTTATTTGAAGAGGTGTTTTTTAAAGGCAACACCTTTTTGGTAGTTCCTAGGCCTTGGATTCACCCCCCTGTACCTGTATATGAAGATACAAATCTATACCATTATTAGAGCATGTTTTCTTTTATCATAGCGGACTTTTTTATGAGTACCCACAAGGTTTTTTTCTAGGCACACGTATTTTGCACCGCAGACTTCTTCGTAACCTTTAGGCCCTTTGTAACTACATGCACACTGATTTATATTGGGCCCCACACTACCTATCTTGACCTTTGTGTAGATTTTGAGGGAACATAATATTTTATCTTGGCATTGACTTAGAAGCGACATACTTGTGTATGAAGTTCTCATGGTGATTGACATTAATCATGTACCCTCTTTTTCTATGACACCAACGCTCATACCATATTATTTTAGTAAAGTCCATGCTAGGATACATTTTTATTGGTCCACATGGTAGACCACCAAGGTCTCAACCTCTAAACAATAATTTTTATGCACCATGTTTATTTCAAAATTTTTTGTTGTCAGCTTTGAGTGTCTCTATTAAATAGTTCCCTAGTATTTTTGACATTTATTTTGGCATTATTTTTTTTGGATTTATTTTCCATAAATGCATGCTCTTTTTATGGCCCCACCAGCTTTGGCACATTCTCTGGTGATTGTTACCAAACATCTGGTCTTTTTCTGATAGGGTGATTTTTTTCCAGCTATTGGGTCATTTTTCAAGCATTTTTTTTTTGTCTCGATGACCATTTGATCGTCAAATTGGGCTCATCACTTGTTGATTTCAGCACTACATTAGCTTATCTATTTTCCCTTCTAGCTCTATTTTCCCACTTTTCTTGGCCTTTACATGAGCACCTAGCCTTGGGCCCTATGTCAAGCTCTATTAAAGATAGTATTCACGCCTATTTTGGAATGGTGATTAGCATTTTTTTTCTAAATATTCTTTTTTTGTCGTCAAAAATAATTTTCTAACATCGACATTTTTTTTCTAGCCACCTAATTAATTTTCTGGCATTTTTTTGTCATGATAGTCAAATGACCCTCAAATTTATTCTCACTATCCTTTGACATCAATGCCATTTCAACATTGCATTAGCATCCCTATTGCCCCTTCTATCTCTATTTGGACCTACCTTCATATTTTTGCTCATATCTTAGGTATACAAACTTTTTTTTCTACAAACAAGATATTGCCAGAAAGATGGATTTGAGCCCACCACTATGGTATAGGTAATTTCAAGTTTTGATGCTTTTTTGAAGACTTTTTTGCTATCAAATTTAAGAGTTTTAGATTGCACTTTGAGAGACATATCTTGAGCATCATTTCTATGATTTGAGAATTCTTTATATCATTGGAAAGGTCTTTTAAATCTCTTTCTAATGATGCTAGTTATTTTTCCAAATTATGCTCTAGGCACATTCTATTCATTTTTTTGCATTTTTGCATTTTGGTGGATATCTTGGTTGTTTTAGGTCTGGGGATTAATTTTGTTGCTTCAAATGATTTTTCAAGGGTTGTAAAATCTATTGTATCAACCTTATGTCTCTTCTGGGCTTTGTAGACATCATTTGTATGCATTCTTAGAAATATACCAAGATGAAGTGCCATATTAAGTTTAGTTCTACATTTCACCCTCAAATAGAAGGACAAATTGAAACAATGAACATAAGTTTGGGTAACTTACTAAGATGTTTAGTTGGAGACAAGCCTACTAATTGGGATTTAGTCTTGGCACAAGTAGAGTTTGCACATAATAATTCTATGAATAAAAGCACTAAGAAGACACTATTTAAGAATATTACTAGATTTCATCCGAAAGGAACCATAGAGTTGAGAGAATTGCCTACTAAGACAAGGAGTATTGAAGCTGAGGACTTTGTAGTTTTCATGAAGACTTTGCATGAGGAAGTTAAAAGAAATTTGGAATACAATAATTAGAAGTATAAATAGAGAGCTAATAGAAGGAAGGGACACAAATCTTTTGAAGTTGGTGATGACATTATGATTCATTTGAAGAAGAACAAATTTCTAGTTGGTACTTACAGTAAGCTAAAAATGAAGAAGATTGGACCTTGTAAGATTTTAAAGAAGTTTGATAGTGGAAATGCCTATGAAGTGGAATTTATATAAGATATGGATATATCACCTATATTCAACATTGAAAATATCTTTGAGTACTATGATTTAGAAGATGAGAATGATAGTAACCTAGATTATCCTAGAAAGTAGAAAAAAGTCATTGAAAATATTTTGAATAATAGAGTAAGCAAGAATACTAGAGGAAAGGATTTCATGGAATACTTAGTTTAGTAGAAAGATAAGAAGATAGTTCATGGATTACATAAGCTCAGTTGGATGTTGATGATTCAGGTCAGAATACAAGCAGTACCTAATGTGGACATCAGTTCTTCATTAACCAATTGGGTCTTTCAGTAATCTTGTATCAACCAAAAATATTTCTTGATTTATTTTCCAGTCTATTCATGAAGTAGTCATTTTTGTTGATGGTGTCAGGTTATGCATGGTTAACATGTTGATGGGGACCTATCCTTGATCCTCCTCCTAAGAGCACAAGCTTTGATCATTTGTATTTCTTGAGTCGTGAACTATTCTTTTTGGTCTCTATTTTGGCATGTTTCCTTCTGGTGAGGCATGTTTTTTCTTTTGGCATGGTTTCTTATGTTAACATGACATGTTTCAAATTTAGGAGCTGAATCCTAAGACATGTTAGTATCCACCTTCAAGTGTGGAATGCCTTATTTGTATTTTAGTGTCATTTTTGGTTTACTCTTCCTAGGTTGGACCTATAATGTAATTAATTGCTTGACTAGCCAACTTATGGCTTAGCTAGCTATATAAGAATCTTGGTTAGAGGTAGATGAGGTAGCAATACGGATGATATGAGATAGAAGGATAAGATGCAAAATTTAATTCTAACTTTGCAATTTCATTGTATATAGCCGAAACCCAGATGACCTTATAGCTAGGCATGTTGATAGACTTCTTTTAATTATTATATCAACATGGCTTCTAATTGCCTAGCATTATATGGTTCTAGTTCTATGGTTTTCATGTGTTATCTAACAACCCTTATTTTCACTAAGCCAAAAATTTGAATTTTATTGTGAAATATATTTGAAATGTGTTGTATTGTTAGAGTTTTTGCTTTATTTATTATCACTTTCCAGAAAAGAACCCTAGCTTGATTATGTTGACCTAGATTAATATTGAAAATCTCACCCTAGTAGGTAGTTTGTTATCCTAAGGTTGTGTCCTTACCTTGTCATAAAAATAATTTATTAAAATCTACAATCAATTTTCACCTTTACCTTAGGTTTTTTTCAAGCGGGAGATTGTATGTCATTTTGAAATCATGTGATACAATCTTATGATCAGGGTTAGGTGGCTATTCATGAGCTTAAGTTTTTCCTCTTCCAATGTTATGATGTAAGGGTTAGCAAAGGATCATAAGGGTAAAGTGTTGAGTTTCCCGATCTTAAGATATGCTATATGTTTGAAGCATCGTGGGTGTTTAAAATGAAGTCTCTGATTTTACGATTACCCTTGTGTCGTATCATCTTAAGTGCCCCATTGAAAGAATTTGAAGTTAAGTTGTAAGATGTTACGATAAACTAGTTAATCGTGGGATTATAAAAGCAAAAGTGGAGACTCTTGACCAAGTGATAAGGTGTGCATCATAAGATCGTAAAGGATTTGAAGTGAAAAGGTTATGTTTCGATCTTATGATAAATGGAGATTGAGACATCATAAAGGCTTTCAAGGAGACCTTTGAAGATACAAAAGGCCATGATTGTAGGATTGTAGGAGAAGATTATGCAGTGTTCAATGGTACGATAAGGAAGAGACCATAAGATTATAAGGATCAAAATGATAAATAAAGGTGGGTCCAGGCACATGAGCATAATTATTTTTGAGACACATGGCAGTTCATATCTTCTGATGCTACAAGGAGTAGTAGATCATAATATTTCAAGGGCAAGTCAAGAGTTACCCAAAGCTAAGAAGCAATGTTAGATCATAATATCGTGAATATGATAAATGTATCTTCCAAGGCTATGGCAAAGAAAGGCAAGTAGCCAATGTAAGATCATGGATTAGAGGCAATAGTTAAAGGTAACCTCTGATGTTAGGAAGTTAATTAAGTAACAACGATCAAGAGATCATAAGAAGAGAAAAGTTGACAGACGATGTTACGCCAAGATGTGTTCATGAGATCATGAGGGTTTATGAGGTAACTTTCAAAGTTATGGAAAGGCATAGTTAACCACAATTGTAAGATCATAAGGCAAAGGAAACCAAGATAAGATGTTACAAAAAGGTTTATTAGCTATTTAGCATAAGTTCATGGCTATGAATGGTGATTATGTTTATAGTGATTCGATCTTAAGATAAATTGTCTCGTAAGATAGTGAGAGACTTAAGGGTGAGCTTCGAAGGCATGATGAATGGTATATCATGGGATTGTAAAGGCCATTTTTAGGTCTCTCAAGAATGTGATAAGGATTAAATTCTAAGAAATTGTAAGATTGTAGAGTCAAATTTTACCACTTAAGATGATATGGAGAGCTTACTTTTCAAAGTTGATCGTGAGATCATAAACCATAAGTTTGACATGAAAAGTGACTTTTTCTTTTCTAAGCTAAAAAAATGATAGAAATCCTGTGACCAATAAAATTTGAGTAAAGTACAAGTTTTCCTAAGCTAGAAAGTTATGTGGATGCTCCATTTTAGGTGATAGAGAACACTAAATTTAAAGCTCAAACATGCATAATATCAATGCAAAAAGAAGGTTGATGAAAGTACGCACAACATAAAAACATTCCATAACCTAATAATTTGTTACCGTTTGTAGAAAAAAGAGATTTCTAGTAGTTGTAGTTTTTCAGTGTGAAAAAATTATTATTTTTAGAGCTAGTTGTAGAGTCTACTAGTTTTTCAATCTATTTTCAAGATGTCTGACAAAGAGGTAGAAGAGACTCAAGCTTCAAACATGGAGATTGCAAAAGATTCCACTACAAAAGGGGGAAAGAGATAGAAGAAACATAACTGGTTTGTTGGCAAATGGATCAAGTTGTTCCTTGCGTCCTAAGATGCCATTTCTGCAAATGACCACCATTTTAGAGACCCTAATACATTTTTTAGAGATGCTACATTCCCTGGAGTCACTGGTTATGAAATATTTAGATACTTTTATCACACCCAAACTGGAAAGATATGTTTGCAACCCATGGAAGAAGAATCTTGCAAAGCTTATCTTTCTAGAAGTCTTTGTAGATGTAGATTTTTTGAAGGCCCTTATCAAATCATACAATCTGGCCACTAAATTATTCCACAAGTGGGACAAAGCCATTATGTGTATACTAGACCGTGCTTCTTTTAATGAAACATTTGGATTGGATGGTGCTATGAGCGAACTAGTAGACTTGGTTGACCTACAAGATAAATTTTAAAGAAAGACCAAGGCTTACACAAGGAAGTCTATGCTACAACATATCCCCATGGATCTCAAGCAAGTGGGTGACTACCCTAGGAAGGTGGAAAAGTAGATTTTTTTGGACAAATTTAAGAACTATTTTGTGAAAACAATGTATGGTGTTCACAAGGTAGTTGGCATAGATGGGAGTGACATGGTGTATAGAGCACAATTCATTATTTCCAGGGATGTGTAGGACTCCCACCATGGTGGAGAATATGACTATGTAGAGTATATTCTGGAGATGATGAAGGAAAATATTGGACTGGCATAGAGTGGAGAAATGGGAAATTTCAAATTTCATCATTACTCCTTGTTGATACACTTGATCCTATACAAGAATGTGGGGTACATAAACCCAAATTTCATTGATCACACATTTGATGCAAATGGAGAGTTGCTATTTCAATTGTGGACATGGGTATGGGATAGTTCTTACCACTACTTTGACTCTATTTTTTTCCAACAATTTTAGTACTATTATAATGAAAGTGCTAGACCCAGGCTATTTTTGGGCACCTAAGATTTTGAAGAGTCTTTTGAGACCAACCCTACTCTCAAACAATAAAAGATTAGATAAAAATTAGGGGGACATCTTCTTATTCCCAACCTTTTCCCTAATGAGAGTTTATAGTTTCCCTCAACCACCTCATATCTTGCCCAACTTCATTTCCCCCTAGAATTGCCATGATTGAATTCATGTGGTAGTTATTCATGGTGAATAGGAAGTACCTAGGACCTAAGGTGCATAGAGGCACATTTTTATGTAGATGCTTTAGGGTAGGAGACTTTTCAATTGGAAAAGAATCCTTAGTTCAAATACATTCTTTTCTCCGCCACTATAATTTATCAACTAACCCTTATAGAATGTATGACCCTAAAAATTAGATGAGGAATACCCTCAAAGAAATAAGAAATTATGTGCTTCCAAATACCAAGGAATTGCCTCATGAGACCCTCATTCCAAATATTGTTGCTGAGGGGGAGGTAGCTAATAAACTAGCCAAATTTGATGATGTTCTAAGGGTAAAGAGGGAATGGAAGAGAACATATCCAAATTTTAAAGGTTTTTACTTGGATGTCCCTTACCCACATAGGATAAGGAAGATGGTTGTTGACCATGCTAAGATTATGACACAAATGCCAGAAGAGCCACTTGGAGAACAATAGAGGGTAAACCTTGACAACCCTGAACCTGATATAACCCTATAAATTGAAGAGGATGAGCCTGCTAAGGCATCATGGGTCACAAAAGGTAACAAAAGGTAGAAGGTTGTGTACATTCTAGAGAAAGTGAAACAAAGAACTCTGCAGATCCTTCTTGGTAAGAGTCAGTACTTTGCTGACTTAAGATAGAGCTACATATAAGATAGAGTTAATGTAATAGAGAACACTTTCATTGACTTGGAGCTAGTAGAAACAAGGTTAGCTGATAGGATCATCCAAGCCAAAAAATTCATTGAAGATGACAAATTCATCAAGTTAGCTAAGTTTAAGAGCTTTCTATATAAGATCAAACTATATCATCTTAAAATGGAAGCACTTCTATGTTAAGAGTGTTTATCCCTCTGAGTAAGTGGTTTGGGGTCATGTCAAGCACCTTGAATGGGTCTTTGAATGGATCTAGTTATTTTCCCCTTATTCTGCTTCTCTCTCTCTCTCTCTCTCTCTCTCTCTCTCTCTCTCTCTCTCTATTTTCTGATAACCTAATTTGTAAAACTTAGAACTTTGACTTGTAGGTCAAGGACAAGCTGGTGGGTCAAGGTTGACCTCAACCCTAACCTAGATCAATGATGACCTCAACAAAGATCGAGGGTAGGGTCAACCTCATCCTTGACCCCAAGTTCATTTTTCAATTTCCAAAATTTTCTAGATCTTAGGCTTCGAAAAGTTTATTTTCCCACTTCTAGGTTGGTTGTTTCAAGTTTTAGAATGGTAGACTCTTAAATTACATTTACTCTTAGGTCTATTCCTAGGGGTTAAGGTTAAATGGGATTTAGTGCCCCTATTTCAGCCTTCTCTAGGAGTTAGTGCCTTAGATCTCTATATAAGAAAGCCTTCTTCCCTCATTTTGAGACACAAGCTATCAATTATCTTGCGAATATATCATCCACACTCTATGATCGAAGTTATTATATGAAGTGAAGATCTACTAGAATTAAAGCATCCAAATCATCAAGGAGATCCATTGTTAGCCATTGAAGGATTCAATCTCTATGGATCCCTCTTGTTGAAGATTTTTCCATCCATATTCATCCAAGCCTTTTTGTATGCAAAGATACATTGAAGATTGGTGTTGAAGATTTAATTCCATTGATTTGAGACATCCTACATACATTTCTACATTCATATGAAGCATCCGTAATTATGGATTCAAGGATTCAAACCCTCCACAAGGATTTCAACATAAGCGAGGTGAATAGTTCCATTTACTTTGTTTATGAATATTACAATTTTAATTCAATTTAAGGGTTAATTCCAAACTGGGGTTTAACTAAGAAAAACCCCCATCCAAACAAACAAACTATTTTTCTTGTAGATACAAGTGTAGAACAATGAATTGAAGAGCAGATTCAGATACCCTTTTCATCAAACTTGCTAGATTTGCGAACATAAATTTCATTAGATCATTGTAGGTCAAGATTGACTTCTTAGGGTACAATTGTGCCCTAGGGTAAGATTGTGCATCGCTATCAGGGTCAATGTCAACCTCCCTTCAAAAATATAAAGTATATCTATGTTTTCTCCGTCTTGACATTTCTAGTTTGGGAAAAGTTGCAAAATTTCCAAAAACTAAATACAAACATAAGAAATCTACATTTTCTAGATTCAAGGTTAGTATTTGTCTTTTATCTATTTTAGGATTTAAGCACATACCCTTGATAATAGAAAGATCATTTTATCCCCCTTTCTTACTTATTTTCCATCACATGATCCATTTCTGCATTGATCACTTTCTTGTGCTTAATCAATTTGGATCATTCTGTTTGGAAATTAGGGTTACGAAGGGAAAACCTTTAAACCATATTTTCTTTCTACTTATTTTGGAAAATCCAACATGCTTACCCTCTTTTATTTTGTGGAATTAGATGACCTATTGTGATTTGCAGTGTTATATTTCATTTCATGTTTTTTAGGTCTTTTCTTTCATCAAGATTAGATTTAGTTTATGCTCTTGTATTTTAATTTAAAAATACAAAAATATTCATGCTTTATGTTTTCTTAGTTTAGTTCATTTTCTTTGCATTGGTACATGAGCTTTATTACTTCTATTCATACTTCTAATGTTAGGGTTAGATGTAGTCATAGACTTATGGGTACCTTTGAGCCTGAATCTTCTTCTTCGTTCCTTAGGATTCTAGACAAGCCTTTGATTCTTCCTAATTCTAATCCTCTTATGGAGAAAAAATCTTCTCACTCATCTTATGATGAGGATTATTCTTTAAGAGTTCCTCCTGAACAAGTCCAAAAACTTTCAAATGAACTTGAAAAAATGTGTAATTGGCTTCTTCAAGAAAACCATAATCCAGATTCTATTCAAGTTATTGAAGCTCTTAAGAAAGTTCTTTGTGATAGTGACCAAGGTGTTAATCTCTTATGTGGTATTACACACCTTATACATTCCAATGTTAAACCTTTAGCTCAAAAAGCTCAAGATTTAGGGTTGTTTCCTCCTATCACTAGTGTAGAACCTTCTTCTGTTCCTCTTCCCAATGTTCCTATTTACACTCCTTTGGTGACTGTGATTGTTCTCTCTTATATGCTTATGGTTTTTCCTCCCATGTCCCTTCCTATATCACAACCTTCTTATCATATTGTTCCTTTTAAATATTCTACTACTCTACCAACTATAGTTCTTAGTGTTCCTCTAGTTGTGTCTTCCATTCTTGCAGCTTCTTAAAATTTACCTAGTGTATCTAATGTTGGTATTCCTTCTATTTCTTCTCAAGATTCTAAAATTATAAGTTTAGCTCAAACTATGTCATCTTTAGAACAATAACTTGCATCCTTGACTCAAAAAAAGTTTAGTATCCCTACTTGTGACATGGGAAGTCCTTTGTCTCAGGATATTATTTTCCTCTGCAAGACAATATGTGTCATCTTGAGAATTATAATGTTAAGGAGACCATGTTCATCATATTAAAACATTTCAAACCTTTTGTAGTGATTATGCTCATGATCATAAGATTTTATCTAAGTTGTTTGCTAGAAATTTTTGTGACAAGGCATTACAATGGTTTTGTTCTTTGACTCCTTATTCTATTCATTAATCTCCTCAACTTGCTAATGTTTTTATTCAAAAATTTCAAAATAGCATTGGCTCGCAAGTGTCTTTGACTAATTTATGCACTATAAACAAAATTCTAAAGAAAAATTTACTGAGTTTATTGGTAGATTTAAGAATTTGCATGGTTAGATTTTCTATCCTATTCTTTATATTGATATTCAATGTATGTTTATTTCAAATTTGCAAAAGGATATTAGAGATAAGATTCTTCTTATTGAATTTATTTCTTTTCAACAACTTTGTGTAGAACTTCATCATTATCAATTACAAATGAGTTATTTTGAGAGCATGACTCCAATGGCTCATGTTCTTGTTGATAAAAGTGATGCTACTCCTAATCCAAATAAAGTTCAAAAATTCAATAACTATGTCAAGATAAATAAACAAGAAAATGCAATTTTTGATCAAGTTGTTGTTGCATCTCACAACGCCACTTTTGAATCTACTACTTTTGATTGAATCATACATTTACTACTCTCTCTAAATATTTACATTCTATTATGAATAGGTTGTTAACTAATAATATGATTACTTTGCCTCCCATTTGACCTCTTTTACCTACTACAATGGTGGCTAAATATTTTGATCTGAAAGATTTTTGTCAATATCATCACCAGAATGGTCATGATACTGAGAAATGTTGTTCTTTAAAACATAAGGTTAAAGACTTAATTGATTATAATGCTTTATGTGTTGATAATTTTGATGGTAGTGGGAATAAATCTGTTTCCCCTCCTAATCAAAATTTGCAAATCTATTCGAATCCTTTACCTACACATGACACTAATACTATTGCTCAACTATCTTCTATGGATATTGTGTATGATTTAAAGATGGATGATCTTAATTAGGTTGTTAATCAAGTGGAACATGTGGTTCAATTTGTATCTCCACCTCAACCTCAATCTCTGCTTCAATCTCAAGTTTTAGCACCACCTCAACTAAAGCCTAAGCCTAAATTGAAGCCTCAACCTAAAACTTGACAAAAACCTAAGAAAAATGACCTCAAGAACTTTTGATTACCTTTGATAATTCTAAGACTATTAAAAATCTTGATGGTCCACTTTATATTTATGCTAAGATTGCTAATATACCCACTCATGGTTGTCTTGTTGATCCTACCTCCTTAGTCAATGTTATTATAGAAGAAGATTTTTTTATGAAAAGATTGTAAAATGATTTTTATGATACATCAGATGTTTGGATTCAAACTTGCAATGGTTTTCTTTATCTATCATTTGGTTCTATTGATTTATCGGTCAAACTTTGTGGAAATATTATGAATACCACCTTTGTTGTTGTTCCTACTTCTAATCAATTTCAAGTTCAGCTTGGTTTACCATGGTCAAATGCCATGCATGATGTTGCTTCACCTATTCATAAATGTCTTAAGTTTTTTTATGATAATGAAGTGAATACAATTAATCATAGTTTATATCATACCTCTAGTCCTAGGGATTCTGCTACAATTGACTTCTTTTGTCCTTCATTAAATATTTCATGTCCTTTACGACCAGATCATCTTTTTCGTTCATATCAAGTCTATGAGCATCATAAGATTCTTGAGTTTAGTTTACCTCGTAAGGATCATAACCATGGTCTTTTGCCTACACCTTCCATATCTTCTTTATCAATGGCTTCTACATATGTTAATCAAGCTCCTCCTATTTCTTGTTAGTCTACTAATGATCCTATTAATCCTACTATAGAACCTGTGAAGCATCTTATAGTTTTTCCTCCTAGTTCTCATCAAATATCAAGTAAGACAAAATGTGATCAATCTACTAATGAATTCCATAAAAATGTCATTCTCAAGCTAAAGCTCATAATTCTATTCTTCAAATATATTTACCTTCTTTGGATACAACTATGCGTGATGTGTTGGAAGAAGTTTTTGTTACTAATGATGTTAGGTTGCATGATTTTGATGATTCTATTTGTATCTTAGATCCTATTTTGATTAATTTAGATGAAGAAGATAATCATGATGATACTGATGATGTTTATTATGAATATGAAACTATTGACATTGATGTTGATTTACCTAATATGTTTTCCTCACAATTGATACTTACACCTAGTATTGAACATTGTGATTCTCAACTAAAGGGTCCTTGTTTAGAACTAGCTATCATTCCTATAGTGTTGGATATATCCATTCTTGTGAGTTACCCACCTTCCTTAAATGATATAAAATGAGATGGGGAGAGTAGGCAACGTGCTTGATTGACTAGTCCTTCATTGTAGCCTTTGTTGTGTGTTTGTCTATTGTATTTTATTTCTTTCATAATATGCTTGCTAAATGTTGTTAGATTATTTTATATGATGTTTGTTACTCTGTTAGTGCACATAAATAAAATAATCAAACCTATTATATTATTCCTCTATATGTATCTTTATTCTTCCATAAATGTTGTTTCATGTTATGTTGTACTTGTGCTATTGTTTTTACATGTTTCATTGTGTAATATTCTTGGATCCATGACTTGGTAGTACTGATTCTTTTTGATCTCTAGGTCATGGTCTGAAAAGTTTCACCTTTGCATCTCTTATGTGATATTTCCTCCTTTGTGATTATAGTTCTACTTTCTTTGGGGAGTTATATCAATTCATTTGCAATAATATCATATATATGTTGGAAATGATTGAAATGATCATAAGAAAATTTGTTGGAATGATATATGGAATTGGTAAAGAATGTTCTCAATCATTGTTTTGTCATTGATGTCAAACTTGCTACGTGCAGGAATGACAATTGCTTTAGTGATCCAAATACTATCGATTAGTTGTTTGTCAAGGAGGAGGCAATCAATAAGAATGTAACTAGAACACCTAGAGAAAGGTTGAAGTTATGATGTTGTAATAAAGTACAAGGATCAACTAAGCCATTGATGAAAAAGAGTATTTGATAACATACTATAAGATACAGAAAATGGGGACATTGAAACATATCAAAGATGTAAGGTTTTAGCTAAGACATTTGTAAAGCTCAACTAAGTTCATTAGAGAGAAGGAGCCAAGCAAGCTAGTATGTGCTGAGCAAATTCTTAGTAAGTGCCAAGTAAACTTCAAGTGCCGAGCAAGTTCAAGTGTCGAGCAAGTTCAAGTGCCGAGTAAACTTCAAGTGCTGAGCAAGTTCAAGTGCCGAGTGATATCGAGTGCTGAGCAAAGATAGGTGCCGAGTAACACAGAGATGCCGAGAACCAGTAAAACCAATAGTGCCGAGTAACACAAAGATGCCAAGCACCAGTAAATCAATAATGCCGAGTTTCTGCATTATTTTGAAAATTGAAGATTCGCTAGATCTAAGGCGACAAGGTTGTTATATAGAAGTTTGTAAATTAAAATGGAAGATAAGAATGATGAGCTGGTGGCACAGAACACCATGTAAAACATTTTTAAGAATACAACTGACGAAGTTTGAAGATAAGAACAAGATATAAGGTAGATACATTGTATCCTACCTAATCCATTCGAAACCCTAAAATTGGAGAGGGAGAAATGAGAGGCAAAGACAAATCAGATTTATATTTAAGGAGTCATAAGTT
The DNA here is from genome assembly GCA_028749045.1 of Cupressus sempervirens. Lineage (NCBI taxonomy): Eukaryota > Viridiplantae > Streptophyta > Pinopsida > Cupressales > Cupressaceae > Cupressus > Cupressus sempervirens. The sequence continues at coordinate 763,354,469 of CM053791.1, forward strand.
AATAAAAAAAGACAGAGGGAGGCGGTCAAGCATGAAAGCATGAAATGCTGAAGGAGGTGCTAAGGAGATAAGAGAGCATAGTGACTCTGTTTCAGTAAGAAGACCCCTGATATGGATGCATTGGTACAATGAGTTAGAAGACTCAAGGAGACGAAGCTTGAGAAGAAGTCAAGCAGTCAAAGCTAAAGTGATTGAAGCCAAGCATTAGGATTGAACTGAAAGTGTGATCTGAAATCTGCAAAGTATGTTATAAGTTATATCAGATCAAAAGACCATTATCGTTACATTCTAGCAATTGTAATAGTAAAGTTTAAATCCTATGGACTTAGGTTGGTTTAATAGCCATTAGATAAATCTTTTAACAGGGTGACATTCCAAGTGAATATTCTAAAGTCCTTTAACTAGGCCCATTCCTAACAGTTTGGTGAAATCCTCTAACAAGGTCACATTTAACAGTGTGTTGTAAGCCTTTAACAGGGCAGGCTTTTAACAGGGCATCACTTCAGAAGAGTGAGAATCAAGTAGCATGTCATTGGTGGTTTTTCCCAAATTGGGTTTCCACGTAAATCATTGTGTCATGTGTTGATCTTGCATGTTTTATCTTTGCATGTTGATTTACTATAACTTGCTAATATGGTTGATTTAAGATTGGATGGATGAAAAGTGTATGGATTCATTAAAAGTAGTGAAAAAGTATTAATAGGGCATTTGGACCTTGGATAAATGATTCACCCCCCCCCCCCCCCGCTCTCAGTTATTCTCAAGAATTCTAACAATTGGTATCAGAGCCTTACTGCTGACTCAGTTTAAAGAAACTATAAGAAGAAAAGATCAAAATGCCTAAGAGAGAATTTCCCAAGCTCAATAAAGACAACTTTGTTGCATGGCAAAGATTGATGAAGCTACATCTTGGATCCATAGGAGATTATGCCCAAAATTCAATCGTCACTGAACATGTAGATCCAACAGGTGCTCCTACTACAGAAGATATGGAAAACAAGCAAGAACACAATCAGACAATGCTAGAAATTGCCTCTGCACTTAGCTATGCTAAATTTGATGATATCAAAGGATGTGATATTGCATTCAAAATGTGGAAAGCCCTATCAGACATCTATGGAGGAGATCAGAATGTAAAAAGAGCAAAAAGAGAAAGTCTTAGAGGAAAGTTTGATGACATGAAAATGGAGGAAAATGAGAACACTGCTCAGTATGGTGCAAGAATAAAGGAAGTGGTAAGTGAAATAAGATGCTTGAGTGGTCAATTGGATGAAGATACTGTTAATAGTAAGTTCTTAAGAACCTTGCTTCCTATCTATGCTATTAGAGTATCATCAATACAAGAACTAAGATGTATACCAGGAAACAATCTAAGTTTTGAAGGAATAATAGGTAGACTCATTGCATTTGAGTTATCTAATTTTGAAAACTATAGACCAGAGAATGTTGAATCTGCCTTTAAGGCCAAGTTATCACTGAAAGATGCTGAACAGGTGAAATCAAAGAAAGGAAGAAAAATGAAGTATGTATCCAGTGACAGTAGCACTGATGAGGAAGATGTGGAACAATTGGAAGCATTGCTTACTAGAAGATTTCACAGAGGTAAAGAAAAATTCAAAGGTAAGATGCCTATCATTTGTTTCAATTGCAATAAAGTAGGTCATATTGCTACCAGGTGTACAAAAAAAAATTTAGAAGAGATGATGACAAAAGAGATTACAAAGAAAAGGGTAAGAAGCGTTACATTGTTGAAGAAATTCTGATGAAAATGATGATGAAGTTGTTTATGTAGCCATGAAGGATCAATCTGATGAAGAAGAACCCACAACACTGGTAACATGTATGAACAAGAATGATAGGTGGATCATAGACAGTGGATGCTCACATCACATGATAGGAGATAAAAGTAAGTTTATTAACTTTACTCAGTATGATGGAAATAGTGTTAGTTTTGGTAATGATGCTCCATGTCAAATCAAAGAAAAAGGTTCCATTAAGCTCACAGAACAAATTTCATGTGATAATGCATACTATGTTGAAGGATTAAACTACAATTTGCTAAGTGTCTCACAGTTAGGCAATATAGGATGCAAACTGGAATTTGGAAATAAAACTGCAAAAATCTATGATACTGATGGTATACTGATAGGAAAAGGAGATCAAACAAAGAGTAATCTGTTTTACCTAGATATGGATGATGTTTCTTGTTTTATTGCAAAATTTGATGATGAATGGTTATGGCATAGAAGATTATGTCATGTCAACTTTGACAATATGGTCAACATCAGTAAAATGAAGAAAGTCAAAGGTTTACCAAAATTAAAGAAGCCTAATAATATCATGTGCAAACAATGTCAACTAGGAAATATGACTAAGTCAAGTTTCAAGAGCAAAAACTATACATCTAAAGAAGTACTTGAATTAGTTCATACTGATTTATGTGGTCCAATGGAAGTACAAAGCTATAGAGGAGATAAATACATAATGTTGTTTTTTGATGACTATTCCAGGATGATGACTGTTATGTTCTTAAAACAAAAATCTGATGCTTTTCAAATGTTTAAGTGGTATGTGGCTAGAATTGAAAAGGAAATAGGCAAAAGCTTGAAATGCCTAAGATCAGACAGAGGTGGTGAATTCACATCAAATGAATTCAAGATATTCTGTAATGATAAAGGAATCAAAAGACAAACGTCATCTCCTAGAACTCCCCCACAGAATGGAATTGCTGAAAAAGAAACAGATCTATGATTGACTGTGCCAGAACACTAATGATGGAAAAGACTGTTGCTCTAAAATACTGGAGAGAAGCTGTAAGTGTAGCTGTTCATACACTGAATTGAGTACAAGTCAAGAAAGGTACATATACAACACCTTTTGATTTATGGTATGATCACTCACCCAATGTAAAACATTTCAAAGTGTTTGGTTGTAAATGCTTTATCCTTAAAGATGCTAGAAATGAAAAATTTGATGCAAAAAGTGATGAAGGTATATTTCTTGGTTACTCCACTAGAAGTAAGGCATATAAGTGCTTGAATATTAACACTAACAAAATTGTGGAAAGTGCAAATGTAAATTTTGATGAGCACACAGAAGTCCAAGCTGAAGTACCAAAGAAAATGGAAGAGTACAGAACCTTTGTGTATTCTTATGAAGGAATGACTGTTGATGAGGATGATGTCAATCAAATTGAAAATCAACAAGTATCAGTTTCAGCCGAGTCACAACTAGTGAATGTCGAGTTGCATTTAGAAGCTAAGTTGTATAATGAAGAAAATGCACAATTTGATTCTGAAGACAGTACACATGATGAAGAACAACCTAACAATGAAGTGCATAGTGATCCTGAATTTGAAAGATCAAACATGGAAACAAGGACAGAGCCAAGATTATCCAAATATGTAAAAAGACATCACCCTGCTGAACAGATAATTGGTGACAAAAATGCAAGACCAATGACAAGGAACAGACTAAGACATGAATCATGTCTAATAAAAAAATTTGAACCCAAGATAGTATATGGTGCATTACAAGATGATAACTAGTGTAAAGCTATGGAAGAAGAAATTGATAAAATAAAGAAAAAAAAAACCTGCAGTTTGGTTCCCAGACCAACTGACAAGAATGTGATTGGCACCAAGTGGGTATTCAGAAACAAGTTTGATGAGAATGGTGAAATTACCAGAAACAAAGCTAGACTAGTATGCAAGGGTTATGCTCAAGAAGGAATAGACTATGGAGAAACATTTTCCCCTTTTGCTAAAATGGAAGGAGTAAGAACTTTACTTGCATATGCTGCCTACAAAGATTTTAAAGTCTACCAGATGGATGTAAAATCTGCTTTCTTAAATGGTATACTAGAAGAAGAAGTCTACATTGAACAACCAGAAGGATTTGTTGATGAAAACAATATGGATATGGTGTGTTAGCTACATAAAGCACTTTATGGTTTGAAACAAGCACCTAGAGCATGGTATGAGAGACTTCACAAGTATCTAGTGCAAATTGGATTTGAAAGAACTGATGATAACAGAAACATGTATATCAAAGCGGAAGAAGGTAAAGACATTATTGTATCTGAAATCTTTGTGGATGACATAGTGTTTGGTGGAAAGGAAGTGCTTTGCAAAGGTTTTGCTGAAAAAATGAAAAATGAATTTGAGATGTCTATGTTTGGAGAAATCAAATTCTTTGTTGGATTGCAAGTACATCAACTCAAACATGGTATATTTGTGACACAATCAAAGTACATCAAAGAGATTCTTAAAAAATTTGGATTGGAGGAATCCAAACCAGTCAGCACACCAATGGCAACAGGAAATAAGATGTCCAAAAATGATGAATCAACTGAAGTCAATCAAACAATGTACAGATCCATGAATGGAAAACTACAATATGTTGTACATAGTAGACCAGACATAGCATTAGCAGTTCGAATAGTAGCCAGATTCTTTGCTAATCCCAAAGAAAATCATCTCATAGCAGTAAAAAGAATAATGAGATATCTTAAAGGAACTGATAACTTTGGTCTATTCTACAAAAAGAATGAAAAATTTGAGCTCAATGCATATACAAATGCAGACTGGGGAGGCAACATTGATGATAGAAAAAGCACAAGTGGAGGTGCATTATTTCTAGGGAAAAGGCTAGTTACCTGGACTAGCAAGAAACAAACATGTACATCTCAGTCCACTGTAGAGTCAGAATATGTAGTAGCTGCAGTCAATTGCACAAACATTGTATGGCTCACACATCTATTGAAAGGAATGAAAGAAGAGGTAACAAAACTTGTGATATTATATTGTGATAATACAAGTGCTATAAACATATCCAAAAATCCAGTGATGCATGCAAAAACTAAGCAGATCGCAATCAAGTATCATTATGTCAGAGAATTGGTAGAAGACAAACAAGTGAAGTTGGAATACATTCACACAAAGGAACAAACTGCAGATATCTTCACCAAACCATTTCCCAAGGATTCTTATGAATATCTTAGAGGCAAGTTGGGGGTAATACCCCTAACTCAAGCAGTTTAAACCAACAAGGATGCTGCCCTGCATCAACGGAAACAAATCATTGAAATATCAGAAGAGTGATGTAGAGGATGACAACAAGAGCAGAAACTCCAAATTAGTCACAAGCATGGTGACAAAGGGAGAAAACAAAAAGAAGCCAAAGCTCATATTTAACATGATAAAAATGCTACATCTTTGGCATTTATGTCAAAGAGGGAGAAATGTGCAGAAACCTGATCAATATATAAGAAAGAGGGAGATATATATGAAAGAGGAAGATATATGAGATCAGTAGTAAAAGATGCAAATCCAAAAAAATATAGTGGACAACATATACAATCTTGGTGGTAACTAAGTTGATCAATTGATCAGTTTGGTTTGCCATCAATGCCAAAGAGGGATATTGTTGGAAATGATTGAAATGATCATAAGAAAAGTTGTTGGAATGATATATGGAACTGGTAAAGAATTTTCTCAATCATTGTTTTGTCATTGATGTCAAACTTGATACTTACAGGAATGATAATTGCTTTAGTGATCCAAATACTATCAATTAGTTGATTGTCAAGGAGGAGGCAATCAATAAGAATGTAACTAGAACACCTAGAGAAAGGTTGAAGTTATGATGTTGTAATGAAGTACAAGGATCAACTAAGCCATTGATGAAAAAGTGTATTTGATGACATACTATAAGATACAGAGAATGGGCACACTGAAACATATCAAAGATGTAAGGTTTTAGCTAAGACATTTGTAAAGCTCAACTAAGTTCATTAGAGAGAAGGAGCCAAGCAAGCTAGTATGTACCGAGCAAATTCTTAGTAAGTGCCGAGTAAACTTCAAGTGCTGAGCAAGTTTAAGTGTCGAGTAAAATTCAAGTGCCGAGCAAGTTTAAGTGTCGAGTGATATCGAGTGATGAGTAGAGATAGGTGCCGAGTAACACAGAGATGCCAAGCACCAATAAAATGAATAGTTTCAAGTAACATAGAGATGTCGAGCACCAGTAAATCAATAATGTCGAGTTGCTACATTATTTTAAAAATTGAAGATTCGCTAGATCTAAGCCGACAAGGTTGTTATCTAGAAGTTTTTAAATTAAAATGGAAGATAAGAATGATGAGCTGGTGGCACAAAACACTATGTAAAACATTTTTAAGAATACAACTGACGAAGTTTGAAGATAAGAACAAGATATAAAGTAGATACATTGTATCCTACCCAATCCATTCAAAACCCTAAAATTGGAGAGGGAGAAATGAGTGGCAAAGACAAATCAGATTTCTATTTAAGGAGTCATAAGTTAATAAAAAAAGATAGAGAGAGGCGGTCAAGCATGAAAGCATGAAAGGCTGAAGGAGGTGCTAAGAAGATAAGAGAGCATAGTGACTCTGTTTCAGTAAGAAGACCCCTAATATGGATGCATTGGTACAATGAGTTAGAAGACTCAAGGAGATGAAGCTTGAGAAGAAGTCAAGCAGTCAGAGCTGAAGTGATTGAAGCCAAGCATTAGGATTGAACTGAAAGTGTGATCTGAAATCTACAAAGTATGTTGTAAGTTATATCAGATCAAAAGACCATTATCGTTACATTCTAGCAATTGTAGCAGTAAAGTTTAAATCCTATGGACTTAGGTTGGTTTAATAGCCATGAGATAAATCCTTTAACAAGGTGACATTCCAAGTGAATGTTCTAAAGTCCTTTAACTAGGCCCATTCCTAACAGTTTGGTGAAATCCTCTAACAAGGTCACATTTAATAGTGTGTTGTAAGCCTTTAACAGGGTAGGCTTTTAACAGGGCATCACTTTAGAAGAGTGAGAATCAAGTAGCATGTTACTGGTGGTTTTTCCCAAATTGGGTTTCCACGTAAATCATTGTGTCATGTGTTGATCTTGCATGATTTATCTTTGCATGTTGATTTACTATAACTTGCTAATATGGTTGATTTAAGATTGGATGGATGAAAAGTGTATGGATTCATTAAAAGTAGTGAAAAAGTATTAATAGGACATTTGGACCTTGGATAACTGATTCACACCCCCCCCCCCCCCCTCAGTTATTGTAAAGAATTCTAACTATATATATAAAATCTTATGATCACATTGAACCCATAGTAGGTACATCCCTTATGTGTTCTCTCTATATTTATGTACTATTTCCCTCAAGTTGTCTTTGGCTAGGAGCATCTCATAGTGGAAACATAATCAATGGAGTTGTCTATGTTTTCATTAAAGCCATTGCTCCTCTTAAAGTGTTAGCAACAACTTTAACATGGGGGCATATGCTCTACTCACTTATTGCACACATGCACTTTTTAAAACAAATTTTTTTTTTCAAGATACTTTTTCTCCATTTTTGGATTAGTGACTAATCCTTAAAGCATGGATTTATATTTTAGGATCTCTTGATCCTTCTAGTTTCAAATATATATATATATATATATTTGATCCCTTAAGGTTGATGACGTCCTTAAGATTGGATCTTCCTTTTTGGTTTTACTCTTATAGAATATAATATTCTTAAGAGTGGATCCTTGATGGGTTGACTAGTGAGTAGCCACTTTGACTAGGCGGTTCAATTCCATATTTCTAGTTGCATAGTTTCCTTGTGTGGTTCACAATGGGACATAAGTTCTCATTGGGCAAGATACTCACACACTTTTTTTTTTCTAGAGATGTCTCTCTTATTGTGATCTTGGAGTTGACAAAGGCTTAAGTCTCTAGGAGCTTGAGGATCTCCTTTTCCCTTTGATTTTAATAAGATAATTTTTTCATTGTGATCTACTTTACCAAGAGTTTGCATCAAGTCCATACTCTTGCTAAAGTAGGGGCTAAATGTATCATCTTAAAATGGAAGCATTTATCTGTTAAGAGTGTTTAGCCCTCTGAGTAAGTGGTTTGGGGTCATGACAAGCACCTTGAATGGGTCTTTGCATGGATCTGGCTATTTTCCTTGTATTCTTCTTCTTCTTCTTCTTCTTCTTCTTCTCTCTCTCTCTCTCTCTCTCTCTCTCTCTCTCTCTCTCTCTCTCTCTCTCTCTTTCCAATCTATTTTCTGACAACCTACTCTGTGAAACTAATAAATTTGACTTCTAGGTCAAGGATGACCTAGTGCGTCAAGGTCAACCTTGATCCTAACCTAGGTCAAAGACAACCTTGACCTTGACTTAGGATAGGGTCAACTCCATCCCTGACCCCAGGTTCATTTTTCAACTTAAGAATGTTTTGGGATCTTCGGATTTAGAAAGTTTCTTTTCCCACTTTTGGGTCAACCATTTCAGGTTTCAAAATGTTAGACTCTTAAATTACATTTAATATAGGTCTATTCCTATGGGTTAAGGTTATTTGGCCTTCTCTAGGAGTTAGTGTCCTAGATATCTATATAAGGAAGCCTTCTTCCCTCTTTTTGACACACAAGCTATCGATTATCTTGCACATCTATCATCCACACTCTATGAGCAAAATTATCCTATGAAGTGAAGATCTACTATCATTCAAGCATCCAATTCATTAAGGAGATCCATTGTTAGCCATTGAAGGATTCAATCTCGATAGAGCCCTCTTTTTGAAGATTTCTTCATCTATATTCATCCAAGCCTTTTTCTATGCAAAGATACATTCAAGATTGGTGTTGAAGATCTAATCCCATTGATTTGATACATCCTACATGTTGTGATGTGGAGCCTAATCAGACTCAGAGGTTTATTTGGTATGGTTTCCTTCCTAATTATTTCTACGAGGGTTTGGGGGCAGCACCCCTACAGGGTGCACTCCTTGTCATAGTACATGGCGGGGTTAAGGAGCAATGCCCCTACAAGGGTTTTTGGGGGTAGTTCCCTCAAAGCCAAAAATGACCTTATATTGTAAAAGGCATCAACAACTAATTTTCTATTATTCTAACCCTAATATTGTAAGCAGAAAATAAAGCTTGTATAAAAATGCTTAGGGTTAGGGGTTTTCATAATGTGTGATGCGAAAATTGGTTCTTGTGGCAATATTGAGCTGTAAGGGATTACAAATTGTAATCACTAGATTGGACTTGTTGTTGGTGGATGTAGCCTAGGGATTGGGTGAACCATGTTAAATATTGGTGTCTTGTGTTCTCTTTTATGAGATCTACTATTTTCTAGTATTGGTTATATTTGCATGTAACTGTTATTTCTGTCTGAGGTTAATCCTAACACTACATACATTTCTAAATTAATTTGAAGCATATGTAATTGTGGATTCAAGGATTCGAATCCTCCACAAGGATTTCAACATAAGCCAGGTGAATAGTTCCATTTACTTTGTTTATGCATATTACAATTTCAAGGTTAATTCCAAACTAGGGTTTGACTAAGGTGAATCCCCCATCCAAATAAACAAACCATTTTTCTTGTAGATACAGGTGCGGAACAATGAATTCAAGAGCATATTCATATACCCTTTTTGTCAAACTTGAGAGATCTGCGAATAGAAATTTTGTCAGAACACAGTAAGTCAAGGTTGATTTTTTGGGGTACACTTATGCCTTAGGATAAGATTGTGCCCCAATATCAGGGTCAAGGTTGACTTCCTTTAAAAAGATAAAACATTTCTAGGTTTTCTCCGTCTCGACATTTCTAATTAGGGATAGGTTGTAGAATTTCTAGAAACTATATACAAACATAAGAAATCAACATTTTCCAGATTCAAGGTTAGTATTTGTCTTCTATCTATTTTAGGATTTAAGCACATACCCCTGATAATAGAAAGATGATTTAACCCCCCTTTCTCCTTATTTTCCATGACATGATCCATTTTTGCATTGATCACTTTCTTATGCTTAATCAATTTGGATCATTCCTTTTTGAAATTAAGGTTAAGAAAGGGAAAAACTTTAAACCATATTTTCTTTCTATTCACAAATAAAGTGAACTGGTATTAAAGATGAAACCAGGGGAGTCAGATGAGGAGAAGTGGGAATTGCTTGAAAAATTGCATGACTATGATTCAGAGAGTGAGGTAATGACTCTTGAGGAGGCAAGACATTTAGTGCAGAGGAGTGGAATGCTACTGGTACCTGGTTGGGATTTAGAGCAAGCATTTCTGCATGTTCAAATCAAGAGACAAGAAAATTCCATATCATATGAGGCATATGGTGCTATGGACTGCACAGAGGATTAGGCTTCAACAGTGATACCAAAGCACTAGCAGTGTGGAGCATGGCTCTTACATCAAACAAGCCCAAGTTGATGGATGTGGAGAGCAAAAATCAAGGGAACATGATTTTATGGACCTTACAAGGTACTTCTGGTACAAAAATCTCCAAAGCCTTGAAATACTTTTCATTTATGAATGAGGCAAAAGTGGAGGAGATAGAAACAAGATTAGCCAAGGCCTTCCATTACTACATTGATGTCAAGAAGTTATATGAGGACGAGCTTAGAAAAAGCCATGCGTACAAGATGAAAATTAAAGAATTGGAGGCCAAAGTTCAAGGGCTAGAAGCTAAAGTTATATCTCTAAGAGAGAAACTATTCAATCTAGAGCAACTTGCTACTATAGAATAGAGCATAGAATAGAGTATTCAGGAGCAACCTACCAGAATCATAGAATAGATGACTACATATACATAGGAGCTAGAGTCAGAGGATACAAAGACAAGAAGAATGAGCATTGATGCTCCACCTACACAACAAGGTGATGAGGTAAGGACACCTGTCCTTAAGAGCATGATAGGCCACATAATGAAAACTTTGAAAACTATATCTCAATAGGCTCATGCTTTGTTTATTTTATCACAAGATGCTGAGAAAACTTGTAATGATGTAATTTCATGGCTATCACTCACTTTCAATCTGTGGGAGCCATATATTTAATTGTTGGAGAGGCTGATTATGTTGATGGCTAAAAAGCTAGGTTTTCCTGATAAGATCATTACAGTAAAGGAGGGCTTAAAGATAGTCAAAGAGTTAACTGGCTTCTTTACTGGTAAGTTGCAAATAATACAAGGGCAGATGAAGATTTTATCATAGGGAATTGAGCCCTGCATCCCACCAATTTTGGATACCAACAACAAGTTGAGACTGGCAAGACTAGTCTGATTCTTTCAATGCAGTGCTGACTTAGGAAGCCACAACATCAACTTTTGAAGGTGGTAGTGATATTTTATTTAATAACCTGATTGGTTCTTTATTTAAGGTTGAAATAGAATTAAATAAGTTTTCATTAGAATCAAAAGCTATCACAGATGCCAGGTGGATTAAAGCCACAAAAGAGTTAGAAGAGGTTAAGACAATTGAATAACAAACCAAAAGAGAGATATATGTCTAGGTGGTGGTTAGAGAAATTAAAGCTTTGCCAGTAGGGAGTAGCTAAAAACTTATGCGGTTAAAGGAAGTGAGAGATTAGGATAATATTAGATACACAGGGAAACTTATTAAAAAGTAAATCTCTCATAGATGCATATATTAAATTTTGAATCTTTTGAGGAAGTTAGAGATAATAGAAGACAAAAGAGATTAAAGTGAATACTCTTGCAATTAATGTCACTTGGTGATTTTGCAATTACCTTCCTATTTTTGGTTCAAACACTGAAGAATATTTTTATTGTAATTTTCCAGACATGTCTTGCCACCTTTTTCTTCCATTAGGGTTTTGACATGTGTACTCTTCCCATCTAAATCTTGTTGCAATCCTCTATATAAGGATTTCCATGATGTGGAGTAGAGGTATGAAGTCTATAGAATTTTTAGTATTTTTATGTTATTCTCAGTCGGTCCAATCTTTCTCAATTACATGAATGTATTCAGTCTTATAAATTTGAAGATACAGTGAATATCAAATGATTAAGCTTGTCAAGTCTTAAGTTATGCTTTGAGTTTATATCAGTACTGTATTTGTTTTCAAAGGAAATTAATACAAAAGGAGGTTCTACATATTAGTGTCTCTGAGTTTTTTCTCCATTCTTATATATCTATGATCTTGGGAGTGCAATGAACAAAGTTCTTTCATTTTAATGTAGTTTGGATGAATTGTATGTCTCTTATTAATTGATTTTAATTCAAAGAGTTGAGTAAGTTCTTTCAATAATTGATAGGGTTTCAGGTTTATTGGAATGAAATTTAGAGTTAATTGTTGACAAATTTAATTGCAAGTCAATTAAATAGGTCTGTAGTCACTAGTTTTAACTCCATATAACAATGGATAAGGTGGTGATCAATTAATTTAGTTGCAAGATGATATGTTCATATGGTTGCACAATGCATATATCAATCAAAAATCAATTTTCCATTTATGTAATGAAGAACTGAAATTGTTGGTCAAATCTTATTTGTAGTAGCTTTCTTTCTGGTTATAATTGGCTATTGTAATCAGGGAGTTATTGCAAGTTTTAAGAAGAATATTGACCATTATATGCTATAGGGATAAATTTGAAAGAAAAAGTATTATGCGCAAGTGTCTGAAGAATATATCAAAGTAACCAATCATATTCAAATCCCTTAAGTGCACCTGTCTTGGCCCTATAGAACCTAAAGAGTAGAGAGTCCATTTTAATCTATTCAAGTTGGTCTAGAGTTGAGCTTAATCTTGTTGAATATCGGATTTAGCCAGTCCTTAGACTTGTTTTCATATGTAGCATCCTGGCATTGTGTTTAGAGCAACTTGGTAGTCCAAAAAAATACCAACATTATCTATATTACTTCCATGTATAATTCTTAGCAAGGCTTGTTGTATGTTTAAGTTCAAGTGTTTTTGCTTTAATGTACTCTACTCCCATGTAAATTTATGTATCAGTTGAATGCAACCTCTCCCAAAGTGTAAGTGAACAAGAGAAGTACCATGTCCTCATTTTTAATTTGTTTCCTATTGCATATTTCTTTAAAGACCTTGATATAAACTTCCGTTGTTCAAATTTTTCCATAAATGTACTTTGGGCAGAAGTTCTCAGGATTTTTGGGTAGGTCATGAAAGGTACCTTGCAGCCTTATTGATGAATCCTGAGCATTTGTAAAGAAATTCATTGGTGGTGATTTTATGATTGGCTTTATTGCTCATTGGATATAGTTGAAGAAAAACTGAACTATGAAATAGAAAATAATGATGGAATGTGTGGCGTGAGTTAAGGGAGTCTTGGAATTACTTTATCACTATGGGGCTTGCAAAAATGATTAACCTACAAAAACTCATGCTTGTTGGGTGAAGACCTCAAAGCTCACTGAAAGGGAGATGGTGGGACAAGAGAGTCTAGTTTGTAAAACTAAGCATCCCCGAACCTGTGAAGTTGCACACCTGCGAACATGCAAAGTTGTGCACCTTTGAACCTATCTGACTGTGATAAGAAGAACTATGATAAAAAATCATGTAAGAACTATTATGTGGACAAAATTGTGTTCAATGCTCCCCTTCTAGTGCCACTTTTGTTGAGCGATCATTTTGCATGATGCCAACAACAAAAATTCTTATGAATTTCTTTCCTGAAAAGCTGACTAAGATAATCAACTCCAAGGTTCTAGATAGTTATTTTTCAGCTCACTACATATCTCAATGGAAGATAAATGTGATTGTTCACTAAGAGGCCTTTGCTAGTATTTTTCAACAATTATGTACAATTCAAATGTAATTGCAATCCAATGAATGTTTTTGTATTTTTTTAATTTTATGATGTATGCAAGTTTCTAACAAAGCAACTATATGAATTCCAATTCTAACCATGCTTCCAAAAATAAATGAAAGAGATAGAGTAATAAGAGATTAAAGAAAAATGCTAAAAATCAAATCCCTAAAGGACATAGGTCAAAGCAACAACATGTCTATGAATTAAATCTTTTAAAGGATGGATAGGAAACTAGTGCATTTATGAACAATGCATCTTCAAATCCACTAGTAAAATTGTCAAGGAAATTAATTAATCCCTGAAATATGTTTCATGATTCATCATATTGTGCAGCCACAAAGAGTGTGCACACATGAGACAAATTGCTATGCAATAACATAAAGTTGATCCTTTCTCCAATTCATTACAATAAAGGAATTTGTTAGTAGAAGACAAAGACATGAACTAAAAGATTGGACAATCATTCAAAACAGAAAAACCATCAAATCCATTGTAGTTTATGAACATAAAATTCACAAAGTAAATGCACATTCTAGTAAGACAAGCTACACGCAAAATGAGAGCACCAATAGCATACTTTATTGCATCAAAATGTCATGGATAATACATATTAAAATGATGTATTTATAATAAATCCCATACTTTCATGCATTTTTGGATGTAGAGGTTTTTCCTTGCAAAAATAATGCTAAAATTACTAACTTTATGAAAGCTATGCTCAAACAAACTCCTAATTAGGTGCTAAGTAGGTATACACATTTTATTTTATTCATTAATTGGTGCATGGACCTTTAGATGACTTTAAAACTACTTAAAAAGAAGAATATGAGCGAAAAGAAGACTGCGAGTCACTAGAACTTCTAAAAAAGTAGACTTAAGATCTTCTAGACATCACTATGAGTTAAATTCTCACCAAAACATGTTTTCAGTGCATAAAAAATGCTCAAAACTAAAATTGGAAGTTAACTGTTGGCGCTATCATTGGTCTCCCAGAATTGTCGCACATGCACACCTATGAAGTTGTGCACTTGTGGACCCTTGTCACCAAATTGAACCATTTCCCCAAAATCTCAAAATGCGGACCTACACACCTTGAATGGCAATATGGTCAAAAGCAATAGGTTCTTCCTATTTCCTCAAAAATTAACTTCAAAATCTCAAAATGTGGATCTACACACCTTGAATGGCGATGTGGTCAAAAGCAACAGGTTCTTCCTATCTCCTCAAAACTTAACTTCCAACATCTTGGTCTTGTTGGTTTTTGACCAAAGTGATGTATGGATGGGATTCATTAAATTTATCTATAAGCAATGCCAATTCTCATGGTTTGGGGAGAATGAGAGCTTGATACTAACTTCTCACTTCTCTATAAAAATCTCTCACCTCTTGCCTTAAAGTTACAAAATCATTCAATTTTGAGTCGATATCTTTGATCAATTGTTCAGTCTTGAAGCTTCTTCTGACATCATCTTCTGAGGCTACTACTTCGGAGGATGCTTTGAATTGTTGGGCTACTGTCTCCATAGTGCTTAGTTGATCTTTGGAGTCATTTCTAAAAATCTCTAGGCTTGTTGCATTATAATAATTATTTGACTCAAAAATACGAGTCTGAACCCTAGTTTGCATCGCCTAGATGTTGTCATACTAAACTAGCATGACTCTATTCCCATCTTGTATGCTTTCCACCCAATCATCAATCTTGTCAAATGTTAGAAATATAGAAGGAGTAACTAAGAGAGGGGTGAATCAGTTACCACTAACATAAATCCCAGATCCCTTAGATGTCAATAATAAAATTTAGACTAAGAAAATTGATTGATGTTATTACTCGGTAAACACACAGAATAATGTTGTAACTTGGTAAATGTAGAGCATGAATTAATTTTAGCAGATCTTAAAACATTAACAATAATTTATTTGCAAGCATAAGAGAAATAACATGAACACATGAGACACCAGGATTTAACTTGGAAACCCAATGTGGGAAAAACCACCAATGTAACTAGCTACTATTTTTCACTCTTTTGAAGTGAGCCTTGATAGGAGCCCACCCGATTAAAGGTTACAAAATACACTGTTAGATGTGACTTTGTTAGAAGATTTAATCACCCTATTAGAGTGGCCTTGCAAGAGGTCTTAAAACAATTCAATGGAATTGTCACCTTGTTAGAGGATTTACAACTGGCTATTAAACCAACTTTGTTAAGAGATTTTAGATCACTGCTACAATGGTTAGAGAGTAACAATGGAATGACCTGATTGTGATGCAACTAAATTGTTGATTATAGATCTCTATTTTGCTTCATATTTGATCTTTCTTGATCAAACAACACTTTTATGCTCCACAAGGATACCTGCTTATCCTTCAAGTTCACTCTCACTCTCTTCCTTCTTAATTCAATCAACACTCTTGCACACACTCTAGAAATTTCAACTTGACCTTTCATTTATACTGTCCATATTGTCAATTCAGCCCAAATTCAAATTACAATAACCAATAATCATCACCATAGTGTTAGGATTAAACCATGTAAACAAAAAATAACAATTACATGCAAATATAACTAATAACAGAAAATAATAGATCACACAGAAAAGAACACAAGGCACTAAGATTTAATGTGGTTCACCTAATTCTTGGGCTACGTCCACCAAACAACAAGTCTAATATTATTACGATCCAGTGATTACAACCTGATTACAATCCATAATGCCTTACAGCTCAATACTGCCGCAGGAACCAATTTTTGCATCACCACTTAATGAAAATACCTAACCCTAAGCCCTTTTATACAAGTGATTTTATGCCACTTTAGGGTTACGACATGTCGGCCATATCTCGGCCATAGCCCAAATTTTTATTTTTGGGGCGATGCCCCGAATCCCAAAGAATTTATAAAGTATGTATAGTACTTTCCTGATCAATCACCACAAACTAACACATAGTTGGATAGAAACAATACATGAAATAATTAAGCTTCTTATGCCAAAACAACAAAATCCTTCATTAGCTGACCCTACTTGGTAAACACTAGTTCTGAGATGATTTCTTGTGTTAACCAATAGAAGCTTTGTTAACACTGCAAACTTGCAAAAAATATTTTGGTAACTGAGTGAACTCGGTTAGCACTAAATCTGTCCAACTTTCCCTTTGTTAACCATGCAAATTTGGTTAACACTATTTTCTTCCATAATTTCCTTTGACGCCCAAGTGAGCTCAGTCGACATTGTCTTCACAGAGTAAACTTCAGGAATGCTCGGTAGACAAGGAAAATTGTCTTGCTGACCAAGTGAGCTCGATAAACACTAACTAACAACTAATATGACATTTGTGTGACATCAAAGACAACACACAATTAGACAATTGTATCGAACAATCTCCCTCTTGGGCATTGATGGCAACACAACATGTCATAGCACAATGAAATTTGAGAACAAGACTTTTTCTGATAGAAAGTTTCTCCCTCTTAGATTTTTCACCAAAAGCTTCTTCTTCTTTCATGCAGTAATCTCCCTTTATGAAGGAGTTACATAACTTCTATGACAGTAATCTTCTCCCTCAGAAGGATATAAACAAATTTTAGAAATATATGACAATAATCTTCTCTCTCTTTGACAACACATGCCAAAGACAACACATACCAAATTAGTATCAATGTACCTTGAGTACAGATTCATATGCAATATTCTCTTTGAGTATACTGCATCAATTGATTGATTTTCAACTTGGTTCTTGTTGATGCATCACTAAAACTTCATTTAGTGAGCTTCAGATAGGGGAATGACCCCTAACTTACCTCTTAGATACAGGAATGCATCCTTAGGTAATGTCTTGGTGAATATGTTTGCAATCTAGTCTTTTGTATGAACATATTCCAATCTAATTTCTTTGTCCTACACTAATTCTCTAACAAAATGATATGTTATAGCAATGTGCTTAGTTTTGGAATGCATTACTAGGTTCTTTGATATGTTAATTGCATTGGTGTTATCACAAAACATGACAACTAGTTCTTTGATCTCAACCTTCATGCCTTCCAACAACTGTTTAAACCAAACAATGTTAGAACAATTCACTACTGCTGCAACATACTCTGCTTCTACTGTAGATTGGGATGTACAATTTTTCTTCTTGCTTGTCTAAGATATCAACCTTTTACCAAGAAAGAATGCTCCACCACTTGTACTTTTTCTGTCATCAAGATTTTTTGCCCAATTGGCATCAGTGAATACCTTTAGATCTAAGTTTCCTCCAAGTTTGTACCGTAAACCATAGTCTTCAATACCTTTCAGATATCTCAAAATTCTTTTGACTGCCACCATATAATTTTCTCTGGGTTTAGCTGAGAATCTTGCCACTCTCCCAACTGCTAAAGAAATATTAGGCCTTTTTGTAAATGACATATTGTAATTTTTCCAATCATTGATTTGTATAAGGTCTAATCTACCTCTTTGGAGTCATCATCTTTTGTAAGCTTTAGTCCAGTACGCATAGGGGTACCAACTGGTTTAGAATCTTCCTTACCAAACTTCTTGAGTATCTCCTTGATATACTTAGATTAAGTAATATAGATGCCATTCTTGTCCTATTGTATCTGTAATCCAACAAACAATTTTATCTTACCAAACATGGACATCTCAAACTCTTTGTTCATTTGTTCTAAAACTTCTTTGCATAGATCATCATTCCCTATAAATAGAGTATCATCCACAAATATCTCTACCAATACAATCTTGTTATCTGGTCTTTCCTTGATATATAAACTACTATTATCATTTGTTCTTTGAAAACCAATTTGTATAAGGTAGTTGTGTAACCTTTCATACCATGCTCTAGGAGCTTGTTTTAGACCATATGGTGCTTTGTGTAATTTGAAGACCATGTTCCTTTTGTTTGGATCAACAAAACCTTTTGGTTGTTCAATGTAGACTTCTTCATCAAGAATACCATTGAGAAATGCAGATTTAACATCCATTTGATATACTTTGGATCCTTTGTGAGTAGCATATGCAAGTAGGGTCCTAACACCTTCTAATCTTGCAACATGAGCAAAGTCTCACCATAATCAATTCCTTCTTCTTGAGAATAGCCTTTATACACCAGTCTTGCTTTGTTTCTTGATACTTGTCCATCTTCATTCAACTTATTTCTGAATACCCATTTTGTTCCAATCACATTTTTATCTTTAGGTCTAGGAACAAGGGTCCAAGTTTTGTTCTTCTCTATTTGTTCTATTTCTTCATTCATGGCCTCAATCCAACTTTTATTTTCCAATGCATCTTTAACACTTCTAAGTTCAAAATCAGCAAGTAAACATGTACCTTTTAGATTGCTTCTTGTAATAGTACCTTTTGATTTATCTCCAATAATCTAATCAGATGCATGATACCTTCTGACATACTTGGCCAATACAGGTTTGCCTTTTGAATGAATTGCACTATCTTTATTTTGAATCTCAGCTTCTGGCTTGGGTCATTTAGACTCAGTAGGCATTGGCTCAGTAGCTTTAGAATGTGACTTGGTCCTTGTGAATCAATTTTTACTTCTTGCAACTCAGTAGTTGAGGAAGACTCGAGAGGTGAAGTCTCCATGTTGTTAGATGTGCCTAGCAATGTATCAGGTTTGAAGTAGATAGATCTTCTATAATCTTCTGGTTCCCTATTGCTTTCTTCTTTAGTATTTTTTGTAAACTCATCAATTCTCATATGTGCACTTTCTATGATTTTATAAGTAGACAAATTCAATCATCTATATGCCTTACTTCTACAAGAATATCCTAAGAATACACCTTCATCACCTTTTACATCAAACTTGCCTTTCTAGACTCTTTCAAGATATAACATTTACTGCCAAATACTTTTAGGTAACTTACATTGGGTTTGTAGCCATACCATTATTCATAGGGAGTTTTATGTGAGTCCTTCAACTGAACTAGGTTCAAAGTATGAACTGTAGTGCTGATGGCTTCCTTCTAGTATTTGATAGCAACATTCTTTTCAATCATTAGAGTCCTTGCACAATCCATGATGGATCTATTTCTTCTTTCAGCTATTCCATTCTGCTCAAGAGTACTAGGGACCGATACCTGTCTTTTAATTCCTCTTTCAATGCAAAATTTATTGAATTCATCAAAGATGAATTCACCCCCTCTATCTGATCTTAAGCATTTCAATCTTTTTCCTATTTCTTTTTCTACTCTTGTTAGATACCATTTGAATTTATCAATGCTTCTGACTTTTCTTTTAGACACATAACATTCATCATTCTGGAATAGTCATCAACAAAAAGAATAAAGAATTTTTCTCCACTATAACTTTCTATTCTAATGGGTCCACATAGGTCAATATGTACAATTTCCAAGACATCTTCAGATTGATAGTTTTTGCTCTTAAAACTACTCTTTAACATTTTTCCAATCTGACAATTTTTGCATAATCCAACATCTGTTTTCTTCAAACTAGGGATACCTCTTACTTTTCTAAATTTTCTTATCTTGACCATATTATCAAAATTTACATGACATAGTCTTCTGTGCCTGTTAGGACCTATATGGACACATTTTTTCAAAATTTTCAATTTGTAGTTTTGAACCTCTTTGAACCAAGGTTCAAAGTTGTTCAAAGTGGTTCAAATTGTAGATCTATAGATTTGGGAGTTCAGTGATTTAGTTCAGAAGTGCAGAGATCATTATGTTCAGGTTCAGAGTTCATAAGAAATTTCATCATATTTATCAAGTTCTTTCCAAGTCTTGATTGAATCATGTAGGAATTGGTACATATGAAGAATTTAAAGTACCCTTTGCAATGATTGGAGAAAATCAAAATCAAACAATAATTAGTCCAAACAAAGTGCATAATACAACTTGATGATGGAAAAAATGTGGGACAGAAGAATGTGACTCACATTTTGATGGAGTATCAGCGACAAGTTATCATGAATATAATTGTGATAAATATGGTCTTCTTACGCTCTTAGGCCCCGTTTGGTTGCTGGAAGATGAGAGCCAAAACCGGGTTATCAGAGGCAAAACCAGGTTTTGCAAAAAAAATTTGGTGTTTGGTTGGTTAAAATTATAATCTGGTTTTCAATTTCATCTTCCAATTTTGGTCAAAAATTGGAAGAAGTTTCTTCCAACAAAAAGGTGGAATTCAAAATTAAAACCAGGTTTTGAATTTTATGACAGTTTTTTTAATAATATTGTGGGGTCCACAGTATATTCATCTTCCGTGTCAACCAAACGGACCATTGGCTTTCCAAACCACAAAACCAGGTTTTCGAAAACCTAGTTATAAGATAACTTGGTTATGTCAAAAAATCATCTTCCCCAACCAAACGGAGCCTTAAGCATGATGAAGATGCAAATGTGCATAAAAGATTTGGTTTATAATGCAGTTGGTAAATGATTCATCCAAACTCCAATGAAGGATGTTTGACAAAGCGATAGATTTGAGCACCCACGGATGCTAACAGGAATGCTTTGTGGTTGACCGACTAAGCAAGTCAGATAACATAGATGGTTTCTCACAGTAGGCAATTGGTGATAAAGGATAAATGAAATAAGATTCTCAATTCCCATCCATGTTGCATACCTATGTATAAAGATCATATTGTTTAACAAGATGGTAGTTGACATCAGGTGTAGTGGGGATACCATCTACATTTTATTAATATATTCGCAGTGCAACAAAGAGGGCATGCCCATGAAATGTCTACACCAACTGCCTACCCGAGCACAGTTTTAGTCACAGAGGGGACACTTGGCGATCAATGTAGATTGAACCCAAGACATTCAAACCACATTGGAAGTATTGGAGACTACAAAAGTTGTTCATGCCCAGATGTAAAGGACACAACCTGAGCCTCCTTTCATACCGATAGGAAAGTGAAGAAGATAATATGAGTTTTAAATGTTAGCTCATTGAAAAAGTACATGAACTATGTGACAAATTATTACCCAAGCCTGTTTTGTGCTGAGTTTGGAACATAGGAAAAAAATAAGATAATGTGATGAAATACTTAAAGACCATGGCATTAGGATATGATAGTGAAATTTGGGCATGAGATTTACCTTAGAAGACATAGACAACATATGTGAACCAGTGGATAAAATGGAAATGAGCATATCACCATGGGAGCTTCACATGAATGCACTTTTGAGGGTGAGATTTCAAGATTTTCGAAGGGGTGGCCGTTCATTATTGAAAATAGTCAATATGGAAAGCTCATGGTTTGGTTGAGAATCATCAAGGGACAAGAGTAGATTCCTATCAACCTCTCTTTTAAGTGGATCTCCAACACGAAGATTGAGAATTCTACACATATGTGGACATAAAAGAGAAACCGACATCCAAATATATGGATACATGTCAAGATGTTTTGGTTTATGCAAAGTAATGTGTCATGAGAAGGGTTCCTCAACCATGGCTTCTGCACAAATGAGAAATGGGTCGCTATAAATCTCTACTATCAAAGCACTCGGGTCATCATTATGAAGAAAAAAAATGCGCATGGATGTATCTAAAATGTTTAACCAAATGCCTTTCTCATAAAAGAAAACTATCATTATATAAAGAACTAACAAAAAAGGAGATGTCAATAGAGACACATGCATCTAGGGACCTGCATACGTGTATAAACTATCTCACAGGATATCTATGGTGCCAGTGGGTTAATTGGCATGATAACATACATGCTCATTAAAAGGATCAAACACACAAGCTGAGCCTCCATAGTATAACAACCTTTCTAGTTTCTAAAGGCTCAAGGAAGATGTGACTGAGCATCACATAGACATAAAGAAGATTTTAACTGGTATCCTCTTCACTGGAATCAGGAAATGCTTTCAGTGGGAATCAGACTAAATTCTTAAACCTTTGCCACTGTTATCCCAACCTGTTCTAACTTAGTAGATGTGGGGATGGGTATGGAGTTCCATGAAAAGGTAATATTGAGAAATCTTCAGTTTGATGCTCTTGTGGTCAATGCCTTGACTGTTATGTACGCAAAATTCTTAAGCATTCAGAAAGCTTGTGAATTATCTGATAAAATGCACACCGAGATGTTGTTTCTTGGACGACAATGATTGCAGGATGTGCACAGAATGGGCTTATAGATATAACACTTAAACTCTTTGAGGAAATGCCTTAATGAAATGTGGTGTCATGGAATGCTATGATTGCTGCATTTGCACAGAATGGGCATGGTGAAGAGGCCTTGAATCTTTTACAAGACATGCAATCACAAAAGTACACCTGGATATAATGACCTTTAGTTGTATTCTTCCTGTATGTGCTAACTTTGCAGCCTTGGGATCACCTTTGTTTCTGTTTCATCTACATGCAACCATGGAGGTTTAGTAAAAGAAGGTTATCAGTATTTTAGCCAAATGAAGAAACATTATGGCATCCGACCTACAATGGATCATTATAATTGTATGGTTGATCTTATTGGTCGAGCTGAAAATGTGAAGAAAAGTATATTATAAGAAATGATTGAGAGCTAAATATATATATACTGGATACCAACAGAGATATATGTCAATAAAGATTAAAAGTGCGAGTTGATGGAATATTGCAAAAGAGTGTATGATGTTTTGATAATTCATTAAACCTTATACTCATTCTTGATGCTTTTTATACCGAGGAGGTAATATTATAAATCACATAAGGATAGAATAAACTGGCAAAATTTGAGAAGTAGAAGTGGTTTCAAGATTCAGTTATAATAACTGAATAATGATCGATTCAAGTTGAGGAAGGTGGATCTATTTTTTTTTAAAAATTTGGGCAATGTGAGGGGGTTCTACTTTCCTTTACAGAGGGAGACTTTGTGCTACAGTCCGGGGAAGAGTTCCAGCATGTTCAAATTTATTCCAACCTTTTTGAGAGAGAGACTATGGTGCTGAAGAAGAACATGGTTTTATATTTTCTGGAACTGTGTGTTGAAAAGGGGGAATTTTTGATTTAAAATGTAATGTATGGGAGAGGAGTTTATTTTATTCTAGATGGTAATTTTGATGTAGTGTGTAATAAGATCTGTATAGTCTTTCACATCTTAGAGAAGGGAGATTTGAGAGATACCTACAAACTAAAACTTTGAGTTTGGGCAATTTTCTTTCCATTGATTATTATCTTTGTGTAACTTTTAGTTTTCTTTAAGTGTGTTTGATGTTGCTATTTTCTGAATACATTTTGATATCAAAATATCTTTGAAGCTTTGGTTCTTCATTTTCTCAGGAGGATGGAAATTATTTCTTTGATCTTTGTTCATTTTGTAATGTAGTTTTTAGGAAAATGAACTTTGCGTTGTTTATTGTTCATTTCCTTATAGTTGCTTAGTTGTCTGCATCTATCCCATGTTTATGTATAGATTTTTGTAAATCTTTTGTGCTTTCTAGTTAAAAGCATCCATATTTAATTCATTGTATATCATGTATGGGGAGCTATACCTGATAAAATTTAGAGGAAGGTTATCAATCCAATGATAACCTATCCAATAGCTAGTGCTGATTTAGTCTTCTTGTTTGGGCATTTAGAGTTAATTTGTATGTATTTTCTTGGAAGACAATCTATTCACTAACAATGCCATAACCAACTTTCTTCCATTTGAGCAATAAAACATGAGTAATTGCCAAGATCAAGATAAAATAGGTTACAACTTGTTTGTTTACCTCATCAAATCAGATTCCCTTTGTCATCCAATAGTCTTGCCTTGCCATGCATGAATTCTACCTTGAATCCAATGTTGATTAGCTATGCCACACTCAGCATATTATGTTTTAGTCCTTCAACCCAATAGGCATTCTCACATACTGTATATGTGAAAATGCGGCCTATGCTAACACACACACTTCAACATGGTCCTTATTTGCAGATTCATCCCAGAATGAACATTGGATTGTTCATCCGAAAATCAGTCGACAAGGTGACCTGTTGCCTTCTATCTAAAGAAATTTTGCTTGTTAGATATCCTCAGATTTGAGGTGTTAAGCAACCAGACCCTCTACGAATGAAAGATTTGAAAGAAAATGCAACTAATCTATATGAGAATGCAAATTAATCTAGAATGGAGTATGCACATTTAATCTAAGAACATGTAAAAGAAAGCTATGCTAAAATGTATGCATATTATGCTAAATGAGATTAAACTAGAAAATGAATATCTTATGAAAATAATGAGCTCAAATGAATGCACAATCTAGTAGCAATTCAATGCAAATTCTCATTCAACCTCTTCTTGAAATGAAGAGAGGAGGGTCTCTTATATAGATTTTTCTAAAAACCTCCGACGGTTGAGATTGATTTTAATCAATAGTCAGGATTGAAGATGAAGTTTAGTCATAAAGGAAGATTCCCAAATTAGAGGGAGTTAACTGATTTAATTTGAGTAGAATAAGGAGTTAACCGATTTAATTCCTTTTTGATCAACAATGAACTGAGAATTTCCCTTTTTGAACTAAAGAGAGATTTTGGTGAGATATTTAATTTAATAAAATGAGATATGCTCTCATAATTACCTTTTCTATTTAATTAAATAATTCTATTTAATTAATTAGAGACACTTTTCTTATTTAATTAAATAACTTCATTTAATTAATTAGGAATGACTTCCCATTTAATTAAATAACTTTGTTTAATTAATTAGAAGTAAGTTCTCCATTTAATTAAATAATTTCATTTAATTAATTAAAATAGGCACATTTAATAAATTAAATAAATTTAATTCCATAGTACATTAGCCTTAGGATATAATTTAATTTAATTAAAGTATAAATACTTAGTAATTAAATTAAATATTAATCAATAGGTTTAATGTGACTAATATGAGTAAATACTATAAGAATTAAATAATAAGCATGATGAATGCAAATTAGGGTTTTCTGCATCTGACAGTTAAGTCAAGTAGTGAGTAGCTAAATAAGAATTTGCCTAATGGAATAGGACTTTAGGATTGGTCACAAATAGATCAAAATTGGTTTCATGGCAATGAGCCAATTTTGGGGTATTACATTTTGCCCTTCTTTGAATGAATGTGCGAGCAACACGTTTAATTCAAAAAAAATCAGAAAGCATGATGCGAGGATGAGATTGGTTTCGAAATTGATGACACAGAGACCAATTGATAAGCTTTTAAGAACTATCTCTAGAATAGAGCTTAACCCCAAGGAATCCAAGTAGAGCACCTAGATACCAAATATTGGTAGCATTTAAAAGACTATCTCTAGAATGGAGCATAATATTTAAAGATCCAGACAGAACATCTAGATACCTAAAATTGATAACATTTAGAAGATTATCTCCAGAACAGAGTTTAATCTTCAAGGATCTAGAAAGAAAACCTAGATACTTAAGATTTAAAGCATTTAGAAGACTATCTCCAGAATGGAGCTTAACCTTCAAGGATCCAGATAGAACACCTACATACCTAAGATTGATAAAAGATAACAAGGTCCAATCATGAGTCGTAGAATCATCCCCAGAATGAGGCTTGATCCTCATAAGTGGAGGTTTAGACTGTCCCAATACCTGTCCATGCAACTCTGAGAAGAGTTTTTATAAGGTTGATCAATTGATGAAAAGATAAGATAGATGACAAAGATGCTAGATAGAAGGGAACAAGATGCCCCGAGTGATTAAATGCCCCAAGTGATGAGGACAGGAGATGGGAATGAGATGCCCCAAGCAATAAGTATTCAATGATGTAATCATCCTATCCCCTTGAGAGCAAAATTGAAAGATGACAACCGTAAATATGATTTGAAGCAGTATATCATGAGATATAGAAGAAATCTGAGATTCAACAGAATATAGAAGAGATCAGAATGATCGAAAGAAGATTCAGAGTTGATTTGAAATGATTGCGAAGTCGCCAAGAACAAGTTTGACCAAAAGTTGACCAAATTTAGCCATAGTTGACTTGAGTTAACTATTTCCAAAATGGATTTTGAAAGTATGGAGAATGTAGAGTTGAAAGGATTCCAAGAATCACAAAGTATCAAAAATATTTGGACTGCACAAGCGTTCGATTGGGTCAGTCCCCAAAATTTTAAAACACATTTTTTGAGGCTCTTAGGTGTGTCAAATTTTAGATTCGATCTCGAAAATGAATTCAGAATGGTTAAATTAGCCAGGGATGTGATTTTCACGCAAATCTTAGCATTTTAAAAAATTTGGTCAACAACTATATAAGGGCCCAAGGGGTCATTTTCAATTCATTTGTGCTTTTTGTTTTCTATTGATTTGAGCTCTGAGAGAGACATGGTAGTTAGCATGAGATATCATGAATTTGAGCACTCTAGATGTCACAGTCGCCCAATAGACTGCGGACCACCGGTGAGTCATCGATTCCCTTCTTTCATACTTTCACTTTTACGTATTTCGAGATCATTTATTACACATTTTAGCATGTTTTTAGGGGGTCCAATCTCTCTTCGTGCGAGACCTATCGACTTTCGCACGAAGATCTTCTTTCTTCGCATGAAGAAATAGGGTGCACTGTTTCTTCGCGCGCGACAAGAGGATCTTCACATAGGAGGCATTAGGTATTGCATGAAGAATTAGATTCTTCACGCAAAGCGATTCGTTTCTCATGCGAACAGTTGTTTTCTCGCGTGGACTGATCTTTTCTCGTGCTCATAGATCTTTTTTCACGAGATGGCATGATTTTTTGTGCAAAGAAAGAATATTTTCACGCGAAACTGATAGAATTTCGCACGAGATTTCATGAATTTCGCTCAAAATTTCGTGACATTCATGTTTAAAAGTTTTATTTTTGCACTTAAAAATTACATTTTAATTTGTTTTGATGCATCGTTTTGACTTGATTACTGATTGTTCATTTGTCATTTTTGTTGTGTGTGCAGGAGATCTTTGGTGACATTGCATTCAGGTCTCATTTACCACCATATGGGGAGCTATTGCAGAGTCTTGATGATGCAGATCGGGCACACATTGCTCAATTGAGTTTGTCTTCTTTGTGCTAGATTCTAGTCGTGATGGTGAATCATGACCTTCTCACTACATTGGTTGAGCATTTCTACTCAAAGACGAACACCTTCCACTTGCCGATGGGTGAGATGACCATCACACCAGAGGATATATGGAGGATTTTGTAGATTATTTTCCATGGCGCTTGAGTTGTCTATGATACAGTGCCCCGAGCAGGGTCTGAGGCACTATCCGTTGTATTTGGGCAAGAGCTAGCGAGGGGCAGGGCCCATCAGCTGGGATGAGCTTATGCACACTTATGGACTGACACACAGGTTAGCATCGATGCTAGCTATATTTTTGAGCTATTTCTTATGTCTTGATAGAGGACTACATGGTTTGGAGTGCGGGTGGGGAGTCATGCTCTGCAAGATGCTAGAGGCACCAGAGATCTTTGGTTGGGGTCAGTGCATGTTGGCTCACCTTTTCCATGAGATGCACGAGGTCATCTTCCATGAGAAGAAGACCATGGCAGATGGGGTATATGTGTTATAGATCTGGGCCTGGGAGCATCTTCTCGTATGTAGGCCAATTTTTGAGGATGCTCGAGAGCCCATGGAGCCCTATATATGTAGATATCGAGGGTAGATTACCCAAGCCCACCTGGGTAAGACGGAGTAGTGGAGGATATGTCTTGATGACCTAGTGTCTGTTGTATGGTGATCCTGGTGAGAGACAAAGGACTGGGATGATGCTCCCAGAGAGTTACCATGGATGTTCAGTTCTCGACCTTTGGCAAGCAGGACGACATCTGTTATTGAGAGATTTGTGATTTCGTGGGTGTGGCAGCAGTATGGCCAACCACAAGACATTTTTGGTGAGTACTACGCCTATGCCAAGTTGCAGAAGGATGTTGAGCGGGCTTGGCTAGCGTGGATGGACCTAGGGCGATATATGATAGATATTCGTAGCCTAGCTGCAGTTCAGTGGGACTACCTACCAAAGGTAGTAGATGCCAGGATGATGCCTGCATATCAGACATTTTTGATCAGCCATCCATTCCCACATTTTATAGATCTAGTGGGGATGGCAGGGCAGGTAGAGAGACATGTGCCCCAGTAGCCACAAGCATAGCCACAGCCGCTAGTTCAGCCACAACAACAGTCATGGGTTCGACACTAGGTATAGCAGATGTAGATTCCCCCATGTCAGATGGGATCAGACCCAGGTGCTAGAGGTAGTGGGACTGGACAGAGTCGGCGTCGTAGGCAGAGGATAGAGGAGGAGGCTCCTCAGCAGGAGGCTCCATAGCAGTAGGTGCCACCACAACCGCAGGCACCACCCCAGCAGCAGGCACCTGAGATGCTTGATGAGGACATGCCAGATCAGCCTACAGTTGGGGTGCATGATGCGGTACGACAGTACCGAGAGAAAATCCGTCGGGCCTCCCGACAGTTGGGGGACCTATAGATTGCAGTAGAAGTCTGGGCTGCAAAATTGGTGGAGCGACAGCGGGATACAGATCTTTGGAGAAAGAGTGCCGAGATTGCAAAGAAGAGATTGAAGCTGGCATAGGATGAGATCTGATTTCAATCATCTCGGGCAGTGTATTACTATGCTGCATATACCATCGCAATGCCAGATGAGACACTCTACATGCAGTGCTTTTCTTAGTATGTACGAGAGTCTAGGGGCGCACGACCTCCTATCAGGCTAGATATGCCACCGCTGCCTCTACCACCTACTGCTCTTGCTCTTCTTGGAGGCAAGGGTGTGGGATAGAGTTAGACGCTCTGTGCCTAATCTCTGATTTTGATCCCTAATTATGTATCGACTGGTGTGCCAGCACCACATGTATCATTTTTAATTGATTACACTCAAGTAGTGCCCATTTTTGTACTAATCCATTCTTTTGATATATATATATATATGTATATATATATATGTATATATATATGTATATATATATATATATGTATATATATATATATGTATATATACATATATATATGTATATATATATATATATATATGTATATATATACGAGATCTTGAGCCGAGTATTCCTGTGTACATGTCATTGTCTGTTTTGTTGTACTTTGATGTACATGAGATGTATATTGTACTTAGATAGAACGCATATGTATGGACTGACATCTCATGTAGTGATGCATGTTTTTGCTTGACAGTGACAAGGATTCAATTGAGGAGGGTGAATCGACAAACCAAATGCTTGTGCAGCCATGGAGGAATCTGATACATGTGGAG
The DNA here is from genome assembly GCA_028749045.1 of Cupressus sempervirens. NCBI lineage: Eukaryota > Viridiplantae > Streptophyta > Pinopsida > Cupressales > Cupressaceae > Cupressus > Cupressus sempervirens. The sequence continues at coordinate 763,384,262 of CM053791.1, forward strand.
ATGCCCCCAAATCCTTCATTACAAAGGGTAGGAACAGAATGACCATCGAATTGCGTGCTTATGCAAATGAAGTATGTAATGCAAGACTATGTTAAATGCAACCCTAGGTCTGGTTACCAAGCCTTGATATTTAATCATCATCAGATATAGAACAAAGCTCGTAGGTCTTACAATTTCCACTGACATTGCAATCATGGAAATATGAATATAACATACGTTATTGGTTTTTCGGGATTAAATGTAAGCATTCGAGGCACAAGAAGCTAGAATGACCAGAACATTTGTCCCTTTTAATGTAGCAAGTTAACATAAGCATCAGAGCATAAACGCTAGGATGACCTGAATTTTGCTTGCATAATAGACACACCAAACACACGGGAGATTCATCTTATGCTAAGCATTCAGTATTTATTCTATCCGCAACAACCTTTGCATTCGTAACCTGAAATAGAAGTGTGCTAGATATACTCGTAGTGACCTATACATTCACTTAGTAGGACGAGTATCAGTATTTACTGTAGCATGAAGAGTTTACTCCAACAAACAAGGAGAAGAACCAATGTTATTAGCGTATTCGTATAAAAGGAGTTGAGGTACACACGACCATCCAATACAAGATAGGGGCTCTTATAGTGGACACCCCTTTTATAGGAATAGATCAACTTATTGGTACTAAAAAAATAGAAAGAAAAGAAAAAGATCATGCCCCCAGTCATTGCTTCTCTAGTCGAAGATGACACCATTGAGTTGCTCGAGGAGATATGATAAAGCAAAAAAAAGCAAATAAAGAAAATGTTCAACATATCCAAACAATTATATCATTTTTGAGTTCAATGTTTTGGGATTGATGTCAAGTGACAGTGTCCAGAACATGTTTGAAAAAAATCTCTTCAGTAAGGTGACAACAGTAGGCAGATGCAGTCAAAACGAATGGTGACTGAGGTCAAAGAGGAATCTTCACAATGAAGAACCTAAGAAGGACTGAGCGATAGTAGACAGACACAGCCAGGACGATTAGTGACTGACACAAGAGATTTTCCATAAAGGAATCTGGAGACATGACCTAAGTAATAGTAGGCAGACATAGCTGAAACAACAAGTGATTGTTGCGAAAGAGATTCTATGAGGAGAATCTTGAAAAGAGTGTCACTGGCGATAGTAGGCAGATGCAGTGAAAACCACTGGTGACTATCATGAAGGAGATTCTATAAGGAGAATAAAAAATAGTGACACTAGCGATAATAGGCAGACACAGTGAGGACCACTAGTGATTATCGCGAAGGAGATCCTATGAGAAGAATCTCAAAAAGAGTGACACAAAGGGGGAATGCCCCCGAGCTATAACAAGACTCAATCCATGGATACATGAGCAGGAAAAGCAGGAAATTGAAAGCATGAAAGTGACTGTACAGAATAGCCAGAAGATGCACTACAAGATGGAGCATTGGGAACAAGAGGTGCTTGTTTACCAGGTTTTCACCTTCTTGGCAACATTTTTCTTTTTTTGCTGCCATGATGCCTGTTTCCAGGTTTTCACCAATGGCACTTTTCTTGTTTTTCAATTTTTTTGTATTTTTCTTTTCTTTTGAATTTTTTTTGTATTTTTGAGAATTTTCACTCTTTTTTTGTGTTACCAAGGTGCTTATTGCTAGGTTTTCACTAGGGTAACAATTTTTTCAGGACTTTTTCTGATTTTTATAATTTTTTTCAGGACATTTAGATATGTACAAAGAGCTTGCTGAGATTAAATCGACTGTAAAATTGCTTCAGGTGGAGAGTGTTGATAGGTTCTTTAAGCACGTCTCCTTTGGTTGTGGAAAGCTGATAGGCGCTAGATCCATATACTGCATTAATGATGTATGGACCGAGCTAGTTTGGTTCAAACTTTTCTTTTTGTACTCGTTGTTGTTGATTCTCAGGGTTCTCTCTCAAGACGAGATCACCCAGCTGGAAGTTACATGGCTTGATCCTCCGATTGTAGCTTCTTTTCATTCATTTTTGATATGCTTGTAGATGATCACATGCCACTTGTCATCATTCATCCAGTAACACAAGCTCTTGAAGCCAAGCTATCTTGTAGTCATCATCAGTGATAAGGCCTTTCATAGAGATTCTCAAGGTAGGAATCTCGACCTCTATTGGAAGCACAAAATTTGCCCCATACACCAACGCAAAGGGAGTTGTGCCCGTTGGAGTTCTAATGCTTGTTCTATATGCCCACAGAGCTGGATTGATTTGAAGATGCCAGTCTCTACCTGATTTGCTGATTGTGTGATGAAGGATTTTGAGGATCACCTTATTGGATGCCTTAGCTTGGCCATTACCTTTGGGATAATAAATGGAAGACCAATGTTGTGTGATCTTGAATTTCTTGCATAGTTCCTTGAGGTCTTTATTCTTGAATTGTCCTTCATTATCAGTAATGATTGAGGACGATACACCATATCTGCAAATGATGTAGTTTGTGATGAAAAGTGCTACAGTTTTGCCATCAACAACTGTGAGAGGTACTGCCTCTACCCATTTCATGAAATAATCTATAGCCGTGATAATGAACTTATGTCCATTAGATGAGGTTGGGTGAATCTGCCCCACCAAGCCGAAGGCCCATTGTTGAAATAGCCATGTTGTAGTAGAGGGAATCAACTCTCTGGCTGGAGCGTGAATGAGATTCCCGTGTAGCTGACACTACTTGCAGGACCTACAGTACTTGATAGCTTCTTGCTCCATTTTGGGCCAATAGTAACTAGCACGAAGGAGTTTGTGAGCTAGTGTCAGGCCATTAGAATGAGATTTGCAAATGCCTTCATGAACGTCAATTAGTTTGCGTTTGGACTCGTTGGGTTCTAAACACCTAAGGAGTGTTCTGTCGAGACCTCTCCTATATAGATCGTCAAGAATAATGACATAATGTGAAGCATTACGGATTAGGTAACGTTTCTCATTCCGAGCCAGACCTTTCAAAATGGTTTGATTATGAAGGTAGGAATAGATGTGATGGTAGCAGGATGATTCTTGTCCTATAATAGAATAGATCATCCTAGAATCAAGTGTGTTATAGGCTTGGTAGTGCAACGCTTCCACCAAGAACTTGTGTCAGAGATCATTTTCTGGCATTTGTAGCAGGGAGGCCAGAGTGGCCATGGCCTCAGCCACTTTATTATCTGCTTGTGGAACTTGCTGGAAGGTGATGTGTGAAAAATACTTCTTCAAGTCATCAACCATGTGCTTGTAAGGAATTAGTTTCTCATCCTTTGTTTGATACACATCGTTTACCTGGTTGATAACAAGATGAGAGTCACCAAAGATGTCTAACTGATCCACTCTCCATTTAGTTGCAATTTTCATGCCATTGATCAAAGCCTCATATTCAACAATGTTATTTGTACAAGGAAACAAAATCTTGTATGCTTTGGGAAATGAGTACCTTTGTGGTCTAATAAAGAGTAATCCAACACCTGATCCCTAGTGCATGAAGGACCCATCGAAGAACATAACCCATGTATGGTGCGCGAGTGTCAAAATTGACTCATCTAGGAAATCAATGTTCATTGGTAGAAGACTCTGTATGGGTGCCTCAGCCAACTGGTCTGCAATTGCCTGTCCCTTTATAGCCTTGCGTTCAACATATTGGATGTCAAACTCATTGAGTATCATGACCCATTTAGCCAATCTTCCTATGAGAGTTTCCTTATTGAGCAAGTACTTTAATGGATCTATTTTAGCCACAAGTCATGTAGTGTGAGCAAGCATGTGGTGTCTCAACTTCTAGGAAGCAAAGACAACTGCCAAGCAAGCTTTCTCAATAATGTTATATTTCTTCTCATAATAGACCAATGTTCGGCTCAAGTAATAAATAGCTCTTTATTTGTTGTCATTGTCTTCCTAAGCCAACAAGATTCTCAGAGATGTTTCAGTGGCTGAAATGTATAAAAGCAAAGGCTTCCCATGTATAGGAGGCATCAGGATTGGTGGATTGACAAGATATTATTTGATCTGTGTTAAGCTTTGCTCAGAATCCTAGCTCCAATTGAATTTCACACCCTTATGTAAGGTCTTTGTGAAGGGTTGTGATCTATCCACCAATTGTGAAATAAACCTGCAAATAGATTGAAGCCTTCCCTATAGTCCTCTCATCTGACTGATGTTCTGAGGTGGTGGCATGTCCATTATCACTTGTACTTTCTTCGAATCTACTTCAATTCCTTTTGCAGAGACAATGTATCCTAGCAACTTCCCTGATGTGACACCAAATGCACATTTCTTAGGATTGAGTCAAAGATTGAACTTTTCCATACGATCTGGGATGGGACCCAAATCTTGTAGATGAGTATTTCATTTAGCACTTTTGACCAAGGTATCATCAACATAGTCCTCCATGGTTCTATGCATCATGTCATGGAAAATTGTATAACAGCCTGCTGATATGTAGCACTAGCATTCTTTAAACCAAATGACATCACATTCCATAGGAAGGTTCCCCATGCACATGCGAAAGCCATTTTCTCCTAATCTTCTGGCACAATTTTTATCTAATTGTATCCAGAAAAACAATCCATAAGTGAGTACATCTCATAGCCAGCCGTCATGTCCACGATCATATCAATATTAGGGAGCGAAAAGTCATCTTTAGGAAATGCCAAGTTAAGATCACGGAAGTCTGTACAAACCCTAATAGATTTATCGTGCTTGGAAATAGGAACAATATTGGATATCCATTCAACATAATCAATTGCATGGATGAAACCAACCTTTATGAGTTTCTCCAATTCTGCTTTGACGAGCAATGCAACAAGAGGGTGCATTTTTTGAAGCTTCTCTTTAACTGGTTTGATGCCTAGTGCTATGGACAAATGATGCATGATAAGATCAGGATCTAATCCTGGCATGTCAGAATATGTCCAGGCAAAATTTATTTTCTTTTCCTTGAAAAAGGAAATGAATTGTTCCTTCTCTTCAGGTGACAGTGATTGCGCCAGATGTATCATATGAGGATGTTCTTCTGTGCCCAAGTTAATTGGTTGCATCGGCTCTATTAACACTGATGATCTCTCCTAAAAGTGACTGGGAAGGACATCAAATATCTCATCTGCGGGTGCCCCAGAGAGGTTTTTACCCTTGGATACGTCTTTTGTTTTTACATTTTTGGGATCCGACACTGCCACAATGTGGTTTTCACCATTAGACCTCTTGCATTATTTTCTTTTAATTGTGTGACTGAGATGTTTGATGTTAGCCTCAGTCATGTTGATGCTCTGCTCATTGGTGGAAGATATTATAGGTTCGATAGTGTTTAGGTAAAAGGCAAGAGCATAGTCATTCTGAAACATGGGGACTTCATTAGATGCATTGGGATTCCAATCTATAAGCTCAAGATGTGTGAGTGAGAGAGTAGTGCCTGGTTCAATTGCGTTCATAGTATAGTCATTAAGTGTGTGGACCAACAATTCGAGACCTACGGTGACTTCATCCAGAAGTATGTTCAAACTCCTCGAAGTACGAATGTTAGTAATTGACAAGTCTAGGACACTAGTTGGACCAGACCCTCGTGACCTAACCATAGACGTTTCACCCACTTTCATTTGGTTTTCATAGACATTCACTTGGTCAATGTCTTTATCAGTAGTAGCTTCTGAAAGAGAGTCAAATTCATATTCATGAGAATCAGTGTTACAAGGTGAGAGACTATAGAACTCCCCAACAGTGATAGGGACATACTCTCCTTCAGCCTTTGGATTCTTACACAAATACTCAATACAGCATGACTTACTAGATTCTCCCTTTTCTGAATGATATTTGAGTTGCTCAGTATTGTCCTCAAAAGAATCACTAGTATCATCCATAGTGCTAACACGTGGTACAAAGTCATCTAGTTCAACAAAGAATTTAGTGATATCATAAGGGATAGGATGAGGATAGGAATCCTCATCATTAGATTCTTCCTCTTGAATATTTGACTCAGCTTGTGACTCATTTTTAGATGAACTGTCAGGTTTGGGAATGAATTTATTAGATCCTGAATGGAAAGGGACCTTCTTAAACCCTAGGCCAGTTGTATCACTGTTGCTTTGAGCTGTTGCTTTGATAAGATCAATTAGGCCATTGTTATTGCACCCAATAGGGTTGGTTCCCTTGTAACCAAAATGCTTCATAAGCCTAAGACCAGGCCCATATTTCTTAAGAGTAATTTCTCGAGCTTGTTCTGTTAGGTCTACTGGAGCTTCTTCTCTATAAAGCCATGTAGCAATGGCTCTATTTTCACTTTCATCTTCTAAGGGAACTGTAGCCTTGACAAAAGTGCCATTATACTTGGTCTGAGGTGTCAACACGAACGACTTCTTTGTCTCTGAGGGTCTCCCATAATGTCGAGGAGACTCTGGGAGAAAGGTCAATGATAACACTGGTTCAATGTGGTACTCTCCCATACCAGTTTCTTTTAGTTTGAATGACTGCTCAATTTGTTTTAGTTTATTGTCATGATAATTAGTAGACTCATGGTTAGTAGGGATGAAAGTTTCAGCAGCTTTGAGCATATTGCAAGTGTAGCTAGTAGTGGAAGGAATAGTAACTTTGAAACCATGAAATGGGAACTTGATGCATTGATGGTATGTGGATGACACACCGTGCATCTCATGTATCCATGGTCATCCCAACAGAATGTTGTAGGCCAAGGGAATGTCAAGCACCTGACAGGTGACATCCCTTTCGACAAGACCGACGTGAATTGGTAAAACCACAAGACCTAGAGACTTTCATTCCACTTCATCATATGCTTTGATAGTGATCTTTCATCGAGGATCAACAGAGTCCTCAGAATAATCCAATTGTCTAAGTAGAGCAGCAGAGACAATATCTAGGCCAGTGCCATTATCAATGAGTACCCGACGAACACGTGTCTAGTGGATCATAACCTCAATGTGTAGAGGCTGATTGTGTGGGTGATTTAGTGAGTTTTCATCCTCCTTGAAAAAGGTCATAAGATTAGGTGAGGTCAGGTGACCTACCATGGATTGGAATCGCTCAAGATCAAGATCTTGAGGAACATTTGCCTCAGTGAGGGCCTTTTCTAGAATTTTCCTTTGAGCAAGCAAGATTTTAAGTAGCTCAAAGATGGAAATCTGAGCATTAGTTCATTTTAGCTGATCGAGAACACTATAACTGGTTGCAAACAAGTTTGTTGTGGGTTTTGCACCTTTACCAGATGGACCAGCAAGGGCTTTGTCTTTGTGTTGTTCAAGATTTGAAGTAGGAGGTGCAGGGCCTTTGAGCACCAACTTGGCACAAGAGCGAGTAATAGCGTTAGCACAGTGTTGCAAAGGCGTATTATCAATTGGAAGTAGGGCCCCTCAAGACAAATGCTGTCTTGGGTTTGTCGTTATCTTGCTTGACCTTTATGGTAATAACGTCATAGTATTCAAAATCTATAGGTTCAACCATGTTAATGACATTGTCATCATTGGAATATGTATAGTTGACCTTATTTTAGGGTTCTAGTTTTGAAGTCTCTCCTTTCTCATAAGCTGGGAAAGGTTCTTTGAACGCCTTGTGGTTTGAGTTTTTGTTATGTCCATCTACCACAAGATCACCAGCATCAATCATGTCTTGGACTTTATGATGTAAGTTTATACAATTGTTGGTTTTGTGTCCCTTATTTTGGTGATACTCACAAAATGAAGTCTCATTCCACCATGGTGGACGTGGTTGTGGATCATAGGGACGAGGGTTATCCATTGGTGAAATAAGCTTATGTTGTAGCAATGTTTTGTAAACCACATCCAAAGGTTCTCCCAAAGGCGTATACTCTCACTTGGGGTGTGTTGTCCATGAGTTTCTTAGTTTGTTCCTAGATGTCTTATTGTCAGGGGGAGGTTTCTCAGCATTTTTGGCTGCTTTGAGGCAGTCTGTGAGATTAAATGCTGCTTTAGCTAGTTTGGGTGTGACATTGTCAACAACTCCATCATGTACAATTTCTCAGTTCTTGTTGACATGTTTGGTTTTATCCCTGTTGGAAGTGGAACCTTATTTTATGTCTCTCTGAAGAGTGAGCTCACCTTTCTTAACCATAAATTCCTTGATACAAATAGCTTGTGTAATCATGTCTTCAAAGGTACATGGACCTTGAAGTTGGACTTTGTATCCGAAATCAGGTAGGAAGTTATCGATGAAAATGTCAAGCTTCTCCATTTCTAAAATTTTGCGAGAATACTTAGTGTATAGTTGTCTCCACTGTTGGAGGAAAGTGAGGAAAGGTTCACCAACCTTCTGTTTAAGGTTGCATAGATCTCGAATATTGACAGGGTGTTGTATGTTATGTGAATATTGCTGAACAAATAGATTGGAAATTTCATCAAACGTCTTGATACCAGGAGGTAAATGTGAGAACCACTCCAAAGCCTGACCATCGAGGCTTCTAGGGAATAAGCGCATGAGGTAGGTTTGATCGTGTACAAATTCCATAGACAAGGCACCAAATTCTAACAAGTGATCTTGGGGATCAGTAGTACCAAAGTACTTATCATATTTGGGTAGCTCTACGCCTCATGGGAAAGGCGGCATGTTTATGCTTTTGTCAAATGGAAATGAACAAAGAGCATCCAATGTGTATGTCTTTGTGGGTTTCTCTTTCTCATACATCATCTGAGCCAATTGGTCTTGCATAATTTTCAATTGTTTTTGGAGTTTGGAAGTCTCAGTTTCTTCTTCAATTTTGACAATGGTTTCTACATTGAAATGAGAAGGTAACTTTGCTCCCGCTTTGGCAAGTTTGAGAAAGTATTTTTCTTTATCTTTGTTGATTAGGATTCCCATGAATTTTTGGAAGTTTTTGTCTATTCGACATTTTGCTACGTGTTCAGGGAGTATTTCCACCTCTTCCTTTTCCTCATCGGTGTCATAGTCTTTCTCTTTCTCTTTGTCATTCCTAGATGGTTCTTGATATCGACTGTGACTACCATGTTCAGGTTCACGATTAGTCATTATAGGAACGTGTTCAGTTTCAGTGTGTTGTGTTTCAAAAGGTTCTCTAGAGAAAGGATCATACATCGTGTTTGGGAATGCAGGACCTCTACCTGTGTCAGTATCCTCTTGGTAAAAAGGATTCCTGATTTGTTGTAAATTTATGGAAAATGTTTGTTGAATTCAAGATGACCTGGTAGGTGAGGGAGATCGTGAAGATGCCTCACTAGCCAAACTGGATATAGATTGCGTAACAAAAGGTAAGTGACCTCTATCACGATTACGACCCCTAGCATGACTACGTCTAAGGTTATAGGGATAAAACATGTTGCTGCTTCTGGTTGCGATAGTCATAGACAAGGACAAGAAGCTAGAACCTAGACAAGGACTACACTAAGACTGAGTCTCAAAAAGGACAAAATAATAGTAAGAATGTTGTTCACTAAGGCACAAATGGTCTGATTTAAAGGCTAGAACAGCCAGAGATTATGACCAATGTGACACAAAGTATGACAAGTATTAAGACAAGGACCAAAAATTACTTATGAGACAAGACTAGTCAAAGTACAAGACACAAGTATTCAGTTAAGCGAAGTATCACTATTTTAGGACTGTTTGCAGATAGAGAGCGATAAATAGATGTAAAAAAGAATAGCGTGTAGAGTGCAAACAGCTAAAACAGACCCAAATTGGTAATGCTGACACAAGATCTCATGCGAGAAGCCTTTACAGGTCGTACGAAGAAGTTTTACAGACTATGCGAAGAAGTTTTTTGGCTCGCGCGAACGTCAGTGACAGTAGTTTACTTTTGCAAGAAGAAGTTCACAGGGCTGGGCAAAGACTCAAGACAACAGTTTAATTTTGCATGAGAACAAAATGATTTCGCGCGAGGACAGGAATGTTTCACACGAGAAGGCTGACCAGTTTTAGAATAGCGACTGAATTTGACAAGATTTCTAGATTGTTCGGATTGATTGGGAAAATTTTTGAGACAAGTTCAATTTAACAGACAACAAGGTTGACCTCGCAAGACGCTTGGACAATGCTTTTAGTTCACAATTTTTCAATTTGATTTAAATGAAAAGTATGTAGTCAAAATCAACTTGTTGTTTTGGAAAATTTGATCATTTTAGTAAGCAAGAAAATAAACAGGCATATAGAACAGCAAGCAGGTGATATCAAGCATGTCTGAAAACAATGAGCAAGGGCAAAAGCAACCTTGCGCATGAACAATCAAGTGACTTAGTACGCGCTGATTCCTAAGAGAGCTAATTGTATATATTTTTGAAAGGTTTTGCAATCATGCATACATCCCTAGAAAATAAAAGTTGGCCTCTCTAAAGTTTTTAGTAATGTTTTGACTCTGCAACTTTTATGACTCACAGGGGTGACCTCCAATCCTGGCGCATCGAGGTTTCAACACAGTCCAAGAACTTAATCTTCGAGAGCTGCTGGGGAGATCTGATAACCCACAATGAACCACACCTATGGAGATTTTCTTCCACAAGGACATTTATATAGCGGTTGTCACTACCATGTCAAAAATGGCTATTATTGCTCAAAGTTCTATCCACATAGTTTGCCCTATAAAGGGATTGTCTGCTACGGTTAACCCTCTCTAAAGGTGACTGACTCATAATAGTGTATCACAAGGGGACTTAGCTTCCAGATTCAAGGTTTTGACATCTTTTCACTTTTAGCCCAATCAAAGCAGACAAATTAATCCGACATGCTAAACTAAGAGTATCTCTTAAAGATCTATGATATCAACTCCTAGTGATCTATCAACCTCTTCGGAGAAAGGATGCCTCAATCAACAAGTTGAAGACTCATCTATCTACGAGATTCTCAAAGTATCCTCCCCACCTACAAGGAATCTGTCATAGAGAGGTGTTTCACTAGGAACCCACTCTCTCAAGATCCATGAATAGTGTTCATGGGGCCAAATTACTATGTGTGTACTGATGTTAATTCCCGAAAGCAAATCTATCCAAAAGCAATCAAAGAGCACAAGGTGGTACACTTAACGCTTTAACTAATGCAAGGTGAGTCCAAAGATGTGGAACATTTAACCCCTCGCATAAGCCAACACGAGTCCACAACTCAGAAAGTAGTGAGTTCTAGAAAGCACAAAAGGGTTGCCTAGTGGAGCATTAAACACTTCTTTCTTGTAGACCCCTCCCTTTTAACATGGTATTGATCTTGCAACCATAGGGTGAAATGAGGGGCTGGCAGATTAATGAGTCTAATAACCCAAGATAGCTAATTAGATCTATCACTAGTAACTAAGCTTGCTAGATGAAAACTAATGGAGATCACAACCTAGTATCATATTATGCATGTGTTGTAAAATGAGAACATGGAGGCAAACACACACAAGCTTGACATGAGAGATGTTTGTTTTAGGTCCAAATGAAGTGTTATCAATCAAAGAGAATCACTTGATAATCCTCACAATGCACTTAGTAGATGTTTTACCTATTTTTAGCAACTTTATCATGCTTTTCCAATTGTCCCGCAAATCGCTATTGTGCTATTCCAAAAACCAAAAAACACAGAAAAACTAGAAACAGTGAGCTGTTAGCAAAAAAATCAGAAAACACAAAAATCAATGCAAAAATAGCCTTTGTCAGTAGAGTCTCACATAAAATTCCTGACAGTCTGCGCGAAGAAGTTTTTCGACCCGCGCAAAGTTCTAATACGGCCTATGCGAAGAAATTAGCGCCGTGCGAAGTTTCGCATGCTCAGGCACTTTCTCGCATGGTAGACAGAGAACCTTTGCGTGAAGATTCTGGATCCTCGCATGAAGATTCCCGAATCTGCACAGAACAGTATGGATAGAGACAAAAATGATTAAAAAATGCAGAAAGAGGCCAAAAAAATAAAAATAAAATTGCCCCACAATGGGCACCAAAAATGTATATGTGAAAATGTGGCCTATGCTAACACACACACTTCAACATGGTCCTTATTTGCGGATTCATCCCAGAATGAACATTAGATTGTTCATCCGAAAATCAGCCGGCAAGGCGATCTGTTGCCTTCTATCTAAAGGGATTTTTCTTGTTAGATATCCTCAGATTTGAGGTGTTAAGCAACCAGACCCTGTACAAACAAAGGATTTGAAAGAAAATGCAACTAATCTATATGAGAATGTGGATTAATCTAGAATGGAGTATGCACGTTTAATCTAAGAACATGTAAAATAAAGCTATGGTAAAATGAATGCATATTATGCTAAATGAGATTAAACTAGAAAATGAATATCATATGAAAATAATGAGCTCAAATGAATGCACAATCCAGCAGCAATTCGATGCAAATTCTCATTCAACCTCTTCTTGAAATGAAGAGAGGAGTGTCTCTTATATAGATTTTCCTGAAAACCTCCGATGATTGAGATTGATTTCAATCAACGGTCAGGATTGAAGATGAATTGATAAGTAGGAGATGATTTCCACAGCTAGTCAAATTGTGATGTGAATATCAGGATTTAACTGTGTGATTTTGAGTCAAACTCGATGACCCATGTTTCATGAGTAGTGATTCAACATGAATCCATCTCTCATGAGAATAAATGGAACACTTAGCACTCATTGGATCTAGGTGATGCTCACAGGGGTGAATCACCTAGATCCAATGAGTGCTAAGTGTTCCATTTATTCTCATGAGAGATGGATTCATGTTGAATCACTACTCATGAAACATGGGTCATCGAGTTTGACTCAAAATCACACAGTTAAATCCTGATATTCACATCACAATTTGACTAGCTGTGGAAATCATCTCCTACTTATCAATTGATGAGCTTAAGGGGCTTTCTAATGAATGGTTCATAAGGCACAACACTTGGTGAAGGTTTTGCAAATGGGGTTGCAAGCTTTGGGTTTAACTGTGGAGGAAACTCCGTAGTTAAGCGCGCTCAGGCTGGAGTAGTACTGGGATGGGTGACCTCCCGGGAAGTCCCGGTGCTTCACCCCTGTGAGCATCACCTAGATCCAATGAGTGCTAAGTGTTCCATTTATTCTCATGAGAGATGGATTCATGTTGAATCACTACTCATGAAACATGGGTCATCGAGTTTGACTCAAAATCACACAGTTAAATCCTGATATTCACATCACAATTTGACTAGCTGTGGAAATCATCTCCTACTTATCAATTGATGAGCTTAAGGGGCTTTCTAATGAATGGTTCATAAGGCACAACACTTGGTGAAGGTTTTGCAAATGGGGTTGCAAGCTTTGGGTTTAACTGTGGAGGAAACTCCGTAGTTAAGCGCGCTCAGGCTGGAGTAGTACTGGGATGGGTGACCTCCCGGGAAGTCCCGGTGCTTCACCCCTGTGAGCATCACCTAGATCCAATGAGTGCTAAGTGTTCCATTTATTCTCATGAGAGATGGATTCATGTTGAATCACTACTCATGAAACATGGGTCATCGAGTTTGACTGAAAATCACACAGTTAAATCCTGATATTCACATCACAATTTGACTAGCTGTGGAAATCATCTCCTACTTATCAATTGATGAGCTTAAGGGGCTTTCTAATGAATGGTTCATAAGGCACAACACTTGGTGAAGGTTTTGCAAATGGGGTTGCAAGCTTTGGGTTTAACTGTGGAGGAAACTCCGTAGTTAAGCGCGCTCAGGCTGGAGTAGTACTGGGATGGGTGACCTCCCGGGAAGTCCCGGTGCTTCACCCCTGTGAGCATCACCTAGATCCAATGAGTGCTAAGTGTTCCATTTATTCTCATGAGAGATGGATTCATGTTGAATCACTACTCATGAAACATGGGTCATCGAGTTTGACTCAAAATCACACAGTTAAATCCTGATATTCACATCACAAATTGAAGATGAAGTTTAGTCATAAAGGAAGATTCCCAAATTAGAGGGAGTTAACTAATTTAATTTGAGTAGAATAAGGAGTTAACTGATTTAATTCCTTTTTTTATCAATAGTGAACTGAGAATTTCCTTTTTTGAACTGAAGAGAGATTTTGGTGAGATATTTAATTTAATAAAATGAGATATGCTCTCATAATTACCTTTTCTATTTAATTAAATAATTCTATTTAATTAATTAGAGACACTTTTCTTATTAAATAACTTCATTTAATTAATTAGGAATGGCTTTCCATTTAATTAAATAACTTTGTTTAATTAGTTAGAAGTAAGTTCTCCATTTAATTAAATAATGTCATTTAATTAATTAAAATAGGCGCATTTATTAAATTAAATAAATTTAATTCCATAGTACATTAGCCTTAGGATTTAATTTAATTTAATTAAAGTATAAATACTTAGTAATTAAATTAAATATTAATCAATAGGTTTAATGTGACTAATATGAGTAAATACTATAGAAATTAAATAATAAGCGTGATGAATGCAGATTAGAGTTTTTTGCATCTAACAATTAAGTCAAGTAGCGAGTAGCTGAATAAGAATTTGCCTAATGGAATAGGACTTTAGGATTGGTCAAAAATAGACTAGAATTGGTATCATGGCAATGAGCCAATTTTGGGGTATTACACATACAAGTTCATTGGTTAATGAGATTCTACCTTTTCCTTTTATGCAACAAGGTTCATTGTTTCCAAACCTTACACTACCTCCATCATAGTGTTCAAAGTGTTCAAATTTTTTTCTGTCTCCAGTCATATGATGTGAACATCCACCATCTATGATCCATGTGTCATTTTTACTAACATGAGAGATAAGTGCCATCTTATCTTCTTCATCATCAGATTCATCTTTCACAACAATGTATACTATTTAATCCTCACTGTTGTTAGAATCCTTAGTCATAAAGAAAGTTTTCTTACCTTTGTCCTTGTATGATTTGTGATTTTTGAAATCCTTTTTGCCTTTGTACTTGTGACTCTTCTTCTCATCCTTTCTCTCTTTGTTTGGGCACCTGGCAGCAATATGACCAATTTCTTCACATGAAAAGTAGATTAAAGAAACTTTACCTTTGTATTTTCCTTTGCTTCTAGAATATTTATTTGCAAGTAAAGCTTCAACAACTTCAAAATCACTGTCAGAAATTTCCTTTGTTTCCTTTTCACTTTCTGACTAAATGTCCTTTATTTTCTTGCCTTTCTCTTTAAGCTATCAATCTTCCAACTAAGGCACCCAAACTTAACTTGTGATTTGGATCATATCTGTTTTCTTGAATAGCAGATACTCTAATTGCATAGATAGGAAGAAATGTTCTGAGAACTTTACTTACAACAATTTTTTCCTTGATTTCTCCTCGAGAAGCTCTGATTGCATTAACACTAGCTTTGATTCTTTCCATAGATTTGGCAACATTTTCATCTTCTCTCATTCTCATTTGATCAAATTATCGTCTAAGGCTTTCTACTTTGGCTCTCGTTACATTGTCATCACCACCATAGATGTCCTTTAGATTGTTCCACATATCAAATTCAATTTTGCAGTCTTTGATCTCATAAAATTCATCATAGCTAAGAACAAATGCAATATCAATCATCATGATGTTATGGTTCTTTTTCTCAGCAAGATCTCCAACATATAATGTACCAATAGGAGTTTTATATTCTTCATCAAGGTATTTCAAGCCTGAATCACTAATGGTGGCCAGATGAAGTCTCATGAGTCCCTACCAAGTTGAAAAGTTGTCTCTGTTTAGCTTTGGAATCTCTCTCTTGTAAGACATCCTGATCTTTAGCTTAGGTCCTTGAAACCTTTCCTACAAGCACCAAAAGCTCTAATACCAATCGTTGGAAATATAAGAGTAACTGAGAGAGGGGGTGAATCAGTTACCACTAAAATAAATCTTAGATCACTTAGATGTCAACAATAAAATTTAGACTAAGGAAACTGATTGTTGCTATTTCTCGATAAACACAGAATAATGTTGTAACTCGATAAATGTAGAGTGTGGATTAATTTTAGCAGATCTTAAAACATTAATAATAATTTATTTGCAAGCATAAGAGAAATGACATGAACACATGAGACACTAGGATTTAACGTCAAAACCCAATATGGGAAAAACCACCAATATAACTAATTACTGTTTTTCACTCTTCTAAAGTGAGCCCTATTAGGAGCCAACCCAGTTAAAGGTTACAAAACACATTGTTAGGTGTGACCTTGTTAGAGGATTTAATCATCCAGTTAGGAATGGCCTTGCAAGAGGTCTTAAAACAATTCAATGGAACTGTCACCTTGTTAGAGGATTTACAAATGGCTATTAAACCAACTCTATTAAGAGATTTTAGATCACTGCTACAATGGTTAGAGAGTAACAATGAAATGACCTGATTGTGATCCAACTAAATTGCTGATTATAGATCTCTATTTTGCTTCATATGTGATCCTTCTTGATTAAATAACACTTTTTTTTCTCCACACGGGTACCTGCTTATCCTTCAAGTTCACTCTCACTCTTTTCCTTCTTAATTCAATCAACACACTTGCACACACTCTAGAAATCTCAACTTGACCTTTCATTTATACCATCCAGATTAACAAGTTAGCCCAAATTCAAATTACAATAACCAATAATCATCACCATAGTCGACTAGAAACAATACTTGAAATAATTAAGCTTCTTATGCCAAAACAACAAAATCTTTCATTAGCCAACCTCACTCAGTAAACACTGGTTCTGAGATGATTTCTTGTGTTAACCAACAAAAGCTTAGTTAACACTACAAACTTACAAAAAATCTTTTGGTAACTGAGTGAACTCGGTTAACACTAACTCTGTCCAAATTTTCCTTCGTTAACCATGCAAATTTTGTTAACACTATTTTCTACCATAATTTCCTTCGACGCCCAAGTTAGCTCAATCAACATTGTTTTCACAGAGTAAACTTCAGGAATTCTTGGTGGACAAGGAAAACTATCTTACTGACCAAGAGAGCTTCGTAAGTACTAACTGACAACTGATATGACATTTGTGTGACATCAAAGACAACACACAATTAGACAATTGTATTCAACAATCCAACTTCTCTCCTGAATATATAGGTAGTAACATCTAGTACCTTTTCTCCTTTATGGTCTTAGGTGCTTCTAAATCATTTTTCTAAGATGACACTTCATCTACAAGCCCAAAATCCTAGGTTATTTGTATTCTTCCCTATATTATGAAAAATATGCATATTTGCCTCTATAATCTCCATTACTTTGTCTTCAAAACTATGAGGCCATCTCCTACATGCTTCCTAAAATGAATCATTGGGTTGCGTGGATGGAGCTTGTTTTCCGAGGGCAACTAATAATGCCATCTCTGGGTTCTTAGGGTCAATAAGACCCATTATTTATCTAAAAAACCCCTTAAAAACTTTATTTTTCTTTCTAAGCATCTATATTTCCTCCTCACCAACATCTAACTATTTGAAATTTTTTTTTCAACCTAAAGTCATTAAGGTTTTGGCTATGTCTTTTGTTGGCTTACCCACAATGACTTCTTGCATTTCAAAGTCTTGTGTCATGATAGTCTCTGGATCACCATGTTGAAGAGGAATTGAAATATGAGCCACCATATCCTTTTGTCTATTCATTCTTATGTAAGTCATCTAATGGAGATCCTCCATAGGGGATGATGTGGTAGTTGTTGAAGTTTATGAAAGATCAACCCCACAACTTCCAAGAATCACCTGCATGCAAACACTTAGCACAAAAGAGAGAAGCAAAAAGCTATGGAGGTTGGAATTGCTAGATCCATAATTGAGACATTCTTGATGGAAAAAAGAGAAATTGCTATTATCAATAGTGAATTTATAAATTACAAAGAGATCAATTCTTATAAAAGGAGATCAAAATCCTAACAAGAATCCAACCTAGGTTGCATGATGATAATTAATAAAAGAATTAATTATTATATACCCAAAGTTTAGCTTAAGTAAACTAGAGATAATAAGTAACTTAATAATTAAATAATTTGTTACTCTAACACCCCCCCCACAAGGTAAACTTAGAGAGTAGTTAAAAACCTAGAAACTACTACTCAAAGGAAATTTGGGTCCTGGTAGTAAAGTTTGATGAGGTACCCAAGCACAACCAAATCTCTAAAAAGAGGAGAAATTGAGAAACCACATGGAAAAAACCCTACTCCAAAAAGAGATGGAAAGAATGCTAAAAGAACTAGTAAAGGACTAAAGAAGCCTCCAAACTAGGGAATGTCCTAGAAGATAGGAACAAAAGATGATCATGAAGAACACCACTAAATCATGAAGCTGCAAACACTATCAAATTGCTGATTTGAAGAACCTCCACTGTATAGAGCATGACCAAGTAGAGAAGACCAAGTATGAAGATTTGATCAATTGAAGATGCAAGGTGTCTTTATGGCCTCCAAAAATAGGAATGAAAAATTTCTATATGGTAAATGACACATCTAATTGAAATGCATAGGTATCCAGCCATTGCAATCACCTAGTACATAGGATCAAATACTAAATACATAGCTCACTCCATCAAACCAAGGAAGCAATAGAACCAAAATAACACCCCTATAATGCTAAGGGTAAGACATGAATACTAAAACTAAATACAATATCTCCTATAGAAAGAAGAACCGGGAACATCGAGAGTGCAAAAGAAGTACAAACACCTATAATGGCACTTGTCATCGATACATCATGAGGTTAATGCCATGGAAGGAACACACTCACTTGAAAAAGGAAGATGGAAAATATGGCCAACATGAAACCCCCCAAGGCATTTTATAATGTAGTGTGAGTACAACAAAATACAAAGATGTGCAAGATCTTGAAATGCAATAGGGTGGCATTTTATCTCAGTGTGTTTGCAAAAACACTACAATAGGATGTTAACAAAAATCAAAAGAGACATAAGGCTGATACAAGAGATAGTACACCACATGAAAAATCATTTAAAATAACAAAATAAATTTGTAGGCCTAAGAGAACCAAGATATCCATCAGAATACAAAAAAGCACAAAATTGAATGGGATGTACCTAGAGCAGAATCTGGAAAATAGTATGTCTCAAAATATGTATCTCAAAGTGAAAAATAGAACTGCTAAATTTGATAGCCAAAATAGGCCACCAAACAACATCAAAAATCTAAATAAACTACAACATCATGATGGGCTTAGAATTAGCTTTCCAGTGCTTCTTTTAGATCAAAAAATGAAGTCTGGATGAGAAAGTTATGGCAAAAAAATCACATGTAGGTCAAAAAGTGCTCAAAAAGGAAAAAAAATATCAACTTAGGATCCATACCAAAATGTCTCAAAACATTGGCCAAACAATACCAAAATTGCCTCGGGAATCATGTTAGTTCCGTATCAAAATTGTCTCAATTTGCATGTCCAAAAATCTTGATTTACGTGCAAAAATGTTTGGTTTTTATGCAAAAATCACAAAATCACCACCTTGGGAAATGCACAAAAAGTTCAATTTTTGAACCAAAAATCTTGATTTGCACGTTAAAATTTAGAAAATAACTACGTCGAGAAACGTGTTAAAATCTTGATTTTTAAAAAAAATCTTGATTTGCGTGTGAGAAATTTGACAATCATCACCTTAGGAAATGTTTAAAATAATAAAATTGTCACATTAGGAAACATGCCCAATCTAGGAGCACAATTGTTTTTGCCTTAGATTTCAACTGTTTCCAAATTTGACAAATTTGATATGAAAATTAGGGTTTTTGGGCGCTTTGAGCTCAACCCTAATGTCCGTTTGGGCTGAAAGTGCACCAAAAATTATTAACCCCCCAAATTTAATACAAAAAAAATTGAAAAATGAAACCCTTTGAACAAAAAGCACAAATGTGAAAGCCAATCTAAACTTCTCAGAAATAGAATAGGGGCATGAAGATCTGAAGCTTTGATACTGTGTTGAAGTTGATGAAAGATCAACCACACAACCCCCAATAATCACCTACATGAAAACACCTATCACAGAAGAGAGAAGAAAAAAAACTATGGAGGCTAAAATTGCCAAATCCATAAATGAGACATTCTTGATGAACAAAAAGAGAAATTGCTATTATCAAAAGTGAATTAATAAATTACAAAGAAATCAATCCTTATAAAAGGAGATCAAAACCCTAATAGGAATCTAACCTAGGTTGCATGATAATAATTAATTGTTATATGCCTAAAGTTTAGCTTAAGTAAACTAAAGATAATAAGTGACTTAATAATAAAATCAATATGATTTAATTAATAAGAAAATACTTTATTACTCTAATAGTAGTAATAACCTGTGTAAAGACCTTCATTCTTTCTACCTCTATTTGTACATATATTCTTTGTCAGACTTCCATTTCTCTAGATATCCATATTAGTGTCATTCCTACCAAAGAGATGGCCTAACTTGGTGATGCACGAGTCATCATTTCCAAGCCTCTCCCCATGTCAAAGTTGGTAACTTCCTTTCCATGGTTTCCAGCTCTGTAATTGGAGAAGATGTAACTATTGTCATCATTGGGGGTGAAGAGGAGTCTTGGGTAGGTCCAAATGCTAGCACTTCAACTTGTGCTTCATCTTGTTCCCCTTCTTCTACCATGTGCTCTTCTTCTTGCTTTGGAGCCAAATTTTCATCTTCTATAAGAGTTAGGGGCATGGGTGTTTCTTCTTCTTCTACCAGAGGATGAGGTATGCCAAGAGGTCCTTCTAACAATGGTGGGATACTTTGATCTTCATCTGCCATAGGTTCATTATGGGGGCTATCCCAGATTTGTCCTTCTTCCAGCTCAATCCTGACAGACATCCAATCAAAATTTGAGAGATCAAAAACATTTGAGTCACTCCCTATAGTAGACTTAGTCCATCCTTCTAGATCTATAACATCCTCTATCAGGATAGGGTATTCTTTGGTTTATGGAGGCATTGGGACATAACTTCTTCTCTTTTCCTCTTTTACAACCCAAATTACTCTACCTCTCATCTTCAAAGGAATATGTTTTTCTTCTTCCTCTTCCTCATCCTTTAATCCTTCTGGTATGATCTTTGGAATCAAGGGAGCAGGTACCTTTTTCTTCAACCTCTTCCTCTTTGTCCCCACTTCTATCTTTTCCCTTCTTCATTTATTTGAGAATAATGAAGTGGCTTGGCCTTGGGGCTCTATGGGAGGTGCCTCTTCTAGTTGCTTCTTCTTTAAATTCCTTTCTCCTTTTCCTCCCTTCCAAAATATGCAACATCCCTTGCATGGCCATCCACTATCTTTGAGTGTATCAAGGAATTTGTAGGGAAGGGCAAAATAGTCATATTGACCCCCTTTCCCTTTTCTGGTTTAGTCGGTACTTGCAGTGTGTGAACATTGGGAAGTGGGTCCATGTGGAAAGGATTCCTTATTCATTGTCTTGTCAGCTCAACAATATGTCAGGCTCGATGCATGATGTCATCATTCTCTTCTCAGTTAGCCTTGGCATTTACCATAGGTTGCTCATATATTCTATCCCTGTTATAGATGGGATCAAGGACATTGGGTGTGTCCTTATCTCATACCTTTAAAGCGATTTGCACATTAAGAATATATTTTGCAAGTGTAAGTCCCATTCGATAGTAGTCCTTAATTCCTACCTAATAATCATCAACATAATTAAGCCAATGATCTTCTACAACTAATTCAGGTGCAAATTCCTTTCCCACTATGTGTTGAAACATATTGATATTATCAAATTAGGGCCTTGCAAGGGGGTAGTCTTCCAGTGGGCATTGATCCCACTAAACCTCATACATGCATATGTCTTTCTTTTTCTTTACCTCATATTGGTCGATAGTGATAAGCCAGACCCAAGTCTTCCGATGCTTCTTCCTAACCCTGTCATAGGCTGAGTCCAATTTCTTAGCAATCTCTAGCAACATAAGTCTATCTAATAGATATTGAGGAAGCTTCTTAGGGTGAAGGAGGGAGCCTACCAAGTGGATATAATTTAAGGTTTTGAACTAAATTAAATAACCTACAACTTGGGTTACCCGGGCAATAGCTTCTATTGATAACCTCTTTGGGTAATCCCCTTGTACAAAATGATCGCGACAAAGATGAATGCATCATTTACAATTTTGTGTTCAAGCCTTCCGTCCCGAAGGTCCTTCTTTACTAGTTATGGGTACACAATGTTTGGCCATTTATTTATATCTTAGATATTTCCCCTTCTTTTTAGTCTTGGATATTGGGGTAATTGGGATACTATGAGTTATATGATGTTGGAGGTCATGTGAAACTATGGGTCATTTTGAACTAACACCATCTGATCATGTAGTGAGTCACTTATGATTGCTTCTCAGTCAATCATATTGGCCTTCAACATGATCTTTTCAATAAAGTGGACTATCCATGTCTCTAGGTTACTTGCCACCAGAAGGCCCATAGCTCAGCTTAGAAGTACGATGGAGTATCTAATGTCAGATATCATGTATGCTTGGGTAAGGTCCACCTTTCAATGTCTCCTGTTGTGGCGAGGCTGGGTGATCAAGTATATCCTTTGTACTATCTCTTATGTCTAGGCTATATTCTCTTTGTACCATGATTGACACTCTTATAAGAGATGTTGTAGAAGTGGTCAGAAAGAAATAGGTAGAAAACCTTCTTTATATAGTCTTGTGTGAGGTCCAACACCAATTCTCCTGTGATGCTCCTCACCAATCTTTCATCCATGCCATAATGTTAAGCAAGGGTCATGATGAGTTGAAAGAATTGTACTCATGAGGCTGGATATGAAGATGCACTAACCAAACCATTCTTGTTCATCATGATAACCATCTCCAATGTTTCATGAGGTTTTGTTGCACAAGACTAGGACATAGTTTTAGTCTATATGTCCAAGCTTAGTGTTACAAATCTCTGAATGCTTGTCGATAAATCAATATTTCTTTAGTGCTCCTTTGAAATTGAAAGCTACTATTTTTGGTGATGTCTTAGATGGTGAAAAGGATGAGGATGTCATGTTTACCTACACAAAAGATAGAGGTTAGTATAAACATAATGAAAAGTGAAGACTAAAGCTAAAATACAAAAAAAATAAGGTGAAACAAAGATTTAGGGTCTAAATGAAGCCATAAAGGGGAAATGTGCACCTACACACTTGCAAACATGTGAAAGTGCATAGGGTCACCTCTTGTAGACTTGCAAAGGTTTCACAATTTAGTGGTGTGCGAGCTTTAAGGTATGAGATGTGAACCCTATGGAGTTTCACACCTAAGCAAGATGCATGTTTGTGCTATGTTATACCTTGAAGTTTGTGGGGTCTAAAGGTGCATTAAGTTAAAAAGTTGTGAACGTCTTGTTAGGATTAAACCATAGACAAAAATAACAATTACATGCAAATATAACCAATATCAGAAAATAATAGATCACATAGAAAAGAACACAAGAAACCAAGATTTAACGTGGTTCACCCATTCCCTGGGCTATGTCCATCAAACAACAAGTCCAATATTATTATGATCCAATGATTACAATTTGATTACAATCCGTAATCCCTTATAGCTCAACACCACCGCAAGAGCATCACTAGAATGAAATAATCACTAACCCTAAGCCCTTTTATATAGGTATTTTAATGTTGATTTAGGGTTACAACATGTCGGCCACAGCCCAATTTTTTTTTCAGGGCGCTGCCCCAAACCCCAAAGAATTTATGAAGTATGTACAATACTTCCTTGATTAGTCACCACAAACTAACAATCTCCCACTTGGAGATTGATTAGACTCCACACTAGACAACAATCTCCCACTTGGAGATTGATCCTATAGCTATGTCGCTATGCAAGAGGCTCCCATTGGACCAAACCCCCCTAGACTCTATTATTCTTGTATTCCTATTTAGTCTAGAAGACCAAATGAAGCTGAAGAGGAATTCAACTTCTCCCTTGTGACTACCTTTGTCAACATATCTACTAGATTGTCATTTGTATGTATCTTGTCCAGCTTTAACTGTCCATCCTCCAAAACTGACTGAATGAAATGGTACCACAACTATATGAGTTTGGTCTTTCAATGTAGAGAAGAATTCTTTGCAAGATGAATGGAACTCTAACTATTTGTAAACAAATAATTATCCCTATGAGGGTGTCCCAATTCTTCCAAGAAGAAATGAAGCCATATCATCTCCTTGGTTTCCTTTGTAGTAGCAACATACTTTGCCTCTATAGTAAATAAAGCATTAACCTTTTGTAACCTAAAAATCTAGCTCACAACTGACCCACAAATAGTAAAGACACAACTTGTAGTACTCCACATGGTATCAACATGTTGGAATACAAACACCACTGAGAGGGGGGGTTGAATCAATGATTTAAAATTATACTTTGAAAAACTTGACAGAATTACAAGTTATAAAAAATTAACACATGAGCAAGATAGTTAATGAATAACAAAGTGACACAATATTTTAATGTGGAAAACCCCTTAGGATAAAAAACTACTTTGAATCTAAAACTTTATTGGCCTCTTGGGAAAATCTTTTAGAGCTACAACTTTGGGAAGCACCAACACCCTATTTTAGAAACACCAATTTCAAGAAACACCAATCCCTTACACCTGAAGCACCAACTTCATGAATACAAGAAGCACCAACTTCCAAACTGAAAAAATGAGATATAAAATCAAAGGATCATCTCTGTTACAAAAAAAATCATGAATCACTAGTTTCAACTTCTTGTTGAAAACACAATGCAAGATATACTTCTATTCTCCTCAAAACATCCAATATCCATATATATTTTTCTTTTTCTATTAAGAGATATGATCAAATACTAATATGAATGAATGAAGCAGAAACATATAACCCTTCTTATACCTCTAATAAACTTCTTCAATAAAAATCAAATCACAAATATGAGAATAGAAACATAAAGCATTACCCTCTTCTTTGCTGTTAAAAATTTGCCTGTAAACAATTCAGTCTACAAGGAATTCCACACCAATTCTGCAACTTCTATCAAAACCACCTATTGGATTTTTTAGAGGAATGTATCCTATACTTATAAACCAAGAAAGTCAAAATTTTGGAGGCAGTTACATACCCCAAACTTCCATTAGACCAAAACCGCTCAAAATTGCCAAAACTGTCATAAAAATTTGGTACTCGTTTCTAATAAACAAATTTTTTCTCCTTCCACACACAAGTTATGAAAAAATTGAAGATAAATTTTTTTAGCTAACTCTAAGGCCTTTCCAAAAAGGTATGATAGTTAGGGTCTATCTAATAAAAAAGTTTGTCAACTTTCTAATAGATCAAAACTGTTTTTTTTTCCTCCATTTTCAAAAACATTGTGAACATTAAGTGTTAATTGTATAACACTTAAGTATTTGTCTTGAATATGTTTTGAAAAATATTTAAGGACATCAAATAAGATAATTACATGATATTAGCCATACCATATGCTCATTATTCACATCAATGACAATAATCAAAGACCAAATACAAAGGTTTCAACACTATCCCCAGCCAAATATGAGTCAACATAGCCTTTTAAATTAGTAGTAGAGCCCACAAAGTGTAAACACTTATTGAATGTTCCTCTCAAATATCTGAGAATCCATTTGATTGCATTCCAATGCTCAATTCCTAGATGGCTCATAGACCTGCTAACGACTCTCACTTCATGTGCAATATCTAGCCTAGTACATACCATAGCATACATCAAGCTTCCTATAGCTATAGCATAGGGTACCTTGGACATCTTATCCTCCTCTTCTTGTGTCTTGGGACACATCTCCTTAGTCAACTTCAAATGACTATGTAAAGGTGTGCTGATAGCTTTAGCATTCTCCATAGAGAAATGTTGCAACACTTTCTAACCATAATCAACTTGAGATAGCATCAATGTCCTATTCTTCCTATCTCTATACATTTTCATACCAAAGATTTTTTTTTCTACCCCCAAATCCTTCATAGAAAATGCATGTGCTAATTGGCGTTTCAACACCTTAATGTGATCCATGTTAGACCCAGTTACAAGCATATCATCAACATATAAACATAAAATCATGTAGCTATCATCATCTAACCTCTTAAAGTAGACACAATGATTTGAATAACACCTACTGTAACCATGCTCATGCATAAAACTATCAAATTTTAGATACCATTGCTAAGGTGCTTGCTTCAGGCCATCTAAACTTTTCTTTAATTTACACACTAAGTTTTGCTTACCATTGATCGCAAATCCCTGTGGCTGAGCCATATATATCTCTTCATCCAAATCACCATGAAGGAAGGCTATTTTAACATCAAGCTACTCTAAATGAAAATCTTCAGTAGCCATGAGACTTAAAATAATACGGATAGAAGTCATTTTAACAACAGGAGAAAATATATTATCAAAATCAATTTCATTTTTCTGTGCAAATCCTTTTACAACTATCTTGGCTTTAAATCTTTTCTTTCCTCCTTCCTCTTCTTTCAACTTGTAAACCCACTTATTTTGTAAAAGCCTTTTACCTGCAGGAAACTTGCATAAATCTCATGTCTTATTCTTCAGCAAAGAGTCCATTTCATCTTTCATCGCAAACTCCCACTGAATCTTAGTATCCACCTGCATTGCTTCATCATAATATTTAGATTTACTAGCATTAGTAAGTAAAATTGAATACAAAGAGGGAGAAAATCTTTCTAAAGGTCTAATTTGCCTTGTTGATTATCTAACATTCACCGATGTGTGTGGTATTTGTTGTTGTGGTTGTTGTACATCATGAAGAATGGCTGAAACATCATCTTGTGGAGTATCATCCAATGCTACATAATCATCTTCTTTCTTCTCATGTTGTTGCAATAGATCTTTGTACAAGACTTTCTTATTAAATATGACATCCCTACTTCTTACAATTTTATGACCTTCAAAATCCCAAAGCCTATAACCAAATTCATTAATGCCATATCCAAAAAATACACGTTTCTTTGACTTAGCTTCTAGCTTGGTTCTATTTTCATAATCTATGTGAGCAAATGCTTCACAGCCAAAGGTTTTGAGAAAAGAATAACTCACCTTCTTACTAGTCCATGCTTCCTCTAGAATACCATAGCCCAAAGGAGTAGAGGGACCTCTATTAATCAATTATATAGTAGTATTGACAACCTCCACCCACATGTGTAAGGGAAACCTGGCATGCAACCTCATGCTCCTTGCACGCTCCATTATAGTCCTATTCATTCGTTCAACCACTCCATTTTCCTATGGAGTCCTTGGAACAGTTTTCTGTCTATGAATACCATTAGTGGAGCAATAATCTTCAAATTCATGACTACAATACTCACCACCATTATTAAATCTGAGACATTTTAATTTCTTACCATTCTCATTTTCACCCAAGCATTTCCATTTTTTTAAAGTTTCAAATACATTAGATTTCTGTCTAAGGAAATAAACCCATACCTTTCTTGTTGCATCATCAATAAATGTAACATAATAATGAGAGCCTCCAAGGGAAGATACCTGAGCTGGTCCCCATACATCGATATGCACAAGCTCTAATTTCTCCTTTTTGTTTTCATTCCCAGTCTTCGCAAAACTCACTCTCTTTTGTTTTCCATACACACAACTTTCACAAAAATCCATATTAACACATTTCAGACCTGGTAAAACTTTCTTTGAATGAAGTACTTTCATACCTTTCTCACTCATGTGCCCAAGTCTATTGTGCCACAATGTTGTATCAAAATCTACAGTAGCTATTTGTTCTTCCTACTCAACTGCAACAATTTTTCCTGAACATTCCTTTTTCTCTGAAACAATTAAAGTAGAAGGAACAATATGACCTGTACAAAGATATAAGGTGCCTACTTTCACACCTTTTGCTACTACAAGGGAACCTTTTGAAACCTTCCAATTTTTATCATTAAAAGTAACTACACAACCCTCATCACCGAGTTGCCCTGCTGAAATTTAATTCCTATTCAGCCTTGGAACATGTCTTACCTCATGTAGTAGCCAATGATTCCCATTCTGCAACTCAATCTTTATTTTTCCCTTTCCAAAAATTTGATAGGGTTCATTATCTGTCAAATAAACAAGTCCAAAATCCCCTTGGACATAATCAATGAAACAACCTCTATGTGGTGTAGCATGAAATGAAGCACTAGAATCTAAAACCCATGAATCATCAACACTTTCTAAAGGCATAAGCAAAGAATCCTCTTCAAATTTGTTACTTACCACATTTGCCTCCTTGTCTCCATCTGGTTTATATCCTTCATTTTTCTTTCGATTCCAACAATCTTTCTTTTTATGACCTGGTTTCCCATAGTACCAGTAGTCGTTTGGTCCTCTCAATTGAAACCTCCTCCCCTTTGACTTTCCTCTTGATTTTCCATGGTTTTCAGATTACTTCCTTTTTCAGTTGTTCTACCTCTACTTTGTGCTTTCAAAGCACTTCCTGATGTAGATCCACCTGAGGATTTCCTACGAGTTTCCTCACTCAAAACAACATTGATCATCCCATCATATTTTAGGGTACTAGACCTAGGAATGGAATTAATCATAGCCATTACCAAGCCATTCCAACTTTTAGGAAAAGAACACAAAATCAAGAGAGCCCTAATTTTTTCTTCAAAATTGATACCCATAGAAGATAACTGACTAGTAATAGTATTAAACTCATTTAAATGATCTGCAACAGATCCACCTTCTCCATTTTCATATTAAATAAACGCTTCATGAGAAAAACCTTGTTTGAAGTGGAGGGCTTTTCATACAATGTCGCTAGGGTTTTCATCAACTCTTCTGTTATCTTTTCTTTTGTAATATTAGATGCCACCGATGGTGCTAGGCATAATCAAATGCTTCCAAGTGCCTTTCTGTCTAAAAGATCCCATTCATCATTTGACATAGATCCCTCATTCTTGATTTTTCCTTCCAACAGCTTCCATAAATCCTTTTGATAAAGATAGTTTTCCATTTGCATCTTCCATAACAAAAAGTCCTACCCATTAAACCTGTCAACCCTTAGCTTACCCTCATTTTCCATCGCTCCCACTCAACCATGAGACTCCCACTCAACTGTGAGACTTTCCTGTAGAGGATAATTGAAAAAACATAACCTCGCTCTGATACCACTTGTTAGGATTAAACCACAAACAGAAATAACAATTACATGCAAATATAACCAATATTAGAAAATAATAGATCACATAGAAAAGAACACAAGACACCAAAATTTAACGTGGTTCATCCAATCCCTAGGCTACATCCACCAAATAGCAAGTCCAATATTATTATGATCCAGTGATTACAACTTTGATTACAATATGTAATCCCTTACAACTCAATACCACCACAAGAACCAATTTCACATCACTACAATGAAATAATCCCTAACCCTGAGCCCTTTTATATAGGTATTTTAATGCCACTTTAGGGTTACAATATGTTGGCCATATGTCAGCCATGACCCAAAAAATTTATGATGTAAAGTACTTCCTTGATCAATCACCACAAACTAACACATCTAGGGTGCAAAGGTATGCATTTAGGTTCAGAAACAAAAAATGTTATGAAGAGAGAGATCGATGGGCCTATTTATAAGCGGGTGGGGTTTGTGCACCTTGAGAATTGCTCATGGTGCATAGGTTTGTAGGTCTACATTTTGCAATTCCATGTAGTTGATGTTGTTGTACACCTTGCGCACCTTGTATAGGTGTGTAGGTGTGCACCGTTTCCTAAACTGCTAAAAAACTCATATTTTTGCCTGTAGAAACTGCTCGAGTGTAGTTCTTTGTGTCCTCCACCTAGGACCTAGTGTCCCCACTCCTCAAGATACCTTAGAAGGAACCCTCTTTTTTTGAAGAGTGAGTCCTATGACTTGAAGATAAATTGATAGGGCCCGTCCCCATTTCTAGACACAAACGGGGCATGTATTGTGAAGCTACTATAAGTATGTAGGGGTTTAGTGTGTAAAGGTTCTGCATTTGGAGTAGTAGGTAATAATATCCTATTTCTAGTGATGAAATTAGGTTCAAGAGAGGACCTGTCAAATATGTAGTCTCTGGGTTATTCTTGGAACAATGGGTTTCAAATATGATTGTAGTTTATTGAGAAAGTGTGTCTAATTTAAGGTTGGTCCATAGAGGACAAAGATCATGATGAATCATCACCTAGTGTTGGGGACTATGTGACAGGTGAAGGAGACCATGAGATTCCTTTACTGAACTCAAAGTGTATCAAGAACCTGGTATGACCTCTACCTCGACTTCTATCTCTATCTCTTCATCTCCTAGGTATATGTGAAGAAAACTCTTTTTCACTCCTAGCTACAACAATCATAGACAACAAAAGTATGATAGGTTTAGATTAAGACCATATTTTAATTTCATCTCGAGGTAAACAAAGATGAAAGTGAGAGTGATGTACACTCTGATATGAATTTGCATAGTAGTGGCTAGAATATTCAATATATTTGACCATCACAACAATGAGGTGTGACAACACAATAATACAAGTAGAAAAATGGAGAGATTAGTTTGCACGTGAATCAAAGTCTTCAACCAAGTGATTTAGTTTTAGATTGGGATTGTTTATAGACACAAAAATGTGCATAGACTTCCTAGACAATGACCATGATAGATTGAGTAACCAAACAATAGATTTTGAGGCTCTACAAAGCCCTTTTTTTACAGGAAAGTATGAGGAAATTCTTTCAAGATGAATGTTTTCTTGGCTCATATGAGGAAATGTAGAGCCATATGAGTATTGAAGACAAAATTTAATTTGCACAACCTTTCAACAAGTTTTTGGACATTTTTACAACAAAGATTCGTACGAGACAAAATTGGACCTAAAATGAGTCTGGACATACTACAGGGTAAGACATACAACAATTTTTTGAGTTTTATCTCGTATGAGGTTTCGTACAGAGCCATATGAGTATTCAAGCTAGTTCTCTAGTTTACATAGTTTTCAAGGCATATTTTAGTTGTTTCAATTTGCAAGGATATTTTTCAAACTTGTTTTGGGACAATAGATAAATTGTGAAATAGGTAGTAGTTGTAGACAATCCAACCAAGGAAAAAGAAACTTGTAAGAAAGGGGTGTTTTGATGATACAGACTAGTTTGGGCAAAACTAGCTGAAAAAAACATCTTATCCTTAGAAATAAAATGGTAGAGAAGGAAAAACCCGTGTCTCACATCTTATGCATATACGTTCAACTCACATAGTTGTGTCACCCCTAAGAGGGCACCTATGTTTTTGGTGTTCCAAAGGACTCAATAATATATGTTCAAAAGTTACATTTGAAGTAGGGATCAATATCATATACCTTCAAGTTTCCAAGTGTATACCTATGGTGAGGATCTATAGGAGAGATTCTTCCCCCTCCTTGCACAAAGATTATGCCCCCTTTTGGAGGTGAACCAGGTAAGCTTCTAACTAAGAGGTTCTTAATAGGCTTTTATTCATGCTAATCCATGATAATCTCACAAGAATTATTAAGACCTCTCAACCACACCAACACCTACATGTGTACACCCTTGACAAGCTAGGCTAGGAGTGACACTACTTAGTACAATAGGAAGGGTACTCTCAAGATTTATGGGACAAGATCAAGAGAGTGAAATTAACATAGTTTTGGAGTCTTTGAACTCTACAAAAATTCTTTATTATAGTAAGTTGGAATCACCAACAAAAGATGTGTGCTCACTCGGGTCATTCTTGAAGGTTGAAGCACTTTGGTAGGCTCGCTAAA
The DNA here is from genome assembly GCA_028749045.1 of Cupressus sempervirens. Classification (NCBI taxonomy): domain Eukaryota; kingdom Viridiplantae; phylum Streptophyta; class Pinopsida; order Cupressales; family Cupressaceae; genus Cupressus; species Cupressus sempervirens. Next base: position 763,415,860 of record CM053791.1, read on the forward strand.
GGTGACTCTTGATATTGACAGGATCTAATCCAAGGGTTTGAGTTTCTAGTTCTCCAAAGGAGAAGAGAATACTTATCTATCCTCTTCACATATCACAAATACATAGAACACATTAATCACCAAGATAATTCATCTACAAACAAAATCTAGAAGTTTCAAGGTTTTTTATTTTCCCAATAGGAGTAAAGAGCATACTCCCCTAACTAAAAGACTTGTCAAATAACTCACTAGCTTTCCCTGCTTCTCCCTGGTATATATCTCTTAACAACATCTAGGTTTTGGATTTTTCGATGGTCATCATTTCCACATAACAAAGAGCCTAATCACTTATTATGCTATCAAGACCCTTAATAAATTTTGATGAGGCCCTATTTGGACTATGTTTGGAAAGCAACAAAATAGACACAGCATTTTAAGTAGGTTTGAATTGCATATTCAACAAATATTCTTTGATAACCATCCTACAAGAAAACTGTCAGTAAGTTTGTGTGAGTTTTAAGGAATCTTTAACATGTGTCCTGTAGAAAATGCTAAGTTGTTTAAAATCAAATCAATGACAAAATATTAGATCAATTTCAGCATCAAAAACTTTAAAAATGCATTGTGAAAAAGCTTATAAAATGGTCTCCATTTCTAAAACAAGTATAGAGTTGATGGTAAGCCTCATACAAGTTAGAAATTTCTATGATGAGGATTCATAAACCTCATACAGTTAGACCTAATATAAGGGTTGAATCTTTCAAGGCTCGTACAAGTTAGAAATAGGCATAAAAAAAGTAAAGAGAAGGTTTGTACAAGGAAGAAATTTCCAAGATGATACTTTTGTACAATGTACATAAACATAGTAATACAGATTACAAATATGAACAAAGACGAGGCTAGAAAATCTTTTTTTTTTTGCCCCATGGTGGGCACCTTAAATGTCTATCCTAAAATTGGTTAGAGACACACTTCAACATAGTCATTATATGTCATACTCATCCATGAATGAATATCGAATCATTCATCATGAAGAACCCTATGCATGTCGACTTGTTGCCTTCTATCTAGTTGGGGTTTGAATGATTGCTCTTAGAACCAAGAGCTCAGTGATCATAGACCTAGCTAGAATAAAGGATTTGAAAAGAGTAAATGCATGATTTAGTCTATGTTTCTATGATTTTCTATGCAAGTAAATGAACCCAATCTAGATGAATGTAATTTAGTCTAAGAATAGTAAATAGAAATTTGAGCTAGCATGCATACAATTTAATAAACTAAAATGAGGATTGTTAAATAACATAGATCATTTCTAAAAATGTACTTATATTTCCATTGTTATAGATATAGTCCAAATGCATATTTGAGGACTCATAAATATGAGAGGAGGAGACATGTCTCATGAAGAGGCATCTCTCTATAGTTAATCATCATTAGTTAGTATATTAATAATATAAATAACCATATATATATAAATATATAAATATAATGATAATTTACCATCAATAATGAAACTAATGATCATATCAATTTGACTGTAACTACAAACTCAACACTCCCTCTTATTGAGGAAGGATTGATATAGAACATATTATGTTCTTGAGTATATGAAGAGATATCATCTCAGTATGATATTCCTAAAATGACATATTTAAGGATATCAACATAAGTCTATCAACACACACACACACACATATACATTAACATATATTACACATGGAATTGGCTTCAATTCACAATGAGGCTAGTTTCTCAGCATTTCTTTAGCAAAGAGACAATTGAAGAAAATTCTATAACTTTAATATAAGTTTAAGCACCACCTTAAGTGTGGTCTGTGATAAATTTACATTATGGTGTCTGGCAAGATTCGGCCCAAAGAACCATAACAATTTAATTAGATGGTATTCGGCTCGAAGAACCATGATAACACTTGCTCCAACACATTTTGGTGTTAGGAGATAGGTCTACTATTGATAAGAAAAAAACACTTGCTCCAAAACCTTTTTTTCATTATCATAACTTCTGACACTTTGGGACAACAACTTAATGTAGTCTATTATGATAATAGGTCCAACTATTGATAAGATTGTCACCTTTCAATGGCTCCCTTCTAAATATATACATTAATGAAAGATCATTGACTTTCATGACATAATCACAACAACATCCTGTAGTAACTCACATAATATCCACCATGAACCAAATCAAATGGTGGACCCACCGTAGCTACTACTAGAGGGTGGAACAAGGGTTTTCACCTTAGCCTTCTCTCTCATAGAGGAGAGCACATTACAAAGAATTTCACTTAGAAATTCTCCTCATAGAGAAGATATCATCCATAAAGGATTGAATCTCAAAATTTATCCCTCTAAACAATGATCTTGGAAAGTCGGGTCTTGTAGTTACTCCCTTTGAGACTCTGTTCACCCAAGGATGCCTCTTAGACTCTCTCTGAATCTGATATCAATCTTCCAACTTTCTGGTGATAAGTCAATACTTCCTCATGATGCACTCAACAATAGGCCCATTAAAATCATGCATTCACACACATATATTTATAGACTACCTCTGAGTATCAATCTTCTAAGCTCATGTGTTTCCTTTGAAGAAGTGTAAAGGCTACTCATAATATAAATTGCCAAAAATATTTTCTTTATGAACCTCACTATATCTTACCTACATAATGACTTCTTGATCACAATTTCTTTAGAGCGACTATTATAAGATTAAGTCTTCATAATCTTTAGTAGCATGTGTAAAGTACCAAACCTCCTACAAGAACATCCTCGGACATTAAGGAAAAGATCAAGGAAAATAACTCTTATAGTATGCATAGAAATAAGTAGGAGAGAGACTACAATGAGTAGATAAATATAAAAAATTAAGAATACTTATCTACACATGAGGGTCCATAGATGGTTGATAATGGAACGTCTCCTTTCTAAAGATGGTCCAAGTGGAAATGGAACATTGGTTATTATTATCCCCCCCACAATATAAAATTTCCACTCATTCCATTTTATAGATTTTTCGGTCACATAACAATATCAATCACCTCTTTTTGTTGTTTCATGATTTAATATTCTCTTCTGCTGAAAATTTATTGACACTAAATATTATAATGCAATCATTGTCATTCCCAAACCGGTCTTATGGGGTGTGGGACTTAATTCTTATATTTTCAATTGCAAGAGACTTATATCACTCTCATCTCTCTTTGATGATTGTTTTATTTAACCATTCCAATAGCTAGCTTTGTCTTAATTGAGTTTCTTTCACAATAAAGAAGATCAACTTATTTAACTCAATGGGTGTAATGCCCCTTTTTTGTAATGAGTAGTTTACCCTTAATGATCTTACCCTCTCTCCTAATTCAACTTATCTTCTTAGGTAGTGAATCTGCCATAATAATTACTGATAAGTAATAATTGTAATTGCATCTTTCCTTTATAACTATCCATCTCTCTAATGTAACAATATAATACTTTATAGAGTTCTTCATATTACTAATGTGTTGGTAATATTGGTTCATTAATATAAACATTGTTTGTTCATTTAGTGATCCAAACACATTGATGTTGCTGACATACTTGTTCAATGTAGCAACTGTTTGTCTTCACTCAAAAATCTTTGTATGGGTCATATGTCAGAATGTGTATTGTTATTTATCAAAGCTATTTCTGTGCTTATTACTTGTGATAAGGATCTACAATCTGCTAGTTTGGAAGAGGTTCTCTCTGATTATTTTTTGTTAACAATGCTTCCTCCTTCTACAATGCCCAAATTTTATAATATTTTAAAAAATTTGGAAGTTCTCCATGAGTTTTCTATCATTTGTCTAGACTAGAATACTAAGCATGCCTCCTACCAACTGCATTCTCACTGGAAGACCATGTTGCTACACATAACGCATGATATCTCTTAGCATAACTCATGATATCTTATTATTTCATTCTTGTTATTCCTAAGCTCTTTCTTGTGGCTCTTTCCATCACTTGTCTGTACATTAGAAAATTGGTGATTGTATTGTGAAGACAACAATGAATGAATGCCCTTCAAATTGTGGAAATGATTTAATCAATTATTATTTGTGATTTTTTTTTTCCATTTCGATTTTTTTAAAAATAATATGGTTCTCAAATCATTGCTGCTACTTATCATGGCTTTGATATTATCCCACTTGGTAAGGAAAATGTTGTTAGGGACACTACGCTTGGAGCATGGGTTTAAATTAATGCATGTTGTTGCTAATGCATCATCTTTATCTGAACTTTGATATGTGGTCGATGGAAACACTACAACTTACAGGCTAATAAAAAAAAGATGAAGCTTTAAACAAGGTTAATCTCGACACGAGTTTGAAATGTGTATACATGACATTTAATATATGGGCCTCCACATGAACAAGTATTATAACCTTATCATGAGCCATGATTACTCACAAGGGGAAACTTCAATCACATCAGTCAGAACCAAGAAAGGAAACTAAGCATTAACAGATAAGCATGATGTATCCTAAACTTTTGATATTTCAATCACCACCATCTTTTAACATAGAACATTAATATAGCTAACTCATATGAAAATAAACCATTTCCTTCATGTTTTAATATCATGCCATCACTCATCCACAAGAATGAATTTTGATGTTTATTTCATGATTTCTCCATAGATAGCATAAAACTCTGACTGTTGGCATTGTAGTTGTTGAGCAAAGGCCTTTAGAATTTCAAAATATGGAATCGAATGTTTCTCTTTCCTCCATTGAATGAATATAAATTCCCCATGATATCACCATCCCCTATCTATTCTCCAACTAGAATATGCCATTTTAGAATTGTCATCTTTTTACATCTGTATTCTCTGGTAACATTCATTATCATTTTGCCAATTGGGAATCATGACTGGACTATTATTCCATATATATTTATGTGCAAGTGATTGTTGAATCTGAATATGTGAATTTTGAATAATTGTACTAGTGATTGTATACGTTCTGTGAGTCTCTTGTGAATGGTAACTAGCTAAGTGTATTGTGTACGTGACCACATGATTCCAATCTTGATGCAGGAGCATCCAGAGGTATAAGGGCAATCATGTGTCACCCAAAAAAATGTACTTAGACTTAGTTTTTGTTTCATGTGTTTTCATTTTTGGATACCCATTTGGGTCAAATAAAGGTTCCAACTCTCACAGTTCCACTATCAATGTTCTAGGATAGAGTATTTGAATACCTTGGGATACGTGTAAATGCCAAAAAAATAGGAGTATGTAATTGAGCCATCATTTTGGTGAACTAGGAGGTGTAAATTGGCTAGATGAATGTAATCAAAATTTAGAGCATTCCAGAAAAAGAATCAGGTCAAAAGGCCCCACGGTTTGAAATTTATCACAGTTTTTTAGTTTTTGGAGACCTAAGAATGCTTCAAAGTTAGGTTATGGGCATTAAATGACCTCAAAAAGGTCCAAAAATGGGGGACAAGAAAAGCTAGTCCATAGGGCTATAGAGCGCTTCGAGAGCTTTTTGAAAATGTAAACGGTTCGCCAATCGAAGCTACGGTTCAAAAGTTATGCCTCCCAAAAGTTCGATTACCATTTTTGAATTCTTCTAGATTTGCACCAAATTCTAATGCGGCTTCTAGAGCCTTCTACTTGGTCGGTGGATGCCTACTAGAACTTTCTAGAATGTACTCCTAGTCCTTAACCCTCCGGGGTCTATTTAAGGACATTTTTGGCATTGTAAAAGGCAGTTCGGAGTGGAGTTTGAGAGGAGGTACTGAAAGGAGAAATTATCTCTAAATTTATACTATTGTAAGCCCATAGGGCATGTTTTGAAGTCTATTATCTCTGTACTGAATGTACTAGCTTATTTTCATAGTTAATACAATTTTCCTTTTCTTGTTGTGTCCATTCTGTGCTTGGGTTGTATCCCCATCAAGTGGTATCAGAGCTGGTTTTCCTGAGTGTGTAGATAGAGCACCGACAGTGAGACAGTTTGCACCAGGACTGTGTGGTTGTGGGTTTGAGTTAAGAAGATGCCTCCACGAAGAGAGCATGGTGGAAGGGCCAGAGCTGTTAATCCTCAAGAGGTTAGAGCCCTCCAAAGGTAGGTACAAGCATTGCAGGAGGAGCTCCGTAGAGGAACAAATGTTGCTGCAGGTGACAATAGTGAGGATGACAATGAAGAAGAAGAAATTGGACCAGAAGGGGAATTTGATAGGGAAGTTCTAAATCAAGCAGAGGAAAGGCTTTTTAGGGCCATTACTAAGTTTGGGAAAAGACCTACAATTGATGTGGGTGTATTTTCAGGAAATCTGAAACCAGATGAGTTGATCGACTGGATCAATGAACTGGAAGAATACTTTGAGTATAAGGATATCAGGGACCCAGATAGGGTTAAGTTTGCAAAGGCCAAACTGAAAGGCCATGCCAAAATCTAGTGGCAAGAGGTTCAATTGGAAAGAAATAGAAGAGGAAAGGAGAAGATCACAAGATGGGATCGCATGGTGGACAAATTGAAGAAGCAGGTCATTCATGTGGATTACGAGCTTGATTTGTTTAAGAAGATGCATGGGCTAAAGAAAGTAGGAATATCAGTCCAAGAATATACAGAGGAGTTTTAACGACTTTTGATTAGAGCAGGGCATGCAAAAGCAAATAAGGAGAAGGTTGCTCGTTATATCAGCGGGTTGCGACCTAGCATCTAGGAGGAATTAAGTCTGGTAAGAATGACCAGTGTTGAAGAGGCATACCAGTTTGCCCTATGAGTTGAAGAGAAGCTAAATAAGAGGTTTGAAGGGAGACAAAGAGGGCATGGTCAAGGAGGAAGGGGAAGTGGTAGGTCATCTGGAGGCCGAAATGAAACCCAAAAGAAAAATGAAGATGTGGGTACTAGCAAGAACGAGAGGAATGAGGATTTCAACCGCTCCCGTGATCAAGACTTTGGAAATCAAAGAGGAAGAGGTAGAGGATGTGGACAACGAAGAGGAGGATTCCGTGGTACCTGTTTCCATTGCAATGAAGAAGGTCATCGTGCCTTTGAATGCCCTCAATGACAAGGAAGGACAGATAGGAGAGCTGAGGGTCAAGCTAGGGTTGCTCATGTGGATGAGGATGCACAGTCATCACATTAAGAGGATGTAGACAGAGGAGAGACCTTGGTAAATGAAAGGGTCCTACTAAGTGGTGAGATTGAACCAGGACAAAGGAGGATTTTGTTCTGTACCAGATGCAAGTGTGAGGATAAATGTTGTGATGTGATCATTGATGGTGGTAGCACTAATAACTTGGTATCAGAGGAGATGGTCTCTAAGTTGAAGATCAAGAGGGAGAAACATTCCCAGCCCTATTAGATTGCTTGGGTGAAAGATGATCATAAGGTCCTGGTAAGTGAACAATGTCTCATGAAATTCAAAATTGGGAGTTACCATGATGAAGTTCTCTGTGATGTTATTCCAATGGATGTTTGCCATCTATTGTTGGGTAGACCGTGGCAGTTTGATAGGCATGCAGTACATGATGGTCATGCAAACACATACTCTCTAACAAAGGATGGAGTTCACCACAAACTGAAGCCCATGAAAAAGGAAGGTGAAAAGGTATGTAGCAGTGCTAGGATTTGTCTTGTTGATAGAAGAAAGTTTTTAGATGGAATGAAACATCAGTGTATGTGTTATGCTTTGATTCCTAGGAAAGATAAAGAAGGTAGTAGTGAAATACCACTTGAAGTTTTAGATTTACTAGGTGAGCTTGGAGATATTATCTCTGATAATGTTCCAGAAGGATTGCCACCAGTAAGGCAAATCAGTCATCAGATAGATCTAATTCCAGGAGCTAGTTTTCTTAACAAGGATATTCATAGGATGACTCTTACTGAAACTGAGGAGCTAAATAGACAGGTTCAAGAACTATTGAGGAAGGGCTTGATTCGGGAGAGCTTGAGTCCATGTGTAGTACCTGCAGTACTAGCACCAAAGAAGGATGGAGAGTGGAGGATGTGTACAGACTCTCGAGCTATAAATAGGATACCATCAAATATTGGTTTCCTTTTCCAAGAATGGATGATCTTATGGATTGCTTGAGTGGAGCTCAGTACTTCACAAAGATAGATCTCAAGAGTGGTTATCACCAGATACAGATTTGAGAAGGAGATGAGTGGAAAACAGCCTTCAAGACCAAGGAGGGTCTTTATGAGTGTTTAGTCATGCCCTTTGGATTGACGAACGCCCCAAGCACCTTCATGTGGCTTATGAATGAGGTACTTAAGAAGTTCTTAGGAAAATTTGTTATTGTCTATTTGGATGATATTTTAATTTTTAGCAAGACTTTCGAAGAACATTTATTGCATATTCATAGTGTCCTTGAAAGGTTAAGGGAAGAGAAACTGTTAATTAATTTGAAGAAGTGTATCTTTGCAAAAAGGGAGTTAGTCTATTTGGGGTTTGTTATATCACCTGAAGATCTCAAAATGGATCCAGAGAAGGTAAAAGCCATCTTGGAATGGCCTACTCCAAGGTCTTCTACTGAGGTAAGATCATTTCATGGTCTGGTTAGTTTTTACAGGAAGTTTATTAAGAATTTTAGTGGCATATGTGCACCCCTAACTGACACAATAAGAGGGGATAGAAAAGAGTTCAAATGGACTGCAGCAGCTACGCGAAATTTTGAAATGCTGAAGAAGAAGGTGACAGAACAACCTATGTTGGCACTTTTAGATTTTAGAAAGGTATTCCAGGTGGATTGTGATGCTAGTGGCAGCGCTATTGGGGCTATATTGAGCCAAGAAGGTAAGCCTATTGCATATTTTAGTGAAAAATTGAATGATGCAAAGAAGAAGTATTCTGTTTATGATCAAGAGTTCTATGCAATAGTTCAGGCCTTAAAGAAATGGAGGAATTATTTATTGCCAAAGGAATTTGTTTTGTATACTGATCACCAGGCATTACAATACCTAAATAGCCAAGGTAAATTGAATCAGAGGCATATGAAGTGGGTAGAGTTCTCGCAGAGCTATACATTTGTGTTAAAACATAGAAGTAGAAAATCTAACAGGGTTGCAGATGCACTAAGCAGGAGACAGTTGTTGCTTACAGTAATGCAGGTTAAAGTAGTTGGGTTTGATGAACTCAAGAATCTGTACCCTGAAGATCTTGATTTTGATAAAGCGTGGAAAGCTTGTAAAGAGCCTATTGCTGTAGACAGAACTAAGTGGTTAGACTATCTGATTCAAGATGGTATGTTATTCAAGGGCAACCAATTGTGCATTCCAAGGAGTTCCATGAGGGAAAATCTGATTAAAGAGAAACACAGTGGAGGGATGGCAGGACATTTTGGTTGAGATAAGACCATTGCCATTCTTAGAGAACATTATTTTTGGCCTCAGATTTCAAAAGATGTGAAGAAGTTTGTACAGAGTTGCCAGGTTTGTCAAGTTGCCAAGGGATTTTGCCACAATACTGGACTATATCAGCCATTGCCTGTTCCATCAAAGCCATGGGAGGACATAAGTATGGATTTTGTTCTTGGATTGCTAAGGACACCAAGGGGTAATGACTCAGTATTTGTGGTGGTTGATAGGTTCTCCAAAATGGCACATTTCATTCCATGCCATAAAACTCATGATGATGTCCATATTGCAGACTTGTTTTTCAGAGAGGTGGTAAGACTACATGGTCTTCCAAGGAGTATAGTTTCTTACAGAGACGCTAAATTTTTGGGGTATTTTTGGAGAACATTGTGGAAAAAGTTGAGAACAGACTTGAAATTCAGTTCCACACGTCACCCACAGACTGACGGCCAAACAGAAGGGTAAACAGAAGTCTGGGCAATTTGTTGAGATGTTTAGTTGGGGATAAGCCCAAGGGGTGGGATTTGATTCTACCACAAGCTGAGTTTTCTTACAATAACTCTGTAAATAGGAGTACTGGTAGATCACCATTCCAAATTGTATATGGAAGTAGCCCAAGGATTGCGCCAGAATTGAGGAAGATAGAGCAAGGGGAGAGGACAAGTGCTGAAGCTGAAGAATTTGCTGAACATATTAAGCATCTACATTAGGAGGTTCAAGCACACATTACCAAGATGAATCAAGAGTATAAAGCTAGGGCTGATCAAAGGAGAAGACATAAGGAATTCCAAGTAGGGGATCTAGTCATGGTACACTTACGAAAATAAAGATTTCCAACAGGTACTTACAACAAGCTGAAAATGAAAAAATTTGTCCCCTGCAAAATTTTGAAGAAACATGACTCAGGAAATGCATATGAGGTGGAGTTGCCAGATGGTATTCACATTTCTCCTATTTTCAACATTGCAGACTTAACAGAGTATCATGATGATGGTGCAGATGAGGAATTGATGTTAGAGCCATGTCCAATTCTTGCTTCTAAAAAAGAGGAGATAGAAGACATTCTAGATCATCGTGTGGGTAGGAGTACCAGAAATAGGTAGTATGAAGAGTATTTGGTCAAGTGGAAAGGACGGTTGATAGAGGACTCAACTTGGATTTCAACAGCCGAGGTTTCCCATTTGGGATTTCCTCTACCATTCATATAGTGATAGGGTCACTTTTCAATCTACCCTGGGTGTCTGATGCAAGAGCATCTAGAGGTATAAGGGCAATCCTGTGTCACCCAAAAAAATGTACTTAGACTTAGTTTCTGTTTCATGTGTTATCATTTTTGGATACCCATTTGAATCAAATAAAGGTTCCAACTCTCACAGTTCCACTATTAGTGTTCTAGGATAGAGTATTTGAACACCTTGGGATACGTGTAAATGCCAAAAAAATAGGAGTATGTAATTGAGCCATCATTTGGTGAACTAGGAGGTGTAAATTGACTAGATGAATGTAATTGTAATTTAGAGCATTCTAGAAAAAGAATTAGGTCAAAAGGCCCCACGATTTGAAAGTTATCACAGTTTTTTAGTTTCTAGAGACCTCCTAAGAATGCTTCAAAGTTAGGTTAGGGGATTTAAATGACCTCAAAAAGGGCCAAAAAATGGGGGACGAGTGAAGCTGGTCCATAGGGCTATAGAGCGCTTCGAGAGCTTTCTGAAAATGTAAATGGTTCGTCAATCGAAGCTACGGTTCAAAAGTTATGCCTCCCGAAAGTTCGATTATCATTTTTGGATTCTTCTAGATTTGCACCAACTTCTAACGCGATTTCTAGAGCCTTCTACTTGGTCAGTGAATGCCTACTAGCACTTTCTAGAATGTACTCCTAGTCCTTAACCCGCTGGGGTCTATTTAAGGACATTCTTGGCATTGTAAAAGGCAGTTCGGAGTGGAATTTGAGAGGAGGTACTGAAAGGAGAAATTATCTCCATATTTATACTATTGTAAGCCCATAGGGCATGTTTTGAAGTCTATTATCTCTGTACTAAATGTACTAGCTTATTTTCACAGTTAATACAATTTCCCTTTTCCCGTTGTGTCCATTCTGTGCTTGGGTTGTGTCCCCATCAAATCTACATGATACGTGAGCTTGCAGACCTATTCATCACTTGTTAATTCTATTGATTATTTCCTTCTATGCTATGGAAAACTTTTTTTTTTCCACTCACTGAAATGGTGCATAAATTAGAAATAGGCACTTCTAGAGTCTCAAGAATCCATTATGATAGAAGAGCAACTGAATACATTGGTACTCTACTTTGGGCCGGACTGCAAATGGTTTTTTTTATTCTTGCCTTTTACTAATTGGATTGTTTTCTTACTATTAATGTTGACTGGCGAATGGTGTATGCAGATCATGTGGAATCTTGTATGGTTCACATTTTCCACATATATTTGTCTCCACTTTAACTCATTCTTATTTGGATAAACTATTGAAAATGATTTTTGAAAAATAGTCTCTCAAACTTCTTGACATCTGCAGTTAGGCTCTGATACCATGTTAAATAACATAGACCGTTTTTGCAAATGTAATTTGATTTCCATTGTTATAGATATTTTCCAATTGTAGATTTGAGGACACATAATATGAGAGGAGACATGTATCATGAAGTGATATGTCTCTATTGTTAATCATCATTAGTTAGTATATTAATAATATAAATAATTGAGTATTCAATCTAACAAAGTTTCTTTCCTCCCAAATTGCACCTTAGAAACAAGAGATGAGAATACCCAATTTATAGAAATCCCAGACAAATCAATGATTTAGATTAAATCATATGAATGGTTGAGGGCAAATGAGAGTTGAGTTTTAATAGAAAGTTTTCATTGAGAAAGGAGTTTTTGAGTATTAACAAGGATAAGCAATAACAACAAAATGGCTTGGATGCACAAATGATGAGTAATTTGACATAGTTTCTTTACTCCCAAATTGCACCTTGGAAACAAGAGATGAGAATACCCAATTTATAGAAATCCCAGACAAATCAATGATTCAGATTAAATCATATAAATGGTTGAGATCAAATGAGAGTTGAGTTTTAATAGAAAGTTTTAATTGAGAAAGGAGTTTTTGAGTAATTTTAGGAATTAAATATTCACTTGAGAGTTAGTAGATTGATTTGTTTCCCTTGATGTTTTAGGTTAACTCAATGTTTCCATTTTTGAACTCAAGAGAGGATTTTTAGGATATTGGAAGATATTATCTCATTTTAAATGATTTTCTTAATTAGTGAATATTTAAATTCAAATAATTTATAATTTGAGATATTTAATTCAATTAAATTAATATATCATATTTCATGTGTAATTGGTAAAATGGTATTAATCTAATAAAAGTGTTAGAACTTTATATTAAATTAATTAATCAAAGAGGATTAAATAGCCAATTTTAAATCAAATATTTAGGAATTTATTAATGTTTTAAGCTAATTGCAAATTATTGGTTATAAGTAATTGATATTCAAATCAAGTAGAGACAATGAGGATTAGAAATGCCTAGTGAATTAAGAGTTTGTTGACTGATTTTGGAGATGAGGGATAAATTGTTTAGGAGACCAAATTTGGGGTGTTACACTATCACAAAGCCATAAGAAGAAATTACACTTAAGCAATTATCCTTTACTAAGGGAAACCAACCTCTCCTCTTATTCGCTCATCAAGAATTTGATATCCAAGAATATTTGTGTACACAAATTTTGAACCATGGCCCCAAGCCAAATTGTTAGAGTCATTTAAAGAGTAGCAAGGTCTTAACTAAAATAGAAGTCGATATATTTTGGTGATTTGTTAGAACTTTATATTAAATTAATTAATCAATCAGGATTAAATAACCAATTTAAATAGGAATTTATTAATGTTTTAAGGTAATCACAAATTATTGGTAATGAGCAATTGATATTCAAATAAAGTAGAGACAATTAGGATTAGAAATGCCTAGTGAATTAGGATTTTGTTGATTGGTTTTGGAGATGAGGGACACATTGTTTAGGAGACCAATTTTGGGGTATTACACTATCATAAAGCCATAAGAAGAAATTACACTTACACAATTATCCTTTACTAAAGGAATCCAACCTCTCCTCTTCTTTGCTCATCAAGAATTTGATATCCAAGAAAATTTGTATACACAAATTTTGAATGATGGCCTCGAGCAAAAATGTCAGAGTCCTTTAAAGATTAGCAAGGTCTCAACTAAAGTAGAAGTTGATATTTTGTTGATTTGCAAACACTTCTTTAGGAAAAATCTATGACTCACGCCACTTGTAAATAGAAGAACAAACAAGAAAAATTTGATAACTAAAATCTACTACAATAGACCAACCAGTAGCCAAAAAATTGTTACTTCAAGTTTGAAGCTAGGGGAAAGAGAATATAATTAGAGGATGATTATCCCAAGATTTCTTCCAAAACAATGCATTATTACCTTTATTTACCATCAAAACATCTCCTTTTTTATGATAAAGTCACCATGTTTTATGGACTTCCAAATTAAAGATCGTTTTCCAACCAAACCTATTCTCAAATTTTCCTTGAAAAAACTCTTAGGAGTAACCAACATTGAGAATCTATAAGTAGGCAGTAATCTTCCAAGATATATTCAAGGAGAGTTAACCAACCAATGCAAATCACTACTAAAAAATCCAAAGTCAACTCTCAAATGAAATCTATCTAAAATATTTCTCCAATTATCTCTTCTTAAGATACTAGCAGAAATTGGAATCCATGTATACTATACTAGTAAAGATCTAATTGAAAAAAGGAAAGATTTGCAATCTTGTGTTGAATACAAATATGTGTGTTGAAGAAAAATACTTTAGACTTTTCCTTATCAATTAGTTGACTTGGATCTATTAAGTTAATATCGAAAGCTTACTTGGAATTTACGACCTCCTACAACATAGACAACACCATCAAAGTAGTGTCATCAACAAAATAGGGATGGAATTGAGAAATGAATTTCTCTACTTAAGACCAGTGTTGAATAATTCTCTTTTTTGAGAATATTTTAACAATTTGCCTAATCCTTTTGCCATTAAGATGAATAAATAAGGATAACAAGAGTTGTCTTGTCAAAGAGCCCCAATGTCAAAAAAAAAGGGAGATCAACTACCGTTGATTAACATGACAAAAGATACTAATGATACACAACTCAAAACCCAATCAACATCAACTAAAAATCCAAAATCACACAATTTTGTGGAGGAAAGGCTAACTCGCACTATCATAAGCATTGAACATGTCAAGTTTTCTAATCATTCAAATTTCCTTCAAGGTTAACATGGAATGAATAACTTTAGTTGTAATGACAATAACATCCAAAATTTTATGACCTTTTTGTTAGAGTAATAAGATATTGTCTTATTAATTAAATCATTTTGATTTAATTATTAAGTCACTTATTCTCTCTAGTTTACTTAAGCTAAACTTTAGGCATATAATAATTAATTATTATCATGCAACCTAAGGTTTTACCTATTAGAGTTTTGATCCCCTTTTATAAGGATTGATCTCTTTGTAATTTTAATTCATTCACTTTTGATAAAAGCAATTTCTCTTTTTTCTCGTCGAGAATGTCTCATCTGTGGATCTGGGAATTCAAGCCACCATAACTTTTGCTTCTCTCTTTTTGTGACAGGTGTTTTCATGTAGGTGATTCTTAGGAGTTGTGGGGTTGATCTTTCATCAAATTCAACATGGTATTAGAGCTCCAAATCTTCATGCCCCTATTCCGTTTATGATAAGTTTGGCTTGGCTTCCAGATCTATGTTTTTTCTTTCAAAGGGCTTACTTTTTTAGAGTTTTTTTTGTATTGAATTTGGGGGTTCGCCATTTTTTGGTGCACTTTGAACACAAAAAGACATCACCGTTGAGCTCAGAGCACACAAAAACCCCTATTTTCATATAAAATTTGTCCAATTTAGACATAGTTGGAATTTGAGGCTAAAAAATATATTCCCTAGATTGGGCACATTTCCTGAGGCAACACTTCCTTGAATCTTGGCATGCAAATCGAGACAATTTTGGTACGGAACTAACACGCTTCTTGAGACAGTTTATTGTACTAGTGGGTATGCTTTTTGAGAAATTTTGGCACAGATCCTAAGTCAGTAATTTTTTTTTCCTTTCCAGTGGTTTTTTGGCCATAACTTGCTCATCTAGACTCCATTTTTCAATTCAAAAGAAGCGCTTGAAAGTTGATTCTGAGCCCATCATGATGGTATAGTTTATTTAGATTTTCTATGCTATTTGGTGGCCTATTTTGGCTATAAAAGTTAGAAGTTCTATTTTACACTCCGAGAGAAATATTTTGAGACATTCTATTTTTAGATTCTGCTACAGGCACATCCCATTCATTGTTTTTTTTTTTTTTTTTTTTTTGCATTATGATGGATATCTTGATTGTTTCAGGTCTAGGGGTCGATTTTGTTGTTTCAGCTCATTTTTCATGGGTTATACTATCTATTGTATCATCCTTATGTCTCTTTTAATCTTTGTTGACATCCTTTCATAGTATTTTTGCAAACACACTGAGGTAAAGTGCCACTCTATTACATTTTGGGATCTTACACATCTTTGTGTTTTGTTGTTCTCGCATTACATTATAAAGTGCCTTGGGGGGTTTCATGTTGGCCATATTTTCCATCTTCCTTTGTCAAGTGAGTGTTCCTTCCACGACATTAGCCTCATGATGTGTCGATGACACATGCCATTATAGGTGTTTGTACTTCTTTTGCACTCTCAATGTTCCCGATTCTTCTTTCTGCAGGAGATATTGCATTCAATTTCAGTGTTCATGTCTTATCTCTCAACATTATAGGGAGGTTATGTTGGTTCTATTTCTTTTTTGGTTTGATGGAGTGACCTATGTATTCAGTATTTGATCCCATGTATTAGGTGATTGCAGTGGTTGGATACCTATGCATTTTGGTGGGATGGATTATTTACAATATGGATTATTTTGGTGAGATGGATTATTTACAATATGGATTATTTTGGTGAGATGGATTATGTACAATATAGACATTCTTTCATTCCAATTTTTGGAGGCCACAAAGATACATTCCATCTTTGATTGATCAGCTCTTGAGACTTAGTCTTCTCTACCTGGTCATGTTCTATACAGTGGAGGTTCTTCGGATCAACAATTTGGCAATGATTGCAACTCCATGCTTCACTGGTGTTCTTCATGATCATCTTTTGTTCCTCTCTTCTAGAAAATTCTTTCCATATCTTTTTGGAGTAGGGTTTTTTTCATGTGGTTTTCTCTATTTCTTCTCTTTATAGAGATTTGGTTGTGCTTGGGTACCTCATCAAGCCTTGTTGCTAGGACCCAAATTTTCTTTTAGCAGTAGTTTCTAAGTTTTTAGCTACTCCCTAAGTTTATCTTAAGGGGGGGTGTTAGAGTAATAAGATATTGCCTTATTAATTAAATCATTTTGATTTAATTATTAAGTCACTTATTATCTCTAGTTTTCTTAAGCTACACTTTAGGCATATAATAATTAATTATTTTATTAATTATTATCATGCAACCTAATTTTTACCTGTCAGGGTTTTGATCTCCTTTTATAATTGATCTTTTTGTAATTTTAATTCATTCACTTTTGATTATAGTAATTTCTCTTTTTGCTCATCAAAAATGTCTCATCTATGGATCTGACAATTCCAGCCTACATAACCTTTTACTTCTCTCTTATGTGATAGGTGTTTGCATGTAAGTGATTCTTGGGAGATGTGGGGTTGATCTTTCATCAACTTCAACATTTTTCACTAAGCCAACTTTCTTAAGAGAGATAAGGATACAGAAAAAATCTTCAAATGTTCATCAATAATTTTAGTAATCATTTTGTAAGTGACATTGTAGAGAAAATAGGATGGAAGACATTCAAAGAAAATTAATTCTCATTCTTGGGTTCAATGTAAGTAGAGTAGGGTTAATGGCCCTTAACATGTCTTATTCATTTATAATTCTCAAACCACCTCAAGAAAGTGAAAACAAATCACTTTACAAAATCCTTGAAAGATTACAATAGGAAAACTACTAGGCTTCAAAAATTTACCTTAACCTTTTGGCATTTCAAAATCTATAGGCTTAAGTTCCCCCATCAAGATATACTTGATCAAAGACATGTTTGTGTCATAAAAAATGAAGGGATGAATACATACACTCTATAATTAGACTCTCATTCTCGATGTATTTTGAGATTGTATGCTCTCTCTCTCTCTCTCTCTCTCTCTCTCTCTCTCTCTCTCTCTCTCTCTCTCTCTCTCTCTCTCTCTCTCTAACACACACACACACACACGCACACAAAAAAAAAAAAAAAAAAAATTAAGGTTAGTGGTAATGAAGCTTGATAATTGATTTAAAGGCTTTGTTTCACTAATCGCCTCTTCGACATACCCATTGCATACTAAGATGTGATTTCTCGTTTATATTGTTATGCATGTATTCATCACAAGAAAGACTTTCTTGGTCGAAACATGACATGAAATCATCTTTCATTATCTAATAGCATGACTTTCTTGGTTATTTTTGTATTTTTTCGTTCAAACGTAAACTACACATAGTATCAAGAAAAAAATAAAAAGTAATTCTAAATGGTGGTAGGAATCATAGTGAATATGGTATATTATTATTTGCTAGTGGCTAAAAAGGTCTCAATAAATAATTTGGAATGTTAAGAAAAAAGAAATTACTATATTTTCCCTCCAGCTACTACTAACTTTGCACCCTTGATTCAATCATTCGCAAGGTCAAAAAACCTTACTTATTGTTTGCACTTTTTAGTTTAAACTAAAGTTGATCACTTCATGTCAATCATCAATGACTTTGTTTCTCATTTTTGCCCCCACAAAGTGTCCAATCTCGTGTTTGTTTAGTAAACTTCATCTATGCTACACCATTTCTTTATGCTTGAATATATGAATAGGATTGCAATGACATCCATGAGACAAATGATCTAAGGGACACAATATTCACACATTTTCAATTTTCTTTTGATCTATCAACTCTTCTTTTATGAATCTTAAATTAAAAAAAATATCTCATTTTGCAAAGCCTTGCCTTCCCAAAGAGCTCATTCAAATTATCCACCTCTAAGGTGTTTTCAAACTAAACACATTGAATGATGAAATACCATCCAATTTCAACCACTCTTTAGTTTTTGGCCTAATGTGATGATGATGTGGATATATACACATATTGAAAACATTAGAAAATAGAAGATGTAATTCTAAAAGAATTGATTGTAATGTCATTAGATGATCCTGTCATATAACTATAGTTAAACTTAGGCTAGTTAAGTTATGATTAAACAATTTTTTTAAATTAAAAAAATAACACAAAAGAATACAAATAGAGAGATATCAAAAGCTATTGCATTATCACACAATCTTCAAAATTGTAGCATATATATTTTTGCTATAACATATTGACTCGCGAGAATTACAAGGACATGTGAGAATTATAAAAACAAAAATTTTAAAAATTAAAAAAAAAACAAAAGCAAATAAAAACTACATAATAATAGTGAGATGGAGAATTACCAAATTCAAGATAGTGAAAGTAGAGCCAAATCATTTACTCATAAAACTATTAATGCTGGAAAAAACTAATTATTAGTTCATCCCAAAGGCAGGATACGATTGTTAGTTCCTGCCAAAGGAGGATACTATTGTTTTCATTCAATTCAACTTTTCAATTCAATTCACTAATCAATTCATAGAATTTAAAAAGATTAAAAGAAATTTCAAATGTTTATATCTTTTTCTAATTTTTCATTATTTTATAAATCACATTATTCATTCATTCTATTGGATCATACTATTTTTGGTAAGGAGAAAATTCAAATTTCTTCAACAAAAATACAAATATTTTCTATTAACTCTATCATGCATTAATGAATGCATTAATTACAATTTTATCTTTTATCACATTTGTGACAAATTGATTAGATTTTCAAAAAAATAATCATTGTTGTGTTCCACCTCACATCACTTTGGACAAAAAATGAATGTCTAATCAAATATTAATTATCACAATCTATTTTTATTACCAAATTCAAATATAGAGTTAAATGTTTTATATTTATTATTTTAAATATTTATTAGTTTTATATTGATGCTTATTTTTAGTTCCTGTCATTGACAGGAATACTATTGCATCTGTTCAGATGCCAAAACCCAATTAGTCTAACCAATTAGAATTAAGAATTTTTATATTTATAAAGTTTTTTATAAAGTTTATGACTTTTTACTTATTTTTAAAATTGAAAAATGTATTTTTCAAAGTTTTTATTGGTCCTCGCTGAAAAAGGCAAGGAGGAAAAATATTTTTTTTCGCAATAAAAATTAGGAAAAATACAATGTCGGCCCTTCTTCAAAATTAATTTGTATTAAATATATTGTACTTTTCCTTTTCGATGGAATACTATAGAAAGCAATTTTAATAGTGCTGGTGAAGTTTCCAGATATTTTCGGTACCATTGGGGTGCATAATTTCTTATTCACAATGCCTGACGAAAACTTTTGATTATAGACTATAGTTTACGTTTTTAATATCCAAAATATTTGACATTTTCTATCGTGTCCTATACTGGCCATGGTATAGTTGTGCTAATTTATTTTTGCCTTGAAATTATAATAACAAAATATTTCAAATTTAATATTAATATCTTTGTTATGTCCTATCTATGTTGCTTTCAAAAAATTATAGTCAAACAATTTTTTATTTCACATTAAAAAGTAAAATATTATTTAATTTAATTTTTAATTATATATTCATTAGATTTTAGGCAAGAGCCTACAACACAATGGTAAATTTTGAGCATCTTATCCAAGAGGTCTTGGGTTCAACTCTACACAAGCTTAATGAATAATATCAATTAATCACATCACATAATAATAATGAATGTTGGCTTCGGCCTCTTACCGATTTATATATATATATATATATATATATATAGACACAGACACACATTAGATTTTTATTTTTTTCCATCATTAAAAGTAAAATATTATTTTATTTAGTTTTACTTTATATATTCATTACAAAGTGTTATCCTTGAATTGAACTTATTGGGATACAATATTAAAAATAGTATCATATCATTTTCAATAAATTATAATTAAAATTTATTTATGTATATATTTTATACATAATTATTTTAACAAATGTATTTTTAGATTTAGTTTTATTTAATTAACATTTATACTATTAAAGTATCACAAAATTGATTATGTCAATAAATTCAAAAATTACTATATTTAATTGCACAAATAAAGGTTCTAAAATTCAAATGTTTCATAACGATTGGGGATATTTATGTACATGGGTGGTTTTACTTTTCTACATTGTAAATAAATTACAAAATACAAACTATTTATAATTTAACCTAAGATTTTCTAAGACTTTTAAAAATCTATAATTTTTTACTCAAATTAGCAATATTCATAGCTACACAACAAGATGAACTATAGAAATATGTTCTGCTAATGTCTTTCAATTTGAATGCATTTAGACCTTTCATACAATTTACATTTTGTCAAATAATTCAAGAGCCCATTGTTTCACCCGTGGTTCTATTTTCCCTTATACATAGTAAGTGTTGTATAATAAGAAAACACACAAATTAAATGTCATTCTAAAATTTTAAATCTATTTTCCTCTATTTTATCTCAATTCTAGCCTATGTTTGTGATCCCTTTCATCAACATCTTGTGGTTTTGGTTGCACACGAATATAACTATTGTGTGCATAAAAAGTGTCACACTTCTATAAACCATTATTCTTGAGAGAACCCATGGAAGAGGGAGTCTCAAGAGTCGGCTTATAGCTCTCTATCTATGATGTGCAAAGGCTATGAGATGGTGGCTCTCAAATGAACCAAACTATGCAATCCTTGCAAGGTGAACCATAGAATGAGAGATTCAAAGAGTAGAGGCAAGAGTGCCAATATCTAAGAATCTAGAATAAAATGCAATGCAAATGCAAGCTATTTTAAATGAAATGCAAGCTAACAAAGAGAACTAAGTTAAAGCATAAATGAAAGTAAGCTAAAACTTATGTCATAATGTAAGTAGAATGAGAGCTAAGCTAAAATGCAAAAATGCAAGAATGCTCCATGTCTCCAAAATCACCAAGAAAACCTACAGCATAACAATAGCATTAGAGACTAAGATTTTTTCGAATGAGGAGAGAGCCCTCCCTTTTAAAGAAAAATGGATGGTAGAGATTAAGAAGCAAATGAGGAATAAGCAAGGGAGGAGAATACATCTTTAGTGATCCATGTGCACAAGCATCTCAAGCAATCACAATTAATGGTTGACTTTTGAGAGGGTTTGAAATATGTGGGGGATAATTAAAGCTATTTTAAAAGTAGAAGATTCCTCTCACATTGAAAAATGTGCATTCATGTGTAGACAAAAAAGCCCTTTCTTTTATTTCTAAAATAGGAATAATGCTTTATGTGTGCACACTTAGAATAAGAGACGAGTGGGGAATTTTATTTAATTAAAAGGGGGACTTGTTCTTTTAATTAAATATGAACTTGGGATAAAGTGGCCATACCATAGGTTATAATCAAATAAATAGATTTTTGAGGATTTGATAAAAAATAACCATTAAATAAATTGTGAAAAAAATGCTAGAAAGGGGGCTCATAGTCTAGATGACCATTTTTAGTTGATTACATTTTCCCCTCTTTGACTAATGTGTGATTGATCTAGGAACACATAACGTCAAAGAATGAAGAAGCCAAGATGGCAGTGATAGATATATATATCTAATTCCAAAGAATGACATACAGAGAGAGATAACACATCCTAAATGTACAACCTAATAGCTATAGTATTGAACATTAGGAAAAAGATGATTTCAAAATTCAACAAGAATGCTAACATCTAGGAAAGCAGATAGATCGAGAGCAAATGAATAGATCAAACAAATGCTCCTAAGAAATAGATAGCTATAGCAGGTGATGATAGAATATTTTTGCCCCCCCGGGATCGAAATCAAAATGAAATAAGGGGATACAAAAATGAGCAAGATATGAACAAATCAAGATATAGCAATGCCCAAGATGATAGATAGAGGATTAGAACCAAAGAGTGACCACCAAACAATGAAGATATGCCCCAGTTTGACTAACTTTGACTAAGAAAGATAAAGCATAAGAATTAGGTCAAAGAAAGAAGAAAGATGAAATAAGATGAAATAGAAATGAAAGAAAAGAGTGGAAGAGAGTAGAAATGATGAAGAAATGATGATTTTCCCAACAAGATTCAAAGATTAAGCCTCAGTAGGTCAGCCAACTACATAGAAGAAGGAAGAAATTTTGAGTAGCAAGATGAAGCCAAATTTGGATTTCGATCCTAAAAATGGATCTAGGATGTCAAGATTAGTAAAGATAGGTCAAAAGCATAGATGAGATGGTAAGATAGAAAAGAAGTGAGAAATATGAAAGAAGAGATAAGACAAGATCGAGAAGATACAAGAGAAGGATGAATGTAGTTAGCTAACAAGTCCATGAAAGATAAAGAAGAGAGCTCTCTCAACATGCAAAATGCAAAGATAAGCTAGAATGAACCCTAGAATACAATCTAGTATGAAAAGGTGCAATTGCAAGGGTTACATAAGTAGGTCCTAGTTTTTATCATCAAGCCTTATTAGGGACATCATAAGATCATACAATCATCACTAGTATAACTATGAGGATATGAATATGATCGATATTAGATAGGTATATGGAAATCCAATCTAAGCATCAAAGACATAGAAGTCAAGATGACTATGCAATTAGATTCCTTAAGTTTAGTATAGCAAGATTACATGTGTATCAAGGCATAAGCACCAAGATAACCCCCAAGTGCGGTCTTGGCAAAAATTGTCAAGGATGATATGCTTATAAGTCAAAGTGTCAAATAGGACAAGCATGAATTCTTAAAACACTTTAGACAGATAAAGGATAAAATATACCCACAAGCAGAAATCAAGAAAACATGCCCCATGCCCCTAGTCTTCTAGTCAATGACATCCTCAAGAGACTATTAGGGAGGGAACACATGGTAAAGAAATCATCATAGACAACACACAAAGTTGATAAAGATCAGCATAGCTCAATTAGTTAAGTGTTTAAGTGCATGTGTATAAGTCACTTGGCCATTTCTTCAAGATTTGATTCTGATAGTGAGAACTACCATAGCACCCTAGACTGTAGGTAGAGTATCCGAAAAATGTTGAGAAACACTCAATGTCAAGGGTGGGTAGTGTTGAGAAACACTATTTTGTGAGTGCCAAAAAGACCGTAATGCACAAGGAGACCTCAATAGGATAAGCAATTGTGCCCTTAAGACAAAGACAAGGAATAATCCCAAGCTAGAAAAATGTGTTGTAGAGTGAGTGATTGAGACTCATAAACATAGGTGCAAGGGTCTCAAGTAGCACTTGTTTCCAGGTTTTCACCACTTGGTAGACTTTTTTTTAGGACTTTTTAAAAAAAAATTGTATTTTTGATTTTTTTGGTGATACAACAAAGCGCCTATTACTAAGTTTTCACTAAGATGATCATTTTTCAGGACACTTCAATTTTTAGGATTTTTTTCAGCATCATATATGATTTTTTTGAAATTTTTATAATGTTTTAGAGATTACTAGTTCTCAAGCAAGATCACATCATTTTCTCCCATTGTCTAGCAAGGTATAGGACACAATGGAGAAACAGGCTGGTGGATAAGAAAAGATGGATAAGAAAGGAGTATGAAGCAAGTAAAAGTGATCCTCAAGGACAGACTCCTCAAGAGTACCCAAGCTAGGGAAAGAGGTGAAATAGTCAGATGAAGTATATTTTGGATAAGCAATGGAAGTAATGAGCAAGATAGCATGTAGGATAAGCAGTGAACCCAACAAGTGAGATAGCATGAAGCATGTAGTCCAAAAGAGTAGCATGTCAAGACACCTATGAGAACCATGTTTTATTTATTGTGATCGAGACTCAAGGGTCAACTAGATAGGATAGTAATGGGATAGAGCAATAAGAATAAAGCTCAAGATGGAGGCTATGAGTGAATGAGAGAGCACAATAGAAAATCTCATGGATAAGATAGCCAATATGTAAAGATAGCTCAACATTGTCAAGATCAAAGAGAGAAAGGGGGATAGGTGGATGGTGGAAGAATTATGCATGATACTTATTTTCTAGGTTTTCATCATGGTACTTATCCAAGGTTCCACAAGAAGTAGTTTTCACCACAGGATGAATTTTATTTCTCTTTACTTTTGCTACCAAGGTGCCACAAGAAGTGGTTTTCACCAAGCACATTTTCATTTTTTTTTTGCTTTTTTTTCTTTTTCTATTTTTTTTTTCTTTTTTTAACTTTTTCTATTTTTTTTTTGAATTTTTAGAAAGAGCTCAAGATGTTTGAATGTAGATAGTGCTTCTATAGGAAAGATAAGTCATGATAAGCCAAGACCATAGAAAGGTATGCTCAAAGATGTTGATAGGGTGATGAAAGAGAAATGGTAGTAGGAAGAATATATTGAGGATAAGAGTTCATGTATAGAAAGTAAGTGTAAGCTTTAGAGGATTTCATGAGGGTAGTTGAAATATTGGACAAGATCAACATTGACACACATCTTAAAGGGTATTGGAATGATGGAGGAATAATGGATGAAATAGCTTGAGGTTTAGATGTATGAGGTGGTAGAAGAGATTTGGAAAAAAGTGGAGTGGAAGGCTTTGGAATATTTTTAGGAAGATTTTTGGAAGAAGATGGAATGGAAGCCTTTGGAAGCTTGAATGTCAACTTTGAATTATTATCAATATTAAAGTCTTTTAAAAGAGACTATGGATAGCTTTAGATTTTCCTTTACATACTTCAAAACACATTTCTTCAATAATGGGTTTAGGAACCCATATTTTCTTTGATTTAGCTCTCTTAATAGTGGACCTTTGCAGTCTCTTTTGTGCATTTTCTTTCTTAGTATTCACATGTGGATTAGAGGAGACATGGTGAACTTTTGAAGATGGATTCATGCATTTGTGTTTGATTTGATCATCCAAATTGCTTCCAAAAGACTTGAGACTTGTGGATGAATAAGGTTGATATGATTGTTTTACATTGATAGATGGGTGAAAATTCATCAAGGATGAGTGTCTTTGTTGATCTTGAGGCATAATGGGAGAGCTAGGAGTGGAAAATGTAGGAGATGAAGGAATATAAGGTCCCAATATGGATGGAAGGTTTGAAGGTTTTAGTTTAGATGGGCAAGGACCAAGGATAGACTTAGGAGATGCTAATGGATAGTGGAGAGGGATATCAACATATTTAGAGTGAGAAACATGGTCAAAGCAATTAATAAACTCATGAGTAGCTTTGATGGAACAACATTTTTAACAGGAGCACTTGAAGCTTGAGCACAATTTTGAAGTGGATATGGAGAAGTAGAACGTGAGAGGATGCTTTGATCTTGACAAGTAGCTTTGGATAACATAGGAAGAGAACTTTTCTCATAATTTTTAGTAAGCTCAAAGGAGATAATGGAAGTGGTATCTTCATCATACTCGGGGGATGGAAAAGACATAGGATAAAGTGTGCTTGTCTTGATCTTTCTTGACATTCATAGCTTTTTCTCTTTGAGACTCCTCTTGACATAGAGCCACTTTTAAGAACAAGGGAGAATGAAGAGTGAATGGAGTAGTGCTTGGATCTTTAGGCTTAGTAGCATGGAAAAGGTTTGCAGCCAAGTGAAGGTTAGCTTGAGTTTCTTTTAGAGGTAGCCCTTGAGGATAGGCATAGTGTACGTGAAAAGCATTAGGTTCTTTATTTGAAAGAGGCGTGTTGGAAAGATTTGAAGTGTTGGGAGGTGTATGAGTGTTGGAAGAAGTGGAAGTATCAAGGAAACCATCACTAGACATAGGTTCATTAATATGATCTTTCTCAAGAAAAGTATCCTCATCACATGAATCATTGGAGGTATCAATAATTCTATTATCAATAAGATCTTGGATGTTATGTTTTAGCTCAATGCAATCTGAAGTACTATGCTCATTATGTCGATGAAAAGCACAACATATATCCAAGAATGGGTTTCCATATGAGCTAGACTTAGGTGACGTGATGAGCTTGGTGCCAAGAAGCGTTTGCAAAGTATCATCATAAGAATCTTTCAAGGGAGCAAAATTTCTATCAAAATTATGTCTAGCGTCCTTTTTTGTTTCTAAAGTGACTGGTATACATCCATGTCTTCATCATTGTCTTGGTCAAAGATAGGTCCATCGTGATATCTTGGAATAGGCTTAAAGTAGGTAGCACTTTCTTTCTCTCTAAGGAGGTCTTTAGATCTAGAAGATGAAGACATTTGATGTCTTGGAGTAGAATATGTAGACCTTGAAGAAGATGACCCATGTGTATGTAAAGGTCTTAAGGGAGAATCATTTAAGAATGCAATCTTCTCCTCTAACCTTTTCTCAAGTTTAGACTTCATTTCTATCATGCGCTTAGAGAAATGAAGGTAAGAAAGATTATTTGTCTCTTCTAGTTCTTTGTATTGCGCATATAGATCTTGAAACTCTTTAGAGGCATGGAGGATATCATGATTGTCTAGATTTGGTTGAGGTTTGGTAGCACAAGCTTTGAATGCCATAGTGGTAGACAAATAATCAAGCATGAAGGAGACTAGAGGAAGCTAACAAGGTGATACAAAATAACTTGATGTCCAAACTAGAGAGGTAGATTATTCACTTGCCAATATAGTAAAGATAGAGTAAAGTGACTTGTCAAGAAAAGTGCCCAAGTTACTTATGACACTAGTGACTCAAGTCAAGAGCTAGGCAAGAAGCCAAATAGCCACATAGATAGAGCAAGTGGGGTAACAAGTGAACAACTTTCCCAACCCAAGAATGTAATCAAGAAATCAAGGCAACTATTTCAGAAAAAGGAAAACTAGCAAGCGGACATAGACCATGAAGACAAAAAGACCAAGAGCACTAAGACCAAAGAGCCACTTTAAGCATGTTTAAGCACTAGAGACATAACAAATCAAATCCAAATGATGAAACTCCACTTAGTAAGAAACACAAGAAAATGTTTGCATTTGATGTTTTGACTTGGTTGAAAAAGTTTGACAATAGTTGATAGCATAGCAAGTTTGATGTTCAAAAGCAATTTCTTTCCAAGCAAGATAGTAACACATGGAGTAGTCTTCAAACAATCAAGCAAGGGACAAAACAACCTTGCATGATACAAGCATATGTGAGGTCTCAAAAGAAATCCCTAGAACTATCATCATGTGTATGTTCAAAAGATTTTAACAAGTATATCACATTCGAGAACACATCAAGCAATATCTACCTAAAAGTCACGATTCATTACTCAACAACTTGGCCCACACTTGATGCTCCTTTGCCTCACACCAAGTGGTTTTCCACAAGAGATATTGGCTTTGTTATGGAAATGCCATAAGAATAACTAAAGGAACATAGATAGTGAGTGTAAAATTTTGGGGTGATCCGAGTAATCCACTCGGATCGATCCTTGCACCAAGAAGTTGAGTGAAAAAATAGAGTAGATACTAACCTAAGGTGTTTAGAAAGGGTTTCCATTCATAGCACTCCTCTTGCTCCTAATTCAAGACACCTCACCTTGCGCTGAGTAACCAGTCTTATGACCACAAGAGTATCTTAAACATTCCTCCCTAGTGATCTCCTCATGGTCACAATCCCACAAGTAATCACACTAGGTAAGACAAGTGTTATGTCTATCAAGGTTTTGTGTCCTTGATAGCCTTGAAATTATAGTGGGTTGAAATAGCTGGGTAATTTTCTTGTCCCCACTTGGGTCGTTCCTCTCAAGTTGTTTGAGAGCAGACCCTCTAAAAGATTCTAACTACCACAAAATAGATCCACCCTCAAGGGTCAAGATTTTTGATTCACCTCAAGGGTGAAGAGCATACTCTCCTACCTTGATTGCTTCCAACAAACACACCAAGAAGATTCAATTATCCACTTGCTTTCGAAATCCAAAAGTGGGTCAAGATTTCTGATTCACCACAAGGGTGAAGAGCATACTCTCCTATCACAAAGGAATTTCAATTGCAAGTTTAATGTGCCTACAAAAAAAATTAAAAAAATGAAAAACTAGTAGATGTTGCACATGAGATAAAAAAAATACAAGAAACTTTAGTTTTTATGAATTGGGCAGCCTTGCAAACAATTGTTAGTAGCCCTTGTGCATTTGAAGCTTTGACATGCATTTTTTTTAGCAATGAAAATGAGAAACTCCCTACAAAAAAACCAAAGTTAGGGCATAACAACCAAGTAAGACCTGCAAAAAAAGTGTTTAGTTGTCTCAAAAATCCAAGTCATCTTCCAACCAAGTGCATGCAAAGAAGTGCAAGTTAATCACAAATGCTCTCATTTTTACTCTTTGCTTTTGACCTAGTCAACAAGATTAGACTTTTTGCTATGATTTCAGATCCAAAAATAGAAATGCAAAGAAGAGACCCCTACTAAAAACCAGAGAGCTTTCCAAAAATGCAAGAAATTCAAAAAAAATCTCTTCATTTGTCCTAGGGACCCATTTGGTCAAAACAGACAATATTTATTAAATCGAGTTTTTGATCCTTAATATGACCTTAAAATTCAAAACACAAATAAGTTACCCCTCATAGAATTTAAAAACCTTTTTGAAAATGTAATTTTTTTCAAAAAATTCTCTGATTTGCAACCAGAAATGACTTTTTTAATGAAAAATAAAGAAAAATTCATAACTAACGCAAATCAAGTCAAAATGATCTAAAAATTAGACTAAGACATGTATGATGCATCCTCAACCTGCAAAACAAAATTCAGATCCAAACTCAAAGTAGTTTGGGAGATATGCTCAAATCTTTCAAAACTAGGGTTTTGGCCTTCAAACAAATATGCACAAAAGTTAGTCTTAAAACCAAAGTAAGAAACCTGCAAAACCACTTGATTTGATCCAAGAAGTTGCTGTAAAAAATCACAAATGATAATTTACTCAAAATGCAGGCAAGAAAATGGAGCTAGAGACTTGATTTTAACCCCATGGTGGGTGCCAAAAATGTGTGCGGAAAAAGTGTCACACTTCTATAAACTATTATTATTGAAAGAACCCATGGAAGAGAGAGTCTCAAGAGCCAACTTATAGCTCTCTATCTATGACGTGCAAAAGCTATGAGATGGTGGCTCTCAAATGAACCAAACTATGCAACCCTTGCAAGGTGAACTATAGAACGAGAGATTCAAAGAGTAGAGGCAAGAGTGCCAATATCCAAGAATCTAGAATAAAATGCAATGCAAATGCAAGCTATTCTAAATAAAATGCAAGCTAACAAAGAGAACTAAGCTAAAGCATAAATGAAAGCAAGTTAAAACTTATGTCATAATGTAAGTAGAATGAGAGCTAAGCTAAAATACAAAAATACAAAAATGCTCCATCTCTCCAAAATCACCAAGAAAACCTACAGCATAACAATAGCATGAGAGACTAAATTTTTTTCGAATGAGGAGAGAGCCCTCACTTCTAAAGAAAAGTGGATGGTAGAGATTAAGAGACAAAAGAGGAATAATTAAGGGAGAAGAATACATCTTGAGTGATCCATGTGCACAAGCATCTCAACCAATCACAATTAATGATTGACTTTTGAGAGGGTTTGAAATGCGTGGAGGAGAATTAAAGTTATTTTAAAAGTAGAAGATTCCTCTCACATTGAAAAATGTGTATTCATGTGTAGACAAAAATGTCTTTTATTTTATTTCTAAAATAAGAATAATGCTTTATGTGTGCACACTTAGGATAAGAGATGAGTGGGAAATTTTATTTAATTAAAATAGGGACATGTTCTTTTAATTAAATATGAACTTGGGATAAAATGGTCACACCATAGGTTATAATTGAATAAATAGATTTTTAAAGATTTGATAAAAAATAACCATTAGATAAATTATGGAGAAAATGCTAGAAAGGGGGCTCATAGTCTAGATGACCATTTTTAGTTGATTACAACTATAATCAAAAAATCTTGTTCATCCACCTACAAAAATCATAGGAGATCACTGTTTCCATCTTTGTGTGCATTATTAAAAGACTTTTTATTTTCAAATTCTTGAAAATAATTAAATTTAATTCTATTCTAATTTTAGATAGTTTCATCTCATTACAAGTGGCTCGTGAAACATTATTATTATTATTTATCCTTACCCCTTCTTTCATTCGATTTTCATTATTTATATTCATTTTCATTATTATTATTTGTTCGACGCTTTGTGTCACTTGTTGTCAATTGTAAAATGATATTTCTTTAGGTTTACACTATGTTTTACTAGCTACTATTTTACAATCTTGTTCTAATTTTTTTAATACTATTTTACACACTGTAAAACTAATACTACCTCTCAAACTTATTAGATATTTTGGTAGTTTGAATTAAGTAATCAACATTTAAAAAAAAAAAAAAAAAATTCAACTTACAATTGAATTGGTAGAAATGATAGTTCATTCATATAATATAATTTCTATTGTTATTTATATATATTTGAAAATAACATAATTATGAATATTTTTAAAATTCTTTCAACTCTATCTATCATTCTACATTTACTTGCCGTTATAATAACATATCATTCTCAATTTTAGCTCTCTTCATACTATTGTTTTTGTTTTCATTCAATTTAATTACCAATCAATTCATATGATTTAAAATATTAAAAAAAACTTCAAATGTTTATATCTTCTTTTATTATTTTATTATTTTATAAATCACATTTTTCATTCAATCTATTGGACCATTCTATTTTTGGTAAGGAGAAAATTCAATTTTCTTCAAATTTTTTTTTTCTTTTTTTTTCTAACAACTCTATCATACTTTGGACAATGTGTAATCAATATTAATTATCACAATTTATTTTTCTTACGAAGTTCAAATATAAAGTTATCTGTTTTATATTTCTTATTTTAAATATATTTATTATATTTTTTATTTTAAATATATTTATTAGTTTTACATTGATGGTTATTTTTGCTAATTGTAGAATGTTATTTGTTTAAATTTACACTATGTTTTACTAGCTACTATTTTACAATCTTGCTCTAATTTTTTTTAATACCATTTTACAAATTGTAAAACTAATATTACTCCTCAAACTCAATATTTTGATACTTAGAATTAAGTAATCAACAATTTATTTTTTAAAATTAAATATTTTAACTTATAATTGAATTGGTTGAAATGAATAATTTATTCATATAATATAATTTCTATTGTTATTTATATATTTCTTAAAATAATATAATTATGAATATTTTTAAAATTCCCTTCCACTCTCTCTACTATTCTATCTGTACTTGTCCTTATAATAACATATCATTCTTTCATGTAGCTCTTTCTTTCTATCATTCCTTTCTATCTATAGATCTAGATTTTCCTTCTTTTCCAATTATTGACAAAGAACTTTGTCACATTACATCTCTTATTATTACATTGTTCATAGTGAAAGAAAGACGTGCCATGATCTCAACTTCATTGAAAGAGCAAGATTACATGCTAATATCATTGCCGACAATTTTATGTCTTAGTGCTATATGTTATACAATACAATATTGTGATATTGCTATCAAAATTTAACTATGTGATTTTGAGTCAAACTCATTCCCATGTTTCTTGAGTAGTGATTCAATATGAATCCATCTCTCACGAGAATAAATGGAACACTTAGCACTCATTGAATCTAAGTGATGCTCACACTTATCTACTACTTATCTCTTACTTATCTATACAATATTGTTGCTGTATCTTTCGATTTGATAGTGACAAATAAAGAAAAATCTTAGTACAAATACTATGACGGTGACGACCAAATAATTTAACGACACATGAATAAGTAAATCAATCCTTTTAGTTTTGTCCACAGCATGCACCCTCCATACGATCCAATAGCTCAATAACACCTGCTGTACGATTTACATCAATTTGGTTGACACTTCACCTACGACATGCGTGGAACTTCCTTCTGCAATTTAACCGGACAGTTTCATTTATTTGGAATGACGATCAAATTGCTGAAGCCCATCTTGTTTAACTGATTATGTCTCTTGTGTTCAATTTCCTGTAATGCCTCGTGTTGTTATGAAATAAATCCTCTGCAACCAAGTCTTGAAGTTCCCAATTTAATGGTTGTAACTAGAGCTAATCAGTGTGATCTGAATCGTATTGCTAAAGAAAGCAAGAGAAGAATTTGGATGGTGGTATTTCCATAACTGTGACCAGTTATATGAGCAATTTGTTTTTCTAAAGATCCCTGTTTTAATAACTCTCTCACACGCACAAATCATGTCTTCTTAATTGATGTTGTCCAAATACTTGTATCGGTAAGATCAGATAAATCCATTAACTGTCATCAATTGAGGCACTGAGATTAGGACCGCCCGAACAATTCCACGCAAGAATAGGTGACCAATGTTTCACTTGGCAGTAGAAGTTAAGATAAATTCAGGTAAACGCTTCAGATGTCATGAATTTGGGCAATTGGCTAATGACTGCCCCAATAATTCCACGGATGAACACGTAACAGATTTTTCACTGGGGAATGACGTAATTACACCAAGCATTTGCAGCTGTCGCAGGAAATGTCGCATTATCATCTCAAATAACTCCACAAGCCCTTGTCGAGAATACAATTGCGAACAGGTATCAGGCCATCCATCAATCAACTTATGTTTGAATTATGTAAATTTCATTTATTTTTGTTTCTTTTTCACTGCAACTTCCTGTCTATTAGATTGTTGCCCAGTGTCCATGCATGGTGATGTAGTTCAAAACCAGAAGCTGTAGATTAGTCTTCAGAAAACAAAAGAAATAACCAGGATCAGAGCAAATTCAGCAGCAACTATTGTCAAATTATAAATGGATCTGCCATTTTATTCTCTTTATAATTTTGCAAGGTACAGTCTTCTTGGGCGTCAATTTGTTGTAGGAGTCTGGAAATAGCTTTTCTTGAGCAGATGAACCATGATCATTTCTCCCTCTTGAAAGACCTTTTCTCTCCGATGCAGATCAGCTCTCTTCTTATATTATTCATTCATGGATTGCATTTTAAGCCTAACTTGCAGATATATATTTTGGATTTATTCTAAAAATTCCACAGCTTCTTGACTGTTGTGTGGGCTAATTGGCAAATGAATCATGTGCACAGCTCCGTTAGGGTTCGCTCCATATAGAACTTGAAATGTACACTTACTTGCAGATATACTAGAGCTCGAATTATAGGCAAAATTCTGTTCGAGGAATAACTAAAACCCACTTTTGAGATTGTTCTCAACTAAACACCTTAATAGGTTGCCCAGGCTCCTATTCACTACCTCTATTTGACCATCCGTTTGGGGATGATATGCTGAACTGCATTGCAATCTGCTATTCAATTTTTTCCACATAATTGACTTAGGAATCTGGTGTCCCTATCACTAGTTATGGTTTTTAGAACACCATGTAACCACACAATTTCTCTAAAGAACAAATGGGCCACATGACTTGCATCATTTGTCTTTTTACAATGTATGAAATGGGCAATTTTAGGAAAATGGTGCACCACTACAAACACTGAACCATTACCTCTTTGGGTTTGTGCAAGAACCAAGAAATAATCCATAGAGATATCAGTCCATGGTTCTCTTGGCACTGGTCAAGGCATCTAGAGACCTGTATTTTGATGTCTACCTTTCGTTTCTTGCCACACCTTACAAGCAGCAACAGTCTGTCTACATCTCTCTTCATACCAGGCCAAAAGAAATTCTGACTTATTAATCCAAAAGTTTGATCTCTTCCAATGTGATCTCCCAATCCATTTGAGTGCATCTC
This sequence comes from Cupressus sempervirens, assembly GCA_028749045.1. Lineage (NCBI taxonomy): Eukaryota > Viridiplantae > Streptophyta > Pinopsida > Cupressales > Cupressaceae > Cupressus > Cupressus sempervirens. Next base: position 763,450,110 of record CM053791.1, read on the forward strand.
TCTCTTTAGTTGTTCTCTCCTAGATCCAAAGGGATTGCAAAGTTGATTCTCTTAAAACAAAAAGCCATCAAGCAGTAAGTAGTCTTCAAATATATGGTTTTGACTTCTGAGAATTGCAAAGATGTGATCAAAATTTGGATAATTTGTATATTCAACCAAACCGTGAATCAAAACAATTAATAAATGATGTCTTCTGCAAAAGACATCAGCCACTACATTAGTTTTACCACTTTTGTACTGTACAAAAAGAATTTAAGCCTTCAAGAATGAAGCCCGTGTTTGTGGGACAGCTTACCCTGTGAATTTGTATAATTCAAAGCTTGGTTGTTAGTAATTAAAGGGAACTCTGTACATAGAAGGTAGTGTCTCCGATATTTTGATGCTTGTACCAGTACATAGAATTCCTTTGTCATAACTACCAATGGCACTCCATTGGACCTGATGTCAACCCCAGGCAAATAAGAAACAAAGATCGGGCTTGGAAGAAAAGGAGAAATGGCTTGTCCTGGTATGCTCGCTGGGGCAGCAGGGTGGGGAGTATACTATAATTGGATAGGCTCTAACTGGGTAGAACTGATCTGAGAGAGCTTGGTGGTATCAAAATGCAAGACTGGAAACTGAGCTTGGTGGTATCCACAATTCCCCCTCCCGCCTGCTTTGTTTAGCTTCATTTAACTTCTCATTTTAAAAGGCCATAAGCTTTTCATGTTGGCTCAACACTCCCAAATAGCTACTTGCAAATCAACACACTCCACTATAGAAGGTTTCTCAAAGTAGTAAATACCAAAGCAAGAATCAGAACTTTCATAAGCGTCTTTTTGGGCTGTCCAAAGCTCACATTAGCTATTCTTGCTCAAGTGAAATCCTATCCTTCAGTGCAATTAGTTACTGGTGCACTGATGCCCGCTTAGATTCTTCATGAATCGCTTACAGAAAGTTACCAACCTGTGAAAGCTCTCAACCTTGTTGATACTTTGAGGAGTGGGCCACTCAAGAATAGCCTTGAGTTTTCTGGGTCCATGCTCAATTCAACATCCAACACTTCTCTTGATTTTATCAATCTCTTGCTACTATGCCTAGTTTAGGTTTGAAAGAAAAATATAAAAATAACTGGAAAATCATGCTATTAGATAATGAAAGATAATTTAACCAAGAATCAAGGGTGCAAAGTTAGTAGTAGTTGGAGGGAAAATGAAGTAAATAAATTTTTATTTTTAAAAATGTTTTAGATTATTTATTTAAGCCCTTTTAGCCACTAGCAAATAATACACTATGGCTCCCACCAACATTCAAAACTTATCTTGATTTTATCAATTTGTTGCTACTATGCCTAGTTTAGGTTTCAATAGAAAATATAAAAATAACCAAAAAGTCATGCTATTATATATTGAAAGATAGTTTATCTCATGTTTGAACCAAGAAAGTCTTTCTTGTGATGAAAACATGAGTGACAATATGAACTCGCAATCACATGTTAGTATGCAATGGGTATGCCCAAGAGGTGATGAGTGAAACAAATCATTCAAGTCAATAAGATAATCAAGCTCCATTATCAATAGCCTCATGTTATGGTTGTGTGTGTGTGTGTGTGTGAGAGAGAGAGAGAGAGAGAGAGGATGCATACATCCTCCACATATGGAGAATTAAAGTCTAATTGTAGAGTGTATTCCTCCCGCTATGTCTAATGACACAAAAATGTATTTGTTCGAGCATATCTTGATGGAGGAACTTAATATTGTGAATTTTGAAATGCAAAAAGGTTAAGGTAAAGTTTTGAAGCATATCTTTTAGCTTCATTTAACTTCTCATTTAAAAGGCCACAGGCTTTCCATATTGGCTCAGCACTTCCAAATAGCTACTTGCGAAGCAACACACTCCACTATAAAAAGTTTCTCAAAATATCAAAGCAAGAATAGGAACTTCCATAACCATCTTTTTGAGCTGTCCAAAGCTCACATTAGCTATTCTTGCACAAGTGAAATTCTATCCTTTAGTGCAACAAGTTGCTGGTGCACTAATGCTCGTTTAGATTCTTAATGAATCGCTTGTACAAAGTCACCAATCCATGAAAGATCATAACCTTGGTGATACTTTGAAGAGTGGGCTACTTTGAACAGTGGTCCACTCAAGAATAGCCTTGAGTTTTCTAGGTCCATGCTCACTTCATCTGGTCAAATAACATTTCCCAAAAGTACCAACTTATCCTTGCAATTTGCTCTTTTTAAGGTTGATAAACAATCTTTCTGCTCTAAGTATGTTGAACATTTTATTCAAATGTTATAAATGCTCCATATTTTTACTAAAAATCAAGATATCATAAAATTTTAAATAATTCCAGTATGTAATTTTAATTACCTGGTTCATTGTCTGTGTGAAGATAGCTGGAGTACTGTATAATTTGAATGGCATCACCACCCACACATACAAATCCTTTTGCATTTTTAAGGCAATCTTCCCTCATCTCTTTCACAAATATGAATCTGATGGAAACCACTTCTGATTTCAATTTTGGAGAAGACTTTAGCAACTGACAAACAATTGAATAAGTCATCCCTTCCGGGTATGGGATATCTTTACTTCACAGTGATCTTAATGGCTTTAGAATCCATTTTTAACCTCCATTTACTCCCCTTATTGGGAGAGAGTAGAGCAAGTGTGACGCACGCACTCATGCTTTCTCTTATGAATCCTTTTTTAGATTCAGAAATTCCTCATTTCCTCATTTTCAAGTGGAGGCAACCCATGAACAGCATGATTCAGAAGTTTTGGCACCTGGAATAATATTAATTTGATGGGTTATGCCTCTGGACAGAGGCAAACCATCTGGCAGGTCTGATGATTTCAAATCAAAATATTGTTGTCACAAGTTTTGCACCTTCAACGGAATTGTTTACTGATCTGAATTCTTATTTTCTAGAGGTACAATAGATAACAAGTACCTCACTTTGATTCTCTAAAACATTCTTTATAGCCTTCTCAGTACTCTGGTCAAACACAGATCTTTTATTTCGGTCTTCTCTCCTCCTCTAAATCATTCCAATACGTGAAGTTTACTCTCTTGCTAAATCTCATAGGCGTTTTCTCTGTCGTGGTGAATTACATCTTTGACATCTAACCCAGGTCTAGCCAATAATAGGTGACAAGCATCCATTGGTACTACATCACACAACACTCTTTTATAAGGACCCAACTTTGGAGTTACCCAGACAAGATTGGTCCACAAGCGCACTATGGATTTTTTTTAACCAAATTGTTTTGTAAGGATTTGGTTTTGGAATATATATTATCTATGATTTCTGTACAGTTTAGTACTTACTAGGGTATCAGTGGGTTCTCCATTCACAATTACTTTGCACGCCTTATCTTTACACTTGCATTGCATTCGAAACACTCTATTCCTCCTCCAGTTAGCTATGGAGGCTTCTTTGCCACAAGCAATCAAAGTTCTTTTCAACATTAGGTTCTCACGTATTTCTGCTTCATCTTCTTCTCTCAAGAATCTTCTCCTTTTTCTTGGATCACCAATGCACTGTTGTGGTTTTGAGGGAAATCTATAGCTTTGTAGACCTCACTACAAATGCAACATTTCAAAGGTTTCCATGTTAGAAAGTGAAGTCCACCAAGATAACTGAGAGGGGGAGGGGGAGGGGGAGGGGGTGCGAATCAATTATCCAATCATTAAAACATTTATCAACCTTTATTAATCCTTAACCACATGAACAACATAACCAACAACCATAAGAAGATAGACATACACAATAACACTAGATATGTTAACTAGGGAAACCCTTGATTAGAGGGAAAACCCCGATGGGGATGGTACCCACAAAATGATGTACTAATATAAAAGTCCCTTGTAAGAGGATGGACTCTATTAGGAGCCAATGAAATACATTCAGTACATATCAGTCCCTGTTAGGAGACTTTGAATCCCTATTAAGAGATTTCAACCCTGTTAGGAGTTGTAGAAGGCATTTGGACCCACTGTCCAAATAGCTTCAGGAGCAAGACCGCCAAACTCATTGTCTAACTGATCTCTGTATTATTCCTTGTAGAATAATAGAAATGAATAATCTCGAACTCCTCTGTCCTCTTGACCAAATCAATCCTCTTCTAATCTCAAAACTAGATCACCAACTTCACATCCAAATAATCCCTTGGATCGCTTACTCGCATTTACCAAATACTTTGCATATCACTTAAAATCACACTTCATCACAACGAAAATAACTTACCTTTATACCATATCCTCAAAATAATTCCTTGAGTTGGCCTTGAGGCTTTCCCAATTAATTATAATAGGACCTCGTTAAGATATTACAATCACACAACACTGTTGGCTCACAGTAGATACAACTTCTTACACATATGACTTTCGACCTTGCGCACTTGCTGACGTCATCATCAGGTTGTCTTCTGTCACTATCTAACTTTGCTTATCACAAGTCTATCCCTGTTGAGAGATATAATCCAAACATCAAAAATCACTTCTCGGGTGCTCTGTCTGCTCACTGTCTTTTGTAATTCTTGAATAACTTCTGCATGTTTTTGAGTCTCAACTCTTTATACGCACACTTGTCCACATCATCTGGACACAATGTAGAATATGTTCTCAACTGCGCATGTCTTGATCATCAATATGCAATCCGTACGACCTTGTTCTCTATTTGCTACTTTGCCAGTCTTCACAAAAACAATACTATGTTGACATCAATGACAAACACAGTCATGAATGCAACATGTCAATCATGCTATCCATCTATCCAATGCATAGGATACTCCCCTAAAGGAATATCATCAACATTCATGCTAACATTCCATCCTCCAGATTTTTCCCACTTCCTTGGAATTGTGGCTTCACATCATCTTTTGGCTTTTCTCCATTAGCTATTCTAGAGAAACTTCCTCTACCTCTACTTGAACTGTTGCCACCTCTTTTGTTTGCCACTTTGTTCATCATATTCGATTTTTCTTTTGCCACGACATGCGCAAAGGTGCGCAAAGGCATGCATTTGGAAACATGAAGAGATTTGTTTTGAGAATTTGAAGAGACCTTCTATTGTGAATTAAAGAGTCTCTCAAACTTTATATATTTGTTTGATTGCTTTGTGTATAAACACATCAAGAAAAAGAATTGTACTTCAACATTTTATGATCAATAAAAGTTATGCTTTGGTCATGTTGTTGGGTTTTTCCCTTCAAGTGGAAGGGTTTTCCCAAGATAATCTTGTGTCTCTTGTATCTATTTTGTTCTTCCTTATTGTTGTTTATCTTTATAGCCTGGGAAACTCTTAACATGGTATCAGAGCCTAGTTTGATATCAACAATATAGGAGTGTGAGAGATATATATTAGAAAGCTTGATTACTTGTGATATTTCTATAATGTGCTTTTCAGAGATTGTTTGAGTTCAAGCTTTTCGCGGTTATTGTCTTCCATTCTTACTGTGTTCGAAGAATTTTATTTGAGAAAACTTTGATTGAGAATAGACTTTGGAGTAAATATTTCATTTGCTTGGACGATTAATTAAAGTTTGGATAGGGAATTCCTCTTAATGAGCAGACAAGTACTGGAAGCAAAACAATGGATGTTGGGCATAATATTGTAGGGACTTTGAGTGCTTGGCATTAGAGATTAAACTTCATTGGCTGTTCAAACATTTATCAAGAGTCCTAAAATTGGCATTAGTTGATAGTGACGGCATATGACATTGATTTCACATCTCGTACTTTGGCCAGGGTTGTGGCAGCATTATTAAGCAGTTCAATGTCTCATGACACTTCTTCCCACTTATGCATAGGTTGCTGAATCAGAAGGTTAAGGAAATCAGTCTCTAGGTGGCACCACAATTATTCAGCACTGGGGATTTATGTAGTTTACAGCTTGGGATATTTGCATCATGCAAACTAGCTATGTATGCCACTGGCCCGGACATGGATATGCCTGGTGTTTACATTTTCTCTTGCTCAGATATTCAGTAGAACGTAGGGTGCAAGTATGAACTCAATATGTGCTCTACCATCTAGAGTCTTCATATTTTATCAAGGTGAAATGACACAACTTTCCATTACAATCATTCATGAAGGGTCATCAGGGATCTAGCTTGGTGTCTTATATGTGCTTTGTAGTGTTGGTTGTTAAATTGTAGTCTTTATTCTTGTAACATGAAAGGTGTTGCATCTTCCTTTCTTATTTGTCACTACTCAATTGTCTTTTATTACAAGTTTATGAGTCATAGGGCTATATCTACAATAATTGCTCTTTGTCAGCAGATTTATTTATTATTGGTTATTATAATGTACAAAGTATGTGATGATGATTGGGCATCATGGTTCCTTCTTATCTGAGGTGGCTCGTGTATGAATGCAACTGGCCTCCTGGTCGTTGGTGGTTTACAATAATGAAACCGTTTGTCCCTTCTTATTCTTTGGGAAAAGACTTTTCTTTCTTATCAGTTCGAAATATAGTCTTTGATAGAGTATCAGTTGTTCATTACTATTCTAAAAAGATAAACAGAGATCTTAGCAAATGAAGCTCAGAATTTTATGATAAGTTGGGAGTTAGGATTTGAACACCGTACTAACAAAGTCTAGGACTTTACTCCATGAGGAGAAAATTTGGTGATGTGTGGTTCGGTTTCTACGGTTGGAGGTTGGGATGTGAATTAAGCAATGAGAATGGTGCTTGCAACCTTCTCCGTTGCATGTGATTTCTCCTTTAATTGAATTTTTTTTTTTGTTGAGAATGTAGCACACTCTGTTCTCAAGTCGAAATTTGGCAAGCAACAAACTTTTTAGAGTTCCCGATGGAGCGTCTTTCATCATTGACGATTTGTGGCTGACTATCATGAAGCCTATAGAGAAGGCTATGGTCCTTCATCTCATCAAGTCTGGATATTTAATGAAGTTGATAAATCCTTTCTAGTAGAATTTCTGGAGAGGTTTAGCAAGCTAATCACCTTCTTTCATTGTGAGCCCACGTGTTATGTAGTTAGAAATCATTTGTTATGGGTTGCTTAAAAGTTAATGTCCCATCTTCAGCTAGAGACTATGTGCAATATGGGCATGTTATATATATATATATATATATATATATAGTGTTGCCAAGGTCTTTATACCCTGAAATTTTTGTTTATAATTTTATGATGAGTAATTTTATATCTATCTTGGTTACAGGGCGCAACATAAGCTTTTTGAAGGAGAATGTTTCTTCAAAGGGAGATGTTTTAACTTCAGACGGAGGGTTCAACTGCTATCTTCTTGTGATAATCAATGTTATTTCTGTTGAGAGGGAGTCTTTACCCCCATCATTCTCATACATGTTAATTTTTTGTGACAAGTTAGACATTGTAGAAATTGAGACTCTTGTCCCAAACGAGTCTCCGCTGTGATTTTCCTCCTTGTTGATTATGGATTCTTATTCATGCGAAATCATTAAAGTTGTAAGGACTGTTGAAACTATAGCCCATAAATCAAAGATAATAACCAGCAAATAGAAAGAGAAAAACTGAAACAAAGAACACCAGAAATATCTTGGGAAAACCCTTCAAGAATGAAGGGAAAAACCCAACCACACAACAAAATATATCTTTATTGATAATAAAAGTTCAAGTGTACAATATCGTTTGCTTGACGCCAATATATAACAATAGAATAGACTCTTCACATTATAACCGAAGGTCTCTTGAGATTCTCATAATTCCTAATAAATTAATTATGACTCTTCAAATATTCATGCCTCAATGCATGTGAATGACACATGTCATTTACATTTAATATTACAAATTAAACTTAAGTGTCCTTTTCAGCTGAAGATGACAATAACAAAAATAACGTCCATATTTCCACAGATAAAGATCTCTCTTGCAGCTATCATCTTCAACACTCCCTCTTAGCCAGAGAGAGATCTTTAGCTGAACAATCATACAAGACTACAATCAAAATGTCAATGGCAAAAACTGATCACATATATCCTATAAGATTCTTTAAAAAAAAATTGCGACCATTACTCATATTCATGGAATCACTCGACTTAAAAAACCTATAACAAATACCCATATTGATGGAATCACTCAACATGAAAACCTGTAACAAATAGTCATATTCATGGAATCACTCAACATGGAAATCTGTAACAAATACTCATTTATGGAATCACTCAACATGAAAAGCTGTAATACTCATTGATGGAATCACTCAACATGAAAAGATTTGCAAGACTCATAGCTAAGCCTTTATTCACGAACTCTCTCAACATGAATTGTCATGAAATCTCTCAACATGACATCCAACTCCCATCACGGAATCTCTCAACGTGATGACATCATGGACTCTCTCAATATGATGTTCACTATCGCATAGTGAAAGAGTTATCATAGCTGATCTTACAATCTTTATTTATTCACACAAGAATAGAAATAGGAAAAATAAAAGAAAGACTAGTTCCATTTAAGTCTCAAATTTTACAAAAACTCAAGCATCATGATCATAAATGAGAATGAAGAGGATTTCATTAGTACTCCCTCTTAATTATGAAGCCTCCCTCTATAGCTCAGCATCTCCCTCTAAAGCTATAACATTTCCCTCTGAATGCAATGAAACCTTATCTTATTTCTTCATCTTGGAATCAAATATCTCACAAAATCAATAGAGATCCATGCTCTACATTATTTCCAGTGATGTAAGAAAAATGAAAAATACACGCACTGGACTCATTCAATTTTGTCTCTTTACCATAATGTTGCAGCTTCCTTTCCTTTCTTTACAGATGTGGTAAGACAACATTTCCAGAGCAATATTGATGATAAAACTTTATGAATCTCATATAGTATGACAAACCTTTTATTTTAAGAATGATATTCCACAGTCTCAACTAAATATCATATATATTCTAGAGTTAGAATAATAACTTAGATTCATTATCAATCTCAAAATAAAATACTTATCTCGATTGTGATATGAATTCAACATGAAATGATTCATTTATTTAGAATCTACTGTAGCTGGTATTGAAAGTTCTCAGGTATTCTTTGTAGTTAGTAATGATCTTGGAAATTATCATTTTTCCTCGTAGCTAACTCCATACTGCAAGACAAAAATGATATTGTATCTTTAAACAATCGTCAATATCCATCTGAAGTTCAACTGCGACTGTCACTGTGATGGAGGAGGGCTTGGTTCTCAGACTTGAATCAATACGTCAGTTTAGAAGCAATAATCTTGCACACTGAAGACTCAGAATGACTCTAAAACACGGCATCACATAAGAAAAAAATGATGCAAATAAGATGGCTTAACTCTTGTCGAAGAAGGAAAATAATAGTCCCAATGCTTAATCATCCCCATAAGAAGTTGTTATTACCCAAGGGAAAGTAGTGGTACATTAATAATTAAACGCATAACAAAAGATGAAATAAAAGAAGTGTCGACTCACACCAACACATCAAAGTAAAACGTAAGTCAAGACAATCAACGCACGACCAAAATAGCATGGATGGAGACCAAGAATCTTTTTAAAAAAAAATTCAATAGAAGCGAATAAAGTTATCAAAAGCTTTGGGATCGGCTTTAACTATGAGATTCGATACTTCAATATCATCACTCCATATATTTCAATTGACGCTTATGGATAGCACAGGGTTTTGATAATAATGAAATATTGACAGACCAAGGAACTGTTTTCTTGAGCAGTACTTCGGCAGATGGGCCTGTGTACGGTCGAAGCCTGTATTGAAACGTAGGCAGTTGTGGTGGCTGAACATCTTTTGCGGGTACTTCTCCGGTGTGAGACAAACGTTAGCAACTTTGCCTCACCAGGGATCGAACCTCAGGCGCCTTGGCATTTTCGAAATACAGAAGGATGGCAACAAGAAATAATGGAAATTAAGTCCACTCCAGAGAAATAGAAATATTATGTTTCCGAATTTTCTTGCAAGGAATACGCTAAAGAAAGAGAAAAGTTTGTTTTACCTTTTTGGTTAGCAATTTGCATGCACAAAATTTTAATAAACAACAGTTACAAGATATACAAAACTCCATCGTGCATGCAGAAACATGGCATCCAATAAAGTACACGATTATAAGGAGGATACTCCGAATTCCATCTTTAATGTTAAGACAAAGGAAAACAAAAGTTTGACACAACAACACCCTTCCATTGTGGATGGCAAAACATATCCCTAAAGCCAAGATTAGAAACGCTTAGAGTGCTAAATCAAAAGATATGATAACAATATTGCTTGTCGAGAAGAAATATTAAACACGATATAAATAAAATATGACACTATGAGAGTATCAACTGCAAAATTTTACAACATGCAAGATCTTCTCATACGGAGATCAATATAATACTCATGATACAAATAAGAAATAAAATGCAACCTAAAAAAAATCGAAGACTCCATTAATGTGATGCAAGATAGGAAGATGATGCTTGATTTCACTACGGTACCAAAATGGCAACATCTACATTATCATAAGATCTGGAAACTGACCAAGAAATATTACTAAAAAATAATAACAAGCAAGGCTACTGCAACAAGTTCAAAACCAAAATCTCAAGGCTTCATAAAACAATGGTACAATGAACTGACAACTCTGAGATTGAACAGATCATTCTTTTCAACTGTAAATAATCTGAAAACACAAATTAGAAGATATAAAAGAAAATTTTCTTTGGTGTTGTTATCAAAACTAGGCTCTAATACCATGTTGAAACTATAGCCTAGAAATCAAAGATAACAACCAGCAAATAGAAAGAGAAAAACTGAAACAAAGAACACCAGAAATATCCTGAGAAAACCCTTCGAGAATGAAGGGAAAAACCCAGCCACACAACAAAACATATCTTTATTGATAATAAAAGTTCAAGTGTACAATATCCTTTGCTTGACACCAATATATAACAATAGAAGAGACTCTTCACATTATAACCGAAGGTCTCTTGAGATTCTCATAACTCCTAATAAATTAATTATGACTCTTCAAATATTCATGCTTCAATGCATGTGAATGACACATGTCATTTACATTTAATATTACAAATTAAACTTAAGTGTCCTTTTCAGCTGAAGATGACAGTAACGAAAATAACGTCCATATTTCCACATATAAAGATCTCTATCGCAGCTATCATCTTCAACAAGGACAACTATGATAACTCTTTCACTTATGAGGTAAATCATAGTGAACATCATGTAGAGAGAGTCCATGATGTCATCACATTGAGAGATTCCGTGATGGGAGTTGAATGTCATGTTGAGAGATTCCATGACAGCATCACGTTGAGAGAGTTTGTAAGTTGGCTATGAGCCTTGCGAGCTTGTCATGTTGAGAGATTCCATGACAACATCACGCTGAGGGAGTCTATAATGTAAGAGCTTTGCAAATTTGTCATGTTGAAAGATTCCATAACAACATCTCATTGAGAGAGTTCGTGATGAAAGTTGGTTGTGATTCTTGCAGTTTTCCATGTTGAGTGATTCTACGAATTATGTTATGCTGAGATAACATGTTTTTTTATGAGAGTCTATGTAATTAGAATTTATTATTGACATTTTTGGTTGCATCTATGTGTGTTTGCTATGCTAAAGAGCTCTCGCTTGCTAAGAGGGAGTGTTGAAGATTGTAGCTGTAGTAGAGATGTTTATCTCGGATTTTTAGAAATATGGTCGTTATAATTGTTATTGTCACCTTGCAATAGTTTATTAAAACTTGGAAAGAGGGCTCGATCATGGTGAGAAATCAACGCATGGAGGTTTCAAAGGAGGTGATTGCTGAGGCTACGGGATTGGAGCTTGAGGGTCTCAATTTTTACAGGGAGCAGAAATTATTAGACAGAGCTGTTGATGAGTTTTTGGATTTAGAGCTTGAGAAGAGCCGTCTGGTTAAAATCGGTAAGTCTTACATCAACCCGGCCTCAGTCTGTCGTCCCTGGCGGTTCATTCTGTTTGTTATTATGGAGTATTTAACTTTGGACGAGAGATTTACAAAATGTTATGGTTATCACTTCATGCTGGCCAACCACTTTAGGCACAATGTCAAAATTAATTTCCCTTTCTATTTGAAACAGTCCCATAGTATCTTTGTTCAAGCTTTACAAAAAGACCCAAATGGCGAACATGTCTGCCATGAGGGTCTCATGGTGCTTATTATGAATGTTTTAAAGTCTAAAAGAATTGTGAGGAATAGAGGCTGCATTAAGGATGCAGATTATGAAACGGAAGGGAGCTTGTAGGAGAAGGGTTATGACTCCGAAATCCAGGATGAAGCTAAAGGAGGTGAGGTTAATATGAACAAGGGCATTGGGAATAGATCTAAGAAGAAAAGAAGAGCGGCGGGACACTTTGATTCTGAGAAGGAGAGTGATTTTGTGGAGGATTTGGTGAGGGATTATAAGAAGAAATCAGAGATTAAAGGTAAGAGGGTTAAGGAAAGTTCGGGGGTGAGGGCTTCTTCCCCTTCAGATGATGAGACCCTTGCCCGATGACTGGAGAAGAAAAGATATCCTTCAAGACACCTTGAGAAGGATTTAGGAGATAAAGGGGAGTCGGGTGATGAGGATTCTCAGGAGCAGGGGATACATGAGGATTATGATGACAAGTATGAAGGTACTCCTAGGTTTGTGAAAGGGCTGCATGGTAACTCGGGAGCTATTCTGAAAGAAATTGGGATTATGAAAAGTCAAATGCAGACACTTGGCAAGGACATGCAAGGCTTAAGGAAGGAAGTTGTGCATGCCAGTAGAATTGCACGTGGTGAGCGTACTCTCAACCAACATATTGACAGGCTAATGGAGGTGGTTGGGAGTGCTGAAGATGTCAAAAACTTAATGCAGAAGATCACGCAATTGGAGGCCAAGAATAGGGCTATTGACAGAGACTTCAATGCGAACCAAGGCAAGGTCACCATGATGGAAGCCAAGATGAGTAACCTTGAGAAACTGATAAAACAAATGGCTGACAATGTGTGTACTTTGCTGAAGAAACTGGAAATGGACAAAGGCCAGGATTCCCCTCAGACGGTTGATAGCCAAGGTCCCAACAAATGCACTAGGGCTCACTCAAAGAAGATTGAAGAGACGGGCAAGAAGGATGAGGTGAAGGCAGTGGCGGAAAACATGCAGATCAGGCACTGGACCTGATCAAGGCTACTTAGTTGGTTCTTTACTGTCTTTTCTGCTGTCTTTTTGCTGTTTTTGTGTTGTCTCTTTGCTGTTTCTTTCAGCAGTTCTTTCTGTGACCTCTTTTGTGTTCTTTTTGGAGGTCTGTCTCATGTTTGCTTCTATTTACTCTATCTTTTTCTAGAATGACTTGATGTAAAAAGGTTTCGGGTCTTTAAAATCTGTTTTTATTTAATCAAAACTGTTATGGTCACCTTCAGCTGAAGAGGACATTTGTGATAATAATTGTTATATTAATTGAGATAATCTTAAATGTAGTGACAATTTGTCATACGTCATGAGGCATGCATTTGGAAATATGAAGAGACTTGTTTTGAGAATTTGGAGAGACCTTCAGTTGTGAATTGAAGAGTCTCTCAAACTCTATATATTTGTATGATTACCAAGAAAAATCATTGTACTGGAACAATTTATGATCAATAAAAGTGAAATTTTGGTTGTGTGGCTAAGTTTTTCCCTTTAAGTGGGAGTGTTTTCCCGGGATAATCTTGTGTGTCTCTTGTATCTATTTTGTTCTTCCTTATTGTTGTTTATCTTTATAGCCTGGTCAAATCTTAACACATCATGCTACAGTTTGGATGCTGCAACTTTGAACCTTTGTGGATCAGTTTCTTGAATCCCTTCCATTTCATATTTTTAAAACTAATTCTTGGATCCAATCTAAGAACACTTCTGGATTAAGCTCAGCTTTTAAACCATGGACCTCAGCCTTAACTTTACTGTCGTGTTTGGTAAAGACCTCAATAAGTTTTTTCATGGGATTAATGGTCACCTCTTGACCCACTTGGTCTTTTGGGTCTTCCTCATAATCTGCATACGATAATCTGGCCTCAAGGGCCAGCAACCTCCTGAGCATTTATTTCATCCACTACATTGTCTCACCCGCTGGCATTCCTTCGACCTCGTCTGCCAGTATCATGCCCACACCACGACAACAAATGCTTGCACTATTCTTTTGAAATCTAGACCAAACCCAAACAAACAGCAAAGGAAAAGTGATTGATCTGAGCTCACATTGATATAAAGGTTGGTGTATACATATTGGTTTCTAGAAGGTACATACATGTATGATATTATGTATTGTTGAGAAGTCAGTTCACTAAGGTAGTGACCTCACATGATTATTGCAGAGATTTGTTATTAGCTATAGTTAAGAAGCAATTTCATAAAGACAGCAATCTCATGTTAACAATAGAAATTTGTTAAGAAGCAAAGGACAGTGTGGAGAGGCACCACTCTTAAAAGGGGCTATGATTGCAGGAAGGGACCCTTCCTTACTGTTCAAAGATTGTAAAAAGGAGAACTCCATTTGAAGAAAGGCGCCAGGGAAGATTGAACAAGAGGAAGGAATTCAGAGCAGATTATCTCTATCATAAGAGCATGCATTCTCATTCAGCAATTTGGGAAATATGGTAAATATTGTGCTATGCATTGTGTTAGTATATTTAATAAATATATTTTGTATAAGCAATAATATGAAATGCTATTCCTTACTTTACTTATTTCTCCACAAGAGATCATGTGGAGGTGAGTAAAGAAATACAAAAATGGATAGCAGATATGGCATTCCCCTCTAAGTAGGCCACCCCATGATGGATAAATGACATCCTGCCACATGTGGGCCAAGGGGGTACTGTATCCCACCCCTGGGCTTAGAGAAGAGGGATATTCTGGGCACCCTCTTGTGGTTCCTCTCTAACCTCAGCAATGGTTGATTGTTGGAATTGAATTAAGAGAAATCACATTCATAGGTTATGCTTGAATTTTGAAAATGAACTATAGATATTAATTGTTAAAGTGATAACTCTACCTATATTTATTGGTTAAGTGATAACTCTAACTATAGTAGATTTCTTGCTTATCTTGAACTTTGGATTTTAGGTCAAAATTTAGAGCAATACCAAAAGGGGACATTTCAACCCTAGATTGCACAGGCTCACCTTTTTGCCTTGGAAGTGTTTACTGACATAAAAAATGGTGTAGCTCAAAACTTTAAGCTATAGATTTGTCTGCAGAAAATAAAAAAGCAATAAACAGGAACAGAAGAAACAAGAGAGAACTCAGCTACAACGAATTTTAGATTGTAATAATTGGGGGGGGGCGTGTGAATCAATTATCCAATCATTAAAACATTTATCATCCTTAACCATGTGAACAACATAACCAGCAACCACAAGAAGATACACATACACAATAACACCAGATATGTTACCTAGGGAAACCCTTGATCAGAGAGAAAACCCCGGTGGGGATGGTACCCAAGAAATGATGTACTAATGTAAAAGTCCCTTGTAAGAGGATGAACTCTGTTAGGAGCCAATAAAATACATTCAGTACATATCAGTCCCTGTTAGGAGACTTTGAATCCCTTTTAGGAGATTCCAACCTTGTTAGGAGTTGTAGAAGTCAGATGGACCCACTGTCCAAATAGCTTCATGAGAAAGACCACCGAACTCACTGTCTAACTAATCTCTGTATTATTCCTTGTAGAATAATAGAAATGAATAATCTGGAACTCCTCTGTCCTCTTGACCAGAACCAATCCTCTTCTGATCTCAAAACTAGAGCACCAACTTCACATCCAAATAATCCCTTGGATTGCTTACTCGCATTTACCAAATACTTTGCATATCATTTAAAATCACACTTCATCACAACAAAAATAACCTACCTTTGTACCATATCCTCAAAATAATTCCTTGAGTCAGCCTTGAGGTTTTCCCAATTAATTATAATAAGACCTCGTTAAGGTATTACAATTATACAACACTGTTGGCTCACAGTAGATACAACTTCTTACACGTGTGACCTCTGACCTAGTGCACTTGCTGACATCATCATTAGGTTGTCTTTTGTCACTGTGTAACTTTGCTTATCACAAGTCTATCCCTACTAAGAGATGCAATCCAAACATCAGAAATCACTTCTCGGGTGCTCTGTCTGCTCACTGTCTTTTGTAATTCTTGAATAACTTCCGCATGTTTTCGAGTCTCGACTCTCTATATGCACACTTGTCCACATCATCTGAACACAATGTAGAATATGTTCTCAATTGCGCATGTCCTGATCATCAATATGCAAACTGTACGACCTTGTTCTCTGTTTGCTACTCTGCCAGTCTTCACAAAAACTATACTATGTTGACATCAATGACAAGCACAGTCATGAATGCAACATGTCAATCATGCTAGCCATCTATCCAATGCATAGGATATTCTCCTAAAGGAATATCATCAACATTCATGCTAACATTCCGTCCTCCAGATAATTGTTGTTCCCACTTCCTTGGAATTGTGGCTTCACATCATCTTTTGGGTTTTCTCCATTAGCTATTTTAGAGAGCTTCCTCTATCTCTACTTGAACTGTTGCCACCTCTTTTGTTTGCCACTTTGTTCATCATATTCGATTTACCTTCTGCTTTCAAGGCTAATTGACAAGCCTCATCCATGGCACTAACTTCAAGTAAGGCTTATTCATTTTGGAGTTACAATTAAAACCCATTAATGTATCAAGCTGCTGCATGCTCATCATCTTCTCCCAAATTAGTCCTGATTTGTAACCTCAAAATTATCATAAGCTGATGTGGTCAACTATCTTTGCTTTAGATTTTGAGGGCGTGAACTTAGCTCACAAATGCTTTAACATCTTGGGTTAAATAATTAAATTTTGATTCTCTTTTTTCCCTGTCTTTTCCTAGTATTTTGGAGATTCTCCCACCACAGGGTGGCATAATGTTGAAGATTGTAGCTGCATGGAGGTCTTTATCTCTGATTTTTAGAAATATGGTCATTTTAACTATTATGGTCACCTTCAGCTGAAGAGGACATTTGTGATAATAATTGTGTTATTAATTGAATAATATTAAATGTAGTGACATGCATCATACGGCATGCGCAGAGGCATGCATTTGGAAACATGACAAGACTTGTTTTGAGAATTTGAAGAGACCTTCTATTGTAAATTAATGAGTCTCTCAAACTTTATAGATTTGCATGATTGCTTTGTGAATAAACACATCAAGAAAAAGCATTGAACTTGAACATTTTATCATCAATAAAAGTGATACTTTGGTCGTGTTGTTGGGTTTTTCCCTTCAAGTGGAAGGGTTTTCCCAAGATAATCTTGTGTCTCTTGTATCTATTTTGTTCTTCCTTATTGTTGTTTATCTTTATAGCCCGGGAAACTCTTAACATGGTATCAGAGCCTAGTTTGATATCAACAGTATAGGAGTGCGAGAGATATATATTAGAAAGCTTGATTACCTGTGATATTTCTGTAATGTGTTTTTCAGAGATTTTTTGAGTTCAAGCACGCGGTTATTGTCTTCCATTCTTACTGTGTTCGAAGAATTTTATTTGAGAAAATTTTGATTGAGAATAGACTTTGGAGTAAATATTTCATTTGCTTGGACGATTTATTAAAGTTTGGATAGGGAATTCCTCTTAATGAGCAGACAAGTACTAGAAGCAAAACAATGGATGTTGGGCAAAATATTGTAGGTACTCTGAGTGCTTGGCATTAGAGATTAAACTTCATTGGCTATTCAATTATTTATCGGGAGTCCTAAAATTGGCATTAGCTAACAGTGACGGCATATGACATTGATTTCACATCTCGTAGTTTGGCCGGGGTTGTGGCAGCATTATCAAGCAGTTCAATGTCTCACAACACTTCTTCCCACTTATGCATAGATTGCTGAATCAGAAGGTTAAGGAAATCAGTCTCTAGGTGGGACCACGATTATTCAGCGTTGGGGATTCACGCAGTTTACAGCTTGGGATATTTGTATCATGCAAACTGGCTATGTGTGCCACTGGCCCGGACATGGATATGCCTGGTGTTTACATTTTCTCTTGCTTGTTGATATTCGGTAGAGCGTAGGGTGCAAGTCTGAACTCAATATGTGCTCTACCATCTAGAGTCTTCATATTTTATCAAGGTGAAACGACACAACTTTCCATTACAATCATTCATGAAGGGTCATCAGGTATCTAGCTTGGTGTCTTATATGTGCTTTCTAGTGTCGGTTGATAAATTGTAGTCTTTATTCTTGTAACATGAAAGGTGTTGCATCTTTCTTTCTTATTTGTCACTACTCAGTTGTATTTAATTACAAGTTTATGAGTCATAGGGCTGTATCTACAATAATTGCTCTCTGTCAGCGGCTTTACTCATTATTGGTTATTATAATGTACAAAGTATGTGATGATGATTGGGCATCATGGTTCCTTCTTATCTGAGGTGGCTCGTGTATGAATACAACTGGCCTCTTGGTCGTCGGTGGTTTACAATAATGAAACCATTTGTCCCTTTTTATTCTTTGGGAAAAGACTTTTCTTTCTTATTGGTTGGAAATATATAGTCTTTGATAGAGTATCAGTGGTTCATTACTATTCTGAAAAGATTGACGAGATCTTAGCAAATGAAGGTCAGAATTTTATGATAAGTTGGGAGTTAGGATTTGAACACTGTACCAACAAAGTCTAGGACTTTACTCCATGAGGAGAAAATTTGGTGATGTGTGGTTCGGTTTCTACGGTTGGAGGTTGGGATGTGAATTAAGCAATGAGAATGGTGTTTGCAACCCTCTCCATTGCACATGATTTCTCCTTTAGCTGAAATTTGTTTTTTTGTTGAGAATGTAGCACACTCTGTTCTCAAGTGGAAATTTGGTAAGCAACAAACTTTTTAGAGTTCCTGACGGAGCGTCTTTCATCATTGATGATTTGTGGCTGATTATCATGAAGCTTGTAGAGAAGGCTATGGTCCTTCATCTCATCAAATCTGGATATCTAATGAAGTTGATAAATCCTTTCAAGCAGAATTTCTGGAGAGGTTTAGCAAGCTAATTACCTTCTTTTGTTGTGAGCCCACATGTGTTATTTAGTTAGAAATCATTTGTTATGGGTTGCTTAAAAGTTAATGTCTAATCTTCAGCTAGAGACCATGTGCAATACGGGCATGTTATATATATATATAGTGTTGTCAAGGTCTTTATACCCTGAAATTTTTGTTTATAATTTTATGATGAGTTATTTTATATCTCTCTTGGTTACAGGGCGCTACATAAGCTTTTTGAATGAGGATGTTTCTTCAAAGGGAGACGTTTTAACTTCAGACGGAGGGTTCAACTGCTATCTTCTTGTGATAATCAATGCTATTTCTGTTGAGAGGGAGCCTTTATCCCCATCATTCTTAGACATGTTAATTTTTTGTGAGAAGTTAGGCATTGTAGAAATTGAGACTCTTGTCCCAAACGAGTCTCAGCTGTGATTTTCCTCCTTGTTGATTATGGATTCTTATTCATGCGAAATTATTAAAGTTGTGAGGACAACTATGATAACTCTTTCACTTATGAGGTAAATCATATTGATCATCATATAGAGAGTCCATGATGTCATCACATTGAGAGATTTTGTGATGGGAGTTGAATGTCATGTTGAGAGATTCCATGACAGCATCACATTGAGAGAGTTTGTGAGTAAGTTGGCTATGAGCCTTGTAGGCTTGTCATGTTGTGAGATTCCATGACAACATCACGCTGAGGGAGTCTATAATGTAAGAGCTTTGCAAATTTTTCATGTTGAAAGATCCATGACAACATCTCATTGAGAGAGTCCGTGATGAAAGTTGGTTGTGATTCTTGCAGTTTTTCATGTTGAGTTATTCCATGAATTATGTTATGTTGAGATAACATGTTTTTTTATGAGAATCTATGTAATTAGAGTTTATCATTGACATTTTTGGTTGCAGCTATGTGTGTCTGCTATGCTAAAGAGCTCTCTTACTAAGAGGGAGTGTTGAAGATTGTAGCTGCGGTAGAGATGTTTTTCTCTGATTTTTAGAAATATGGTCATTATAACTGTTATGGTCACCTTCAGCTGAAGTGGACATTTGTGATAATAATTGTTATATTAATTGAGATAATCTTAAATGTAGCGACAATTTGTCATACATCATTCTTAGAGGTATGCATTTGAAAATATGAAGAGACTTGTTTCTTGTATGATTACCAATAAAAAGCATTGTACTTGAACAATTTATGATCAATAAAAGTGATATTTTTGTTGTGTGGCTAAGTATTTCTCTTTAAGTGGGAGGGTTTTCCCAGGATAATCTTGTGTGTCTCTTGTATCTATTTTGTTCTTTCTTATTGTTGTTTATCTTTATAGCCTAGTCAAATCTTAACACATGACACTACAGTTTGGATGCTGCAACTTTGATCCTTTGTGGATCAGTTTCTTGAATCCCTTCCATTTCATTTTTTTAAAACTAATTCTTGGATCCACTCTAAGAACACTTCTGGATTAAGCTCAGCTTTTAAACCATGGACCTCAGCCTTAACCTTACTGTCATGTTTGGTAAAGACCTCAATAAGTCTTTTAATGGGATAAATGGTCACCTCTTGACCCACTTGGTCTTTTGAGTCTTCCTCATAATCTGCATACAATAATCTGGCCTCAAGGGCCTGCAACCTACTGAGCACTTCATCCACTACATTGTCTCACCTGCTGGCATCCCTTCGACCTTGTCTGCCACTATCATGCCCACACCATGACAACAAATGCTTGCACTATTCTTCTGAAATCTAAACCAAACCCAAACAAACAGCAAAGGGAAAGTGATTGATCTGAGCTCACATTGATGTAAAGTTTGGTGTATATATATTGGTTTCTAGAAGGTACATACATATATGATATTATTTATTGTTGAGAAGTCAGTTCATTAAGGTAGTGACCTCACATGATTATTGCAGAGACTTGTTATTAGCTATAGTTAAGAAGCGATTTCATAAAGGCAGCAATCTCATGTTAACGATAGAAATTTGTTAAGAAGCAAAGGACAGTGTGGAGAGGCACCACTCTTAAAAGGGGCTATGATTGCAGGAAGGGACCCTTCCATACTAATCAAATATTGTAAAAAGGAGAACTCCATTTGAAGAAAGGCGTCAGGGAAGATTGAACGAGAGGAAGGAATTCAGAGCAGATTATCTCTATCATAAGAACATGCATTCTCATTCAGCAATTTGGGGAATATGGTAAATATTGTGGTATGCATTGTGTTAGTATATTTAATAAATATATTTTATATAAGCAATAATATGAAATGCTATTCCTTACTTGTTTCTCCACAAGAGATTGTGTGGAGGTGAGTAAAGAAATACAAAAATGGATAGCAGATATGGCATTCCCTCTAAGTAGGCCATCCCATGATGGATGGATGACATCCTGCCACATGTGGGCCAAGGGGGTACTGTATCCCACCCCTGGGCTTAGAGAAGAGGGATGTTCTGGGCACCCTCTTGCGGTTCCTCTCTAACCTCAACAATGGTTGATTGTTGGAATTGAATTAAGAGAAATCACAATCATAGGTTATGCTTGAATTTTGAAAATGAACTATAGATATTAATTGTTAAAGTGATAACTCTACCTATATTTATTGGTTAAGTGATAACTCTAACTATAGTAGATTTCTTGCTTATCTTGAACTTCGGATTTTAGGGCAAAATTTAGAGCAATACCAAAAGGGGACATTTCAACCCCAGATTGCACAGGCTCACCTTTTTGCCTTGGAAGTGTTGTCTGACAGAAAAAATGGTGCAGCTCAAAACTTTAAGCTATAGATTTGTCTGCAGAAAATAAAAAAGCAATAAACAGGAACAGAAGAAACAAAAGAAAACTCAGCTACAATGAATTTTAGATTGTAAATGGGTATGTTATAATATTTCCTCATCCCAAACAGGAAATACATCTCAGAAAAATAAACCACATCAGAGACACAGTATGTACCTCTTTATTTTCATTTTTTTCTCTAATATCCTGTCCCTTTCCCTAAATCCAGACCACAAACTTGAATAAAAAGTTCCCCCCCCCGCCACCAGAAATAGCACCCAGCCATTTTAGCAACCATCTACCAGACAACCACGCCTGATCTAAAACTGATCAAAACAATAATTAGGGGATTCAAAAAGAAGCAGACAGAGTCACAAAACTGAAACAGAAGGCAAAATACAGAAAGTCCAAATAAGCTAATTCCTTAACTTTGTAGTCGGACTTGGAACATAGAAAAGGAAAATAATGGAAGGTGCATGGGCCAATAGTAAGGAGCTTATTCTCATTTCTATAGATAACTAAAATTAAATAAATAAATTCTGATTAATACATAATGTGCAGTGTATGTCTTTTGAATGGTGTGATGAACTCAAACCCTCCGCCTCACAAACTCCTAACAGGGTGGTGGACTGCCCCAGTAATTCCACACAAGAACATGTACCACATGATTCGCTTGGTATTGCTATGGGCTGCCCCAATGATTCCACCCAAGAGGTACTGCATGTCTCAGATGGCAATGGAAATTCAGATAAATGCTTCAAGTGTCAACAATTAGGGCACTTCGCTGAAGACTGCCCCTATAATTCCACTCAAGAACAAGTACTGCGATTTTCACTTAGCGAAGATGTTATTCCACCAAAAATGTGCCACTGTGGTAGAGAATGTCAGATTTTTATCTCAAAAACCCCTGCAAATCCTGGCCGAAAGTTCTACAGGTGTAATCAGGTATCAGCCCGCCTCTGAACAAAACATTGTTTCTCTTTTATGTAATTTTGATTTGTTTTTGTTTATTTAACATACTGTGTGTTAGACTTTTGTCCATGCATGGTTTAGTAGAAATATGTTTATTCTTGATTTTATAAAATTACTATATTAAAATACATAGAATACTGATTTGAATTATTGTGCAGTGTAATCTTTTCGAATGGTGCGATGCCTTCAAAGCCTCTGCCTCACAAAATGCTAACCCTAACTCTCATGTACAATGTCCTTACCCTAAGCTTAGCTCCCCTTCAAATAACCCTAACCGTAGCCCTAAATGTCCCACACTAAACCCCAGCATTAACACTCATGAAGAGCTAGCACCAAATCTTTCACTTAGAGATAAAAGTTCAGATAAATGCTTCAAATGTCAGCAACTAGGGCATTGGGCTAATGCCTGCCCCAATAATTCCGTGCAAACAAAGGTGCCACATCTTTCACTTGGCAATGATGTTATTCCACCAAAAATGTGTCGCTGTCTTAGAGAATGTTGCATTTTAATCTCAAATACCTCTGCGAATCCGGGCCGAAAGTTCTACAGGTGTTATCAGGTATCAACCCATCTCTGGACAAAACATTGTCGTTCTTTTATGTAATTTTGATTTTTTTGTTTGGTTTTACTTTAATGTACTGTATGTTCGTCCATGCATGGTTTAGCAGAAATATGTTTATTTTCATTTTATAAAATTACCATAGTTAAATGCATAGAATGCTGATTTGAATTATTGTGCAGTGCAATTTTTTCGAATGGTGTGATGCCTATAAAGCTTCTTCCTCACAAAACCCTAATCCTAACTCCCAGTCACAAAATCCTCATGCTGAGCTTAGCTCCCCTTCAACTAACCCTAACCATAGCCCTAACTGTCCTACAGTAAACCCCAGCACTAACACTCATGAAGAACTGAAACCACATGTTTCACTTGGCAATAGAAGTTCAGATAAATGCTTCAAATGTCAAAAACTAGGGCACTGGGCTGAGGACTGCCCCAGTAATTCCACTAAAAAACGAGCACCACATTTTTCCCCTGGCAATGATGTTATTCGACCAAGAATGTGCCAGTGTCATCAAGAATGTCACATTTTCACCTCAAATACCTCTAGAAACCCTGGCCGCAAGTTCTACAGGTGTAATCAGGTATCAGCCCACCTCTGGACAAAACATTGTTGCTCTTTTATGTAATTTTCATTTGTCTTTGTTTATTTTTTACTGTAACATACTGTAGACTATTGTCTATGCATGGTTTAATAGAAAAATGTTTATTCCTGCATTTAAATACATTGAATGCTGATTCAAACTTGTTTTGCAGTGCAATTTTTTCGAATGGTGTGATGACTTCGAAGCCTTTGCCTCACAAAACCCTAACCCTAGCTCTCAGTCGCAAAACCCTAACTGTAGCCTTACCTCTCCTTCAATAACGCTAACCATAGCCCTAACTCTCCCAAGTGAAACCCCAACACTATCACTCATGAAGAATTTGGATCGGAGCAACAATTTACATCTCTTGGCTGTAGTGGGAGGATTGGGTGGAGTTTCAAGTCATCAATCCTGTGCAGATGTGAAGCAGGGGCTTGCCTGGTCTAACTGACTGAACTGATGGAAATAAGGGCGAGCAGAATTCTACGTGTCTAATCAAGAAGGTATTGGAATTTTAATTTTCTGATTTTCCTCTTGAAGTTTCAGTTTTGGTTTAAACGCCTTAAATTACTGTGTTCTTTTGTGGGGGCATTGCCGGGGGGCAGGATCTCGTAGGTTTTTCATATGGTGTGATAAACTGAACTCAGCTGCTTCCTACTTGAATAATTCTGTAAGGTCTGAGCTAGAGGTATGTGTGAGATAAATGGCCCCTAGCAAGATTTTATCAAGACATGTTTTTTGAAGAGCCATGTTAATGGACATGATATTTTCACAGCTGCATACTTCTGTTTATAATTGTGTATAAGTTTTTCGCATTATTAATTTGGATTAGGGAAAAAAATCTTCTCTCTTGTTTATAAACAAGAACGTAACCAGAATTCAAATCCCCTTCCCTGCTGTTAGATTGTACATAATTGTAACGTACACATACAGCTAAGTAGTTGTTAAACAAGAAATGAGTGTGTTCGAGTATAAACAGTTTTTAGAATCTTAAGATTGTAGGCAAGGTTACCTGTTGCTGATGTTCAGATTTAACCATTTTGGTGGAGTCTGAAACAATATGTTGCTCAGAAAGTCTGCTATATATGTAAATATGATATTTGAAGTTACTGCAGAATCAATCAAATGGCTGAACATGAGAACAATTCGAGGTTGGAGAAGAGTTCTATTGCTTGATTATGTATAGTTATTAAACTTGATGATGGATTAAAAATTTTATAATTATTGCAAGTTTCTGTATAGTTATGAAGAAATGAAAAGTTGAATTTTGTGTTTTTCAACAGCTTTATTTAAAATTGATTGGTTTTATCATATTTATTGTTATCGCACTGCAATATTTATGGATTTAATGAAGCCATTCTGATAATTATGGAATTTAAGGAGCTAAAATTCCATAAAAATGGTTCAATTCTATTAACCCAAAACACCCTTCATATTAGACATTGTTCAATGTCTCTGAACATATGTTTCAGGTAATGTTTCTCACTACATGTGGCCATACTAGATCTACTCTCTAATAGTAAAACGAAAAAAATATGAATTAAGCCGTTGAAAAGTAGGGCTGATGCTTTAAAGAGAATGTAATGTACCATTTACTCTAGCTTGAGGATTAAGCTTCATAAAACAAAATAAATTTAGTCATGTGGGATTTAAGTTGGGCTATAGGAGAAAAAATACTATACGTTCAATCTTAGGGTTATATTAGTAATCATCGAACACATCTCCTTCCTTGTAAGTTGTACGTATGTGTTAAACGATACTCTTTCAAATGAATCCAGTAAAACCCACAACTATTGGAGCACATATTTTATACTCCATTGGCGGAGTGATTGGGCTTTGTAAGCACTAATAATTAAGAATTAATAATAGTCACCCACCTTCAATGCGAACCTTGTTAAAACTCAAATCTTTTCACAAGCAATAAACCTTGCAATAGGGTCATGGATTCTCGGATATTATGGGTACCTAAAGGGCTTTAGCAACTTTCAAATCTATTTTATGATTTTGAATACAACCCCAGCACTAAAGTCGCTTGGGTTTCCTCGACATGTTCCATCAAAGTTCAATTTGACTAAGTCTAGAGGAGGAGGATGCCACCTAATTTTACTTCATCTACGAATTACCTTTGAATGAAAGACATGGATTATTCTATTCTTTTATAATTTTATCATCCTATAAAGTAAAGAGATAATTAGAATTCTTATGGTTTTGAATGTACACATTGACTATCTCTGATATTGAATCTTGAATTGTTTCTAGAGCCTTGTGAATTGGAGAGGATACTTTCTTGAAAATTTGCTTGCCCCTCTCCCATTAAATGGATCAAACCACCAATGTTAGGATTGTTCTTCAAACACATGTGAAGAAAGGACATCTAAATAGGATATGCTAAGATTGAAATAGATCCCATATTATATTTGGCAATGGAATTGATATCTCTAATTTTTGATGAATAGTCCCTTCCTTATATTAAAAAAAAATACAACAAATTTACATATTCACAAAAAAAAGGGGCTGGGGAAACAGGTTCACCCCACGAGTTCAAATGGCCTAAGGCTAGATATCAACTATTCATAAAAAAAATCCTTCAGAAAACATAAAAAGCCTCAGGCTGCTAGTGTAGCGCCAGCCGAGGGAGGAGGATCCTTATCATCAGATCCCCACTTGGAGGTAAGGTGTGTAGACGGCTCAGGGGAGCCCATCCGTCATCAATAGCTGCATTATCTTCTTCTTTTTCTCTCGCATGCTTGGGAGGAGAAATGGCTAAGTGTAGCCAAGGAAACACCCACTTGGGGTCCGAGTGCGCAGAGGGCCAACTGGTAGTAGGAGCAAGAGGAGGAGCCATTGGGGACCACCCCGAGCCAGAGCTTCGAGCAGGGGAGGTGGAGCAATGCTAATCACCAGAGCCTCCAAAAGAGCGGCATTGACCAAAAGCACCATCGTTGGGAGAGCGGTGCGACTGAGAGCGAGTAACATTAATCTTCAATATTGTCAAGAAAATTCACACTGGATAAATAAGGAATCAACATTTCATATACTTCATCACATGGGACACATTTGAAAGGTTGTCCAATATTTAATTTCACTAATATATCACTTGTTGAGATTCTTTTTCGAAGAACTAACCATACAAAGTTCCCAGCTTTAGGCATAATCATATTATTCCAATAGAACGAGAAGGCTTTGTGTGATTGGAGATGAATTTCTCTATTTTGAGTTGCCTTATATCCTTGCTTGATAGAATACTTACCATCTTCATCTTTAGATAGAACCCAAATTATTTTATCAGGTTGATTAGAAAGGGAAAGAAAAAAAAAAACCTTGGAGCAAAAAGTAGTTGTAGAAGGCTCTTTTGATCAACACCAATTTGAATTTCTAACAAATCTTTCTAATTTGCTTCTCTTTTATACTTATCGATTGATAGGATATAATCTACTAGCTAGGAACCCCATATCTGAGTATAAATTGGAAAGATTGAGTGGAGATCTTGGATGTCTCTTAGTGGCGGATATCTATTCCAAGAGTCATCTCAAAAATGAACTAGTTCTCCCTTATGCACTTGCAATGAAACTTGTGAAGTAAAAACTTGTTTGGAAGATATCATGGAATTCCACATTGCATATCCTCTTAGGGGTTTGGAAATAACAAACATTCTAAATAAGTTTGGAGTGTCTAAGTACTTGGATTGCACGATTTGACACCATTTTGAGTTTGGTTTTGAATATTTTTAACAAACCGATTTTGAGATATATTATGTAACCCTACTCTTGAGAGTTTATGATAAGCCATACTATCTAGAGATACCAGGGGAGTTGTTTTCTTTTCATACATGTTCCCTTTTCACAAAAGTTCCAAATAATCTTTTCAATGTGACGAACAATTGATTTGGGAGCTTTCATAATAGTTATGTAATAGTTTGGGGATGATTGCTAATACACTTTTTATGAGAAGTATTTGTGTCATAACAATGACAACTATGTCTCTTTCCAAGCTAGAATTCTAGACTTAATCCTCTCTGTAAATTTGGTCCAAAAAGAAACCTTATTTGACCCATAAAAAAGGTTATACCAAAGCATGTGTTTGGTAGTTCATCCTTTTTAGAACCCAATATTTGAACTATTCTCCTTTTAATTGCTACCTTGGTATTAAAAGCAAAAAATCTTTATTTTTTGTGCATTTATCCTCAACCTTGATGTAGATGCATAGGTTTCTAAAGCATTTTAAATTTATGTAGCCTCTTCCTTACCATAAAGCAATGTATAATTTGCAAAGTGTGTATATGAGACTCAAATGCCTATAGATGGGATTTGAATACCTTGCCAAAGACCAATTTCATTTCTTTGTTTAATTGATCTACTGAAAGCCTCAACCATAATAATGAAGAGAAATAGAGATAAAAGGGTCTTGTCGCCTTACCCATTGAGTAATGCTGCAAAAATCAAAAGGTGTCCCATTGATAATGAGTGTAAAACTTGTTCTTGAAGACATACTAAAATCCACTTACACCACTTATTAACAAACCCAATTTTATGAAGACCTTTTAATGAAAAATTCTAGTCTACTTAATCATTTGACTTCGTAATATCCAGGTTGGTGATGAAGAATGGTAAATGATTAGCATAATATCTAGGTTGATAATGATTAGCATGCACAATTAAAAATTTTAGAACTTCATGTACAACTAATACCCCCTCAAATGTCTCTCTTATTGGTACAAATCCTCCTTTCTCTAAAGAAATAACCTTTGGTATTAGATGTTGCAACCTTAGATATATGGCCTTTGGGAATATAATGGTATTACATAGGGATAATTTTGCAAATGTCTCTATATTATTATTATTATTATTGTATCTCTATATTTTGATTAAATTGTTGACATTTATTTTTTATTGGCACTTTATTATTATTATATTGTCATATAATTATATTTTTATATTTTATAGTTGTTTCTTAACTTTTAAAAAAGAGTGGATTTTAGTTGGGAGCTTTTTCAAATTTCCATGATTAATGATATTTTAGATTAAGGTAAAAACAGGTTTTGAAGGGGCCTCGAAACCCTTAACAGAAAAGATAAAGATAAGCCATGAAGCACTACCAGGTATTACGAGGACCTAAAACTTGCAATTTAATAGTAGCAAAATCAGGTTTTATAGGGACTTGAAACCACATAAAAGGACCATAAAACAAACCCAGGTTTTACAAGAACCTGGAACCTAGTTTTTACAACAAACAAAAACTAGATAAAGTAACCAATATTAGCGAGCAAATACCAGGACCACTACAAAAAACAAAGACTAGAAACTAGAGACACAACTAGCTACTATTGCAGCTCTTTAATCATTTTGACCACCTCTTTATCGACCTCTGCATTGCCTTAGATGGTATCAACAACCGAACCTCTAGTAGCCTTAGTTGCTCTTTTCCTAGAGCTCTGTCTGGTTCTTTTACTTGGTCCACCTCAAGACATAATTTCTTCATTGGTTCGCTTCCCTAAACTTGCAGCAGTAGTATAAATATTGGAAGTAACCTGCTCCATCTTATTGTCAATTTCTTTGATCAGCAAATGAAGTTTTTGTTCATACTTCTTTAGTTTCTCCGGTATATTACCCACTTGCACTTCCATTTGACTGATCTTTGCATGGTCAATTTCTTGGTCCTGTTGCACCTTTTCCATTTTTCTTTTTAGACTCATTAATTCATTATATATCCATGAGTCAGCTTGCAAAGAGGTATCATCTTTAAGCTTTGCAGTATGCAGGAAAGAGAGCATAGTATCCCTATGAATATACTCGTTCTTCTCCTTCCCCATTTCTTCTCTACCAAAAGACATCCTTTTCTGTCCTTACCTCTTCCCTCACATTCACATCAGAAGGGTCCTCCTTTTCCTTCACCATTTCTTCTTTTCCATCCCTCACTCTCTTGGAATGCTCACCCTGATTTTCCTCTTCACCAACATTACTTGACTCAGTATTTTTCTCACTACTTTCTTCCTCCTCATCCTTACCAATCTCACCCTTACTTCTTGGGTAGCCTTCCAAATTGGAGCTGAATTCTCCTACATCCATGTTCTCCTCCTCCAAAATTGTCTCCTTATTTTTCGAGTTATTAGACTTAGTAATCTCTTCCACATTTTGTTGAGGGGTTTGTTGGGTTTCTTGCTTCAGACTCCTCCTTTTTCCCTTAACAGCTTCATCACTCTTAGTCTTCCTAGAGTAAGTTTCGCTAACAGAGCCCTTCTTTTTTTCAAAAGGAGGAGAAGACACAATGGCCTTGCTTTTACAGTAACCCTCAATAAGTAAAATTAACCCTTCATGATTAATGCTATTATTTCCCTTACATTATTATATTATTTAAAAAAAAAAACCAAGGTGGTGTCTACACTACTTGCCAGACAATCAAATTTGGGGCAAGTGGGGAGAATCTAGTTCCTCTTGGAGCATGTACACACACCCATAGCACACGTGCATCATTCAAACCTAGGGCAGTCTCAAGCTCGAGAACATGGGGGTAACCGATGATCTCAAGCTTTACCACTACATTTCAATTTGCTCACAATCTTTGGACTTTGGTGTTGCAATATGAATATATTTCTTGGACAATGAAAAAAGCTCCCTAACTAGTCACCTTTGATTGTGTGGGACCATCACATAATCCACTTGTTAGAGAATTATTCAGGCAATTCACTGCCCCCTTGGGAAAGTAAAGAAACAACTAGATATTCATGGAAGTTGAGCAATCAGTTGAGCAGGTGTTTAGAGGTGTCTACAAATTGTTGGTGGATAATCTTTTAGGTTTTAATTGTGAGTTTCCTTCTTATCCTTTTCTACACCCTTTGATAATAAGGTTGCTAGGAATTGGAATCTTCCCATTTCTTATGCTAGATTTGATAATTATAGGAGAATGAAAATAATCAACGCAAAATAACATCTCAAAAAAAAGGATGTTACAAACTCAACTTCAATAGGATATTAAGGATAAAGTAGGACAAAGTGGTGACTAGCGAAGTGATAAGATCCAACACTAGAGTGCTTGTAGTGGCTTATATTGGGAGTCTTGACGAAAGCACAAGTAATCATGCAAAATGGATAACCTTGTTTTGGGATATAAATATCACTTCCTCAATTAGAGTATGAGTGCTTACAATTGGAGACTCCAAGTTAATGGTGGATGCTATTAAGGTTGCAATGTAGTTGGTTGGTAGGTTGAAGATATTGCTGTTAATATCTAAAAACTTTCTTGCAGGATTAGACACATGCAATGAAGGAAGTATAGTACTTGATGTCATTGCAACTTTGTGGTTAGGAACTCGGAATATTTAATGTTGGCTTAAGTTGTAGTGCCTTTTAGTGCATGTCCAAACACTCCTTGGAGAGTAAATATAACCACCATACAAAATCTTAAAAATATGGATTTTTTCTTTTATAGACCCTTCTCTACTCAATTCCTTTTTATTAGAGTTTGAGTGATAATGAATATATCTAAAGATATATAGCAGGCTGAAATTCAAAATAGTATCTTGATTAGACTAGATTGGATGAATTCTATTAATAGGGGTAGGTGGACTACGGAGCAAACAAGGACACAGTTGGAAGTATGGTAGGATGAAGTAGACATGTTGATGTGGCCTTGATGCCAACATGATTGTTCATATCTGACCAAGTTGTTGACATAGCTCATAGGTACATGGTTTAGTTGTGTTGTCATTGCCAAATATTATTACGTCGTAGGCGTTCCCTTATATGAAGTCGATGGCTTGTTTTTTTACATCAACGATGGATGGATGGTTTAAAGGGATGAATGACCATGGAATATATCTCTGTCGTCCATTCTTTCTTCGCACAATTCGCTCCTCCATCATATCGACAATTTCCACTATTGAATAAGTCCAAGAAACCATCACTGTTGGAGACTACTTTTCAGCGTTGATTCCAGAAAAAGACTCTATTTTATAGCTCTTCTCGCAATGAATTTTTTGATAATGCGGATTGATTGCAGATCTTGTTAAAGAGAAGTGTACTGCACACAAGTGAGAGTTGTATTCAAGATTTGCTCCCTGCGAGTGGAGAAAATAGCGAAGATGATGAGTGCAATGTGTTGATCATTGGAGGAGGAGTAGAGATCTCCGGAAGATCTAACATGCAACTTGAGGAGGAGTGGAGGGTACTGTAAATTGAGAATCCATGCTTCCTATTTTAAGGCCACTGATATCGCCAAGGTATACATCTCCCCTGCTTTAAGCTTCACCAAACTCCTCTCTCCTTTCCTCTGGTTGAATCCGTTTCTCTTGTGAATCAATCCCCTTTTTTGATATTGTTTGAATGACAACAATCAAATATCAATTTGGTTGACTGCCATTAATGTCATCTTGTTCGTTCATTGATTTTTATATTTTAAACTACTCTTATTCCTTCCCCCCATGTTCTTCGCCAGAGATGGAAGAAAACCTACAGGAACAAGCATAGATTTGTTAGGTGACTTGCTCCATCGCAGCTTTTCGTGCACTCGGGAGCTTCCTCCATTTTCACACAATTTGCTGCAGAGCCACAACATGCCTGGTCTGAACATTTGCTCATGTTCATGCTAGAAACTTCACTTTTCTCTCAAATCCAGAGGTTAGCTATTCAAATCTAACCGAGAGAACAAGTCTTAAGGAAATGAATTCTAAAATATCAACTTGCTTTGAAATCTTGAGGTTAGGTATTCGAATCCCACAAACACAAAATGAATTCCACAATTTCATATTGCTCTCAAATACCAAGGTCAGGCATTCCAATCTCACCAAGATCAAATGAGTTCCAGAATTTTAGATTCCTCTTCAGCAATTAGTACTCACAATAAATGCATATGACCATTGATTTACAATAACAGATACCCATAACAACAACAGATTGAAAACAATCGATGTGAGCAGTCATTTCCCCCTGACTTGAATCCCAAATTCCCACCACTTCCACTGAGAAAAAATAAGCCCAAAAGACTGGGAGGAGCCCCAAATAGGAGAAAAGGAAAAAAATGGGTAAAAAGCTCCTCAAGAAAAGAGGGTAAATTTTTTTCATCGAACAAAAATAGAGGCACATTAGCGTTCAAGTTGTAGCACTAGAATGGGTAGAGAGATGGATTCATGTGAATCACTACTTATGAAACATGAGTCCAAAACTACATAAATATCTCCTACTTGTGAAGACATCCACATCAAAAGCAGAGAAGAGAGAGGGGAATAACAGTACTAAGCAAGAACGAATTGATTCTGCGTGCTATTAGTTTGGGTGATGTGGCCGGTGATGGGAGGACGAGTAATTATAAAGTAAGAACGAATTGATTCTGCGTGCTATTAGTTTGGGTGATGTGGTCGGTGATGGGAGGACGAGTAATTATAAAGTAGGGGCTAACTAGGATCAATGGCTAAGCGCGAGACTCTCATCAGAATAAAGAAGAAATGGATATGTGAAAGGGGTCAAGCAACATTGAATGCATGAAGAAGCCGGTGTCAGGGGACAGTCGAGAAGCGTACGTTGCGAAAAAATCGCGAGCGCATATAATGGCAGAACTCTCGGGACAGATTAAGGAAGAGAGGTGGAACTTGGAAGGATAAGACCTTTGCGGTCCATGGGTCTTTATATTACATTGGTCACTTACACGTAAAAACCAACATTGACAAGACCAACTTCCATGAGAAAACGAATCCACTAAGACCAACTTCCGATTACATAGGTCACCTACGTGTAAGACCCAGTGCTGATTTCCAATCATACCATTTCTTTCATGAAATTCATGGTGGGCATGAACATGATCTCTAAGTTTAATGGATGAGATCTCTTCAATGGTTGTCCAACCTTAGAAGCCATCAAGCCAAATACTGTAGAGGTAATGTTATCTTTATATATATATAGACATATGAGGTTGATGAATCATCATACGACTGTGTTCTCTTAATACTCGTTTAGAAAATGCCCCGTGTAGAAGGAAAGCTCTCATTGAAGCATTTCAGCCTATTGTAGATACACCTCGTGTTATGAATTGCATAATACCATAAACAACTATTCCGTATAGCATTCCAATACCTAAAGAAAAGTGGGATGATAAAAGTTGTTGCTACTACAGATTTCCTAATCAAGATATGTAACAATTTAGATCTAAGTTATATAGTGAAAATGAAATCTAATTGATAGGAGTCATAAGTTTTGAACTTTGCTTACTGTAAGTAAAATATTTCATTCATAAATTAAATAAAAAAGAAAATTATTATTCATTCAATCTAATTTAGAATTGTATTCAGTTTCATTCAATATAAAAATAATATAATAATAGGCAAGAGCCTAGAACACAATAGTAAATTTTGAATTGCTTATTTGGGGTTCGAGTTTACATGAACTTAATAAATAATAGTAACAGTCTTGACTACAACACATAATAATAAATAATCTTGAATTCAGCCTCTTATCGATAAAAATAAAAATAATATAAAAATAATTTATTGTAAGCTATGTTAGAATTGAACTTATATCAAATAGGAAAGGAAATTACTATTCAAAAGAGTTCCGTTTGAATTACTTTTTTGTGTGTTTATTGGATAGTTAATGGACTTGCTTTTATCATATTTAGGTGTTGTTGATGAGTGATATGGCCGAAGTATCTAGTCAGCACACACACAAACTAATACACTACTCAACTAGTTATCTGCAGTTTATAGGAAATTGTAAATTCTTG
Organism: Cupressus sempervirens; assembly: GCA_028749045.1. Classification (NCBI taxonomy): domain Eukaryota; kingdom Viridiplantae; phylum Streptophyta; class Pinopsida; order Cupressales; family Cupressaceae; genus Cupressus; species Cupressus sempervirens. Next base: position 763,484,724 of record CM053791.1, read on the forward strand.
ACTATTGATCTTTATTAATGGCTATGGATTTCAAAGGCATCTTGTTCTTAAAAATTAAAAGTTTATAGAGTGTGTACCTAGAAGCAAGAAATTCAATTACTGAGATGCTTTTATCTTGGTTGGCTTGTGAATCCCAAAATATTAGTAACTAAATATAAGCTATATAATTATTAAATTAATATATTTATAATATATATAAAATTACATAGATCTAATTTTATGTTGTTTATTTACAAGATTTTGTTATACTTGAAATATGGCAAGGGAGAGATTTAGAGGAAAATATAGTTATAGAAAGAGGTACAATGATAGAGATAAAAGGGATATATAACTCAAACTATTTATAAATTTAAATAAATAATGTCACCTATCTATAAAATAAAATTTAAAAAATACTTCAAATGTGCCAATATTTTAGTCTCTATCCATTTTTTAAAGGTAAAAATTAATAAACTTGGTTCGTCAAGTGTGTGTATATTTTAGGCATCAAATAAAACACAATAGAAAATAAAAGAAAGCTTAGATACTTTGGAAAAAAACAGAGTAACGCAAAAGATAATTCAAAAAGACAAGTCATACATACTTATTAGGGAGAATGAATGATTGTGTAAAAATGGGTGAAAAACAATATATGGCCATAGAAGTTTTAATGGTCATTCATAGCTCTCAAAAATTGTGGACCACTGATTTCTAACATCTAACAAATAGAGAGAGAGAGAGAGAGAGAGAGAGAGAGAGAGAGAGAGAGAGAACATGAGGGATATGAGGAGGGGATGGAGAGGTAGGGGTAGATACATATACATGATAGTAGAGATGGAGTGAAGATACAGATAGAACGAATATGGAGTGAGAGAGATAGAGAGATACAAAAGATAAATATAGATTGAGAGAGACGAGATGAAGAGAATATATACGTACATATAGAGGGAGAGACTTCAACATTATATTTAACACTCTACGATGGACGATTAATAATGTTTGATAATGATGGACGACCATTGAAATCATCTAGCCTATAAAAATTGTTGTTCATGATATTATTTTTTAGAAAAGTGTGGATTGGCAGTTGTCAAGACAACTTGATGATTACTATTCAAATATCTATTATGAAGCTAAAGTGTGAATAGAAATATCCATTATGAGGTTGAAGTGTGAATGGAGACATGCAAGCAAGTAGGGATAAAAAAAACACCCAATAGCCACATCTAATATCTTCCCATTGCAATGAATCAGGGCAACCTTCGTTTGAACAAAATTCGACATCCACTGAAAGCGCAACTTGCGCGTCCACTCCCTTAGGGTTTCCCCTACTTGTAGTTGGACATCCTTAACAACCATCATATGCTCAACTATATTTTTACATAACAAAGCAAGTCACTACAGGAGATATATTTCATTTCCATATAATTACATTTGCTAAATTTGATTATAAGGGTGGGTTTCTTCTTCTACATTATCTTATTCACATTACCTCTTCAGTATTCCTCTCTAAATGAAGTTGTCCTTATGAACTAAACCATGTGTACTATCTCTATTGATGAGTTCAATTTTGCTTTGACCTCCTTATGTAGGATTTTGGATGGTCTTATGATAAAAACATGTGTTTGGAAAGAGAAGGTTGGGAAAGAGGGTTCTACATAAGAACTAGGATGATAGTCATGAAGATCAAGTGTAGATGGAAAGATGGATACTTTGACAATTGGAAGAAGGAAATCAAACACCACACTAAGAATTGGGAGGCTATTGGTTGAGATAAATAACAAAAGAACTCTTCATTATTTTGATTATTCTTTTGCATGACGGTTCTGGATTTAGGCCTCCCCTATTCCATCTAGACCAAAAAATTACACTTTTATGTTCTTTTTAACCATGAAAGTTATTATCCAAACAATTATCATTTTTAGTAAACTATATTTCTCTTTAATAATGTTTCTATTCAAATAATTATAAATGAATATAATAATCTATTAATGTCTTTATACATACATACATACATACATACATACATACATACACATATATATATATATATATATATATATATTTTAAAAGTATATATACTACAACATACCCATTGCACACTAAGGTGTGATTGCTAGTTTTATTATATGATGGCATCATTCCTTGACATTTGATATGACCTAATGTAGAAATGTAAATTATGTTTAATAAAAAATTTGGGAAATGAGATTTTTTGCAAGAGATCCCTTGCCTAGTATCTCACTATGTACCACAAAGAGATGCTTGCACAAGCATATTTTATTGTCGATGTTGATGAATAATTTGTTGGCATAACTGATACAAATTGTGTTGAGAAGTATTAAGGTACAATATTGGTGCCAAGGAGATCAATTATTATGTTTTCATTGATGTCAACTTAATGTTATGTCGGATGATAGTGTATCGAGAAAGCTACTAAGTGTAGAAGGGATTGAATTCAGTGTTGCAATTTGAGTTGGAGTAAAATTAGAGTGTGGGCTCAAATGAGAGACTCAAAGATGTATGGAGATGTTGTATGTTGGATTTTACAGACTTGCAACATGTCTAGAGACAATTATGTTTTCGATTGAAAGTTGACAGAGTAACCAAAAGAACAATCAGTGAGAGATGATGAATGATTTGATTCGTCGATCAAATCTATGTGGTTTTGTGGTTGAATCTTCGTTCACTAGACTAAGCTATGATATTGTTGCCATGATCATAAGGTGTTTGGTGTACCCAAAGACATAGTTTTGATGGACATAAAATCATTTTGTGAAAGAAGGCAGAGCATCTAAAATAGTTGATGCTAGATCCTTAACAGGTGATGATTGGTTAGGGTCAGTGGATATTTTCATGATCCAGGTGTTGGGATGACATGGCAGAATGGTGTGTAATGGTGACATGGCCTTGTGCCTATTGTGATAATCAAATTTCTTGAAGATATAAGGTTAGAAACTATAACTGGAATTTTTTTAATGTTCATTGATGTCAAACCTTATTGGTAAGATATTGCTAACAATGTAGAGTGCAATATCAGTTGCTTGATGAAGAGGATTTGAAACGAGAAGATTACAAGATGAACTAGTAAACTTGTTGAGTGAAGAGGAGTAAAGGGCACTTGATTAGTTAGTACTTGAAAAGATAATTTGGTGTTTGATCATTGTATGAAGTGAAGAAGAAAGATGAGTTGAAGTGTAGATTAGATGTTTGATAAAAGACAAGAAGTTGTGTAAAACACTAAGCTTGATTGAGTGACAGGTTACTAGGTCAATGAAGAGTTAAAGCATAATATTAAGGAACCTAAGTATTAGCTAAGAAAAATAGTATTAGTCAAGTGATGGTAGTGATTGAGCGAGATGAAGGTAAATTGAAGTTACGACCTAGTGTAGTGAAGTTCGAGCGAGCAAGTATAAACTAAGCAAGACAAATCAGTAGTGATTAAGCTACCTAGTGATATCGAGCTAAAGAACATAGTGATGACCGAGTGTTAGCAAATTAATAGTTTGTGAAAGAATCAAGATTTTAGGCCAACACAATTGAATTTACGGAAGAGTTAAAACACATAAAATATACAGATTGATGAACTGTCATATTCAATGCATGAATTGAGTTTGTTAAGCAATCTAAAGGTGTGGTTTCAACGAGAAGTTTCCAGAAGTTTTATAGTTATGTTTAAACACGTAAAAGAAAGAGGTAGAGTGATGAATTGATTCAATGAATCTAATCAAATCCTAAGATCTACAGTTATGTTTAAGTGACAAAAGATAAAACTTATCTATTTAAGGTGTAAGAGATGTTTTATAGTTAGTAGTTGGATTGGTGAATCTGTGGAGAACAAGTGAAGAATAGTGTTACAGAGGAAAATTGAGAAGTTGGTGAAGCAATATTGCTTGAAGTGTTTCCAAGAAGATAAGAGGTGGAGTATGTGATGAAGTCTAGTCAATGAACTAGGGATGAGCTGAATGGAGATCTAAACTTGCAAAGTGAGTTGTCTTTTATCAAATCGACCTAGTTGTTACTTTCTAACCATTGTGGCAGTAAAATCCTTTAATCAAGAGTGACCTAACAGTCATATTGTAAATCTTTTAATCAGGGGACATTCTAATGGGATGTTATAAAGACCTCTAAAATGGACACTCCTAACAAGGTGATTAAATCTTTTAACATGGTCACACCTAATAGTGAGTTTTGTAACCTTTAATAGGGATGGATCTCAACTGAGCTCACTTTAGAAGAGTGAAAAGTGGTAGCATATTACTTGGTGGTTTTTACCAAATTGGGTTTCTACGTTATCCTAGTGTCATACTTGTGTAAATGTTGTTTTCATATTTTATGCTATTTACTGTTATATGTTTTTGTTATTTAGCATACACTAAACGTAGAGCTAAGTGATGAGATGGATAACATGAATTACTAATGAGTTACTATATTGACCAAGTGGATTTATGAGTTTGATTAAGTTGTTAAAAGTTGAATTGATACATCTGGACATGAGGATAACTTATTCATACCCCCACCCCCTGCCCCCCTCAGTTATTCTAATCATTCTAATAATTGGTATGATACCTATTGGTGCTTGCAAGGAAAGTTTGAAGGGTCTTAAGCTAAAGATCAAGATATACAAGAGAGAGGTACCCAAGTTGAACAAAGAGAACTTCCCAGCATGACAATGTTTGATGAGATTGCATCTATCTGGAGTTGGATATTCTACACTATACTACTTGGATAATGAATACATTGAGTGCCTAGACCCATGAAAATTAAGCAAATAAAAGAGAAGCATGAGCACAATCAAATGATGATAGATCTAGCATCTTCCCTAAGTTATGTTGAGTTCGATGATGTGAAGGATTGCAGTATTTCAAAACAAAGGTGGGATAATTTAGCGTAAAATCATGGAGGATACAAAAATGTGTTAAGAGCTAAATTAAAAGGTTTGAGAGGCAACTTTGATGATATGAGAATGAAAGGAGAAACTTTTTCTTAGTATTGTGGCCGAATCAAAGAAGTGGTGAATGCAATTAGAGGTGTTGGAGGAAACATAACTGACATATCTGAAGAGAATGTGATCTACAATGTATTAAGAACTTTACTTCTTGTTTATGTAATTAGGGTAGCTACAATATAAGAAATGAGATGTACACCTGGTAATGATCTAACCTAGGAAGGAGAGACAATAGAGATGACTAAGGTATCGAAGACAAAAAAGACAACTGAGGTAATAGAGACTACAAGGGAAAAGGTAAGAAATCTTGTTACATTGTTGAAGAAGATGGTTCTAAAAGTGATTATGATGAACATGATGAAGTTGTTTATGTTGCAATGAACAATGATAAGTTTGAGAAAAATTCTCTAATTTCACATGCGAGTAAGAATGATAAATGGATAATTAATAGTGGCTTCTCACATCATATGACTGGTGATACAAGAAAGTTTGAAAAATTAGAACACTATAATGGAAGTTTTGTTAAGTTTGGAAATGATGTACCATGTTACATGAAATGTAAAGAATCTATTATATTGAATGATAGGATTGGATGTGATAATGCATATTAGGTTGTTGGACTAAAATGTAACCTATTCAGTGTGGCATAGTTGAACAATTCAAGCTATTGAGTTGAAATTCAACACAAAAATGCAAAAAACTATGATGTCACCGATGAACTAATTAGAAGTGGAGAGCAAACAAGAGGTATCTTGTTCTATCTATACCTATCTAAAAATACATGTCTATTTGCACAATTTGAAGATGTTTTGTTATGGCATACAAGGTTATGTCATGTGAACTTTGATAATTTAGTAAGCATTAGTAACATGGAAAGCATAAGAGGATTAGCAAGATTGAGAAAACTTGGTAGAGTGATGTGAAAATAATGTCAAATGAGAAAACTGACAAAGTCTAGTTCCAAGAGAAAGACTAATTCTTTTGATGATATTTTGGAATTGCTTCATACAAATTTATGTTGTCCTACTAAAGTGCAAAGTTATTATGGTGACAACTACTTTATCCTATTTTTTTATGATTTCTCTAGAATGACGATTGTGATGTTTCTAAAAGAAAAATTTAATGCTTTTCAAATGTTCAAGTTGTATTTGGCTAGAGTTGAAAAGGAAACATATAAGATGTTAGAATGATTACAAAAAACAAATGTGTGGGGGGGGGGGGGGGGGGGGGGGGGGGGCGCAAATCAGTTATCCTCAAGTCTAGAGGTATCAATTCTACTTTCAATAGTCTTAAACAATCTCATTAAATAGCTTGGTCCATACAACATATCATTAGAAAAACAACTTTTCTTGCAATCATTTAACTATTTGTTTCTTATATGTGTTGTCTATCAACAAAATAAACAACTATAAAAATAATATGCATAAAGTAACATACATACATGTAAATAACACTTTGACACATGGATTTAATGTAAAAACCCAATTTGGGAAAAGCCACCAAGTAACATGCTACCATTTTTTCACTCTTTTGAAGTGCACTCGATAAGAGCCAACCCTATTAAAGGTTATACAACACATTGTAAAATATGACATTGTTAAATGATTTCATGACCCTACTAGGATTGGCCTTTTTAGGGGACTTTGGATCATTCCATTAGAATGTCACCTTGATTAAGGATTTATAAAATGACTATTAGGTCAACCTTGATTAAAGGATTGTGACTTTCACAATGGTTATAACTTAATAGTCGGTTTGATCTGTAAAACATAAAACTCACTTTGCAAATTTAGATCTTTATTCACTCATCTATTGGTTCATTGACTGGCCTCCACCATCTTCATTACTAATTTTCTTGGCATCCCTTCGAGCAATCATACTTCATCAAACTCTTCACACTTCTCCTCAGCTACTCTTCTCCTTACAACTTCTCATTAAGATCACCAATCAACAACAAATGAACCTTAGAAAACATCTTTTATGCCTCCTCATATAGGTAATTTTGATAATTATCTACTTAGACATCACCGCAGATCTTAAGGTTAGGTCGGATTCATCGAATCCTTCCATCACTTTATTCCCATTCTCTTTTCTTGATACTTCTAATCAAATCCCTTCATTTGATCATATAACAAACTATCTTCATGCATTAAATACTCTAGCTCATCAATCCTTATCATCCACGTGCTTTGACTAATTCAAAGAATCAATTTTTCTATCTCAAACTCAATTCTTTCACAAAATATAACTTTTGTTGTCAATCAGTAATCACTATGTTCTTTTGCTAGGTCATCATTGTGTAGCTTGACATACGTTATGTTGTTTCATTCAACATCAACTAGCTCGCTTAGTCATTATTGTGCTCAGTCTCTACTAACCTTCCTTCATCAACTTGCTTGACGGTAACTATCACTTGGCTTGAACTATTTATTCGGCTTCTACTTAAGTTCCTTAATCTTATGCTCTAGCTCCATTGACCAACCAACACTGATACTCAATCTTGCTTAGAGTTTAACGTAACTCTTATCATTTCACTTATACATCAATTTTAATTGTCTTGTTCACTCCATGTATTGATTAAACACCACATTACCTTGTCAAGGAATAACATATCAAGTGTCCATCATAATTCCATGATACTATACTTAACATCACTTTACAACATCACTAGCTCACTTTGCTATCTTTTCTTTTCAAATCCTCTTCATCAATAAATAGATATGACTCTCTACAATGCTAGTAAATGTCTCTCTTGTAGGTTTGACAATGTCTTACCAGTAGGTTTGACATCAATGACAACATAATAGTTGTTCCAATTGTAGTTTCCAACAATCTCCCTCTTTGGAATTGGTGGCAACACCTTGAGTTACCATGCAATCCCAAATCTGCAATGCTTGTATTGCCTTCTTCCTCTATGTTTGTTCTCTCTTTGTTAGTTTTATTTTGATTCTAATTCAATGCAATCTTTGAATGCTCCATTTAACATCAATTGTAGTAGTATCGACTATATGATACTTCTCCCTCTATCATTTCATCACATAATTTTTCTTTGTCACGTCTCTAGATGACAAAACCTCAACTCATGCTCTGAAGTTGAACACTCTCTCCCTCTTTGACAACAATCACTCCATATAGATTTTCCTTCTTTCTGATAACTTTAACACCAACTAAATATATCTCTCTCTTATTATATGGATGGTAATTGTTGTCATGCCCTAAAATTTACAAGACAAAACATAACAATTTTTTTAAAAATAATTTATTTATTTATTTATATTTTTAAAAATTTCTTGTCATCGAATACTTTAGTTATAAAATACTATTAGGGCTCTCAATCTGTATATAAAGAGAACCTTTGTGTACATATATAAGTGTGCATAGTGGATATGCATTCATATAGTGGGTGGCAATGAGACTCCATAACTCTTATCTCAAGATTTCAATCATAAGTAGTTACGAAATGCTCTGGCTTAACTATCCATTTCGGCAATCATCTGACTCATCTCACTAAGTTATATATCTATAGGACAACATCCTAACCTTAGTCGTGTATGGAATCCACAACTTGACAAATAGTTAATTTATAATGGTTATTGACCCTCTCTAACGTACTACCTAATTAACACTTCATGTATACACTTATACTTCCATCTTGTACTCGATTCTAGCAGTTTATAATAGCCTACTATCTACTTACTACTAATTGTCTTATTAGTCACTAACTACGTTTAACACCTTAACCATTATCTAGATTTTTATATCCACTACAAATCTGTTACATGCCTTCAAATTTAATTACTTGATATGTAAGTAGCCTTGACTTAGTACATTTTCTTCCTTCCCAAATAATGTCCATGGTCGATCGAGATGATAAAATATTCATATCATGCAAGTTCTACAGTTTAGTTCCCTATGTTAATTGTCCATATTGAACCACTACTTGAACTGAGCCATTTATATATTACTGACTACTAACTACAAATATAATATTTATATATCCTCTTGCACATAGAAAACTACATATAATCACCCAATTATACTCTTTTAAACTAAATTAAAACTATGCTACTAACTTAAAATAAGTCATTTAATACTATTTGTTAACCATGTTACTACAATTTATGACTAAATTATTTCCATTATCTAGAAAATTATATTATTAAATCAATTATTAACTAACTATTATCAATTAAACTATGACAACCCCTTAATAAACATTACTATATTAACCACATAACAAAATACTTACTAAAATATAAATACTAGAGCTTTTAAATAAACCCTAACAACTCCATAATGTATACCTCTTTTCTTTTTTTGAACTCCCTACAACTCAAACTTTATATATATATATATATATATATATATATAAAATCTTCCTAGGTAATTCTAAGTTAAATACCCTAATATAAGTTAAACATTAAATACCCATTGAACTTAATTACTAGCTAACTTATTTACATCTTCCATAATTTAAGCAATTAATTAATTAGCCAATTAATCTATTAATTATTATTACTTTGCTAACTACAACAAATATTTTCAATCATTAACCATTTACTTTGCTACTCACCACATTTATTACTATCCTAGACTATCTAACTTAATTTATTAAGCACTTTACTAATGTTAACCACTAACTACTTAACCTATACTAATTTTTTATTAAAAAAATATAAGCTTACTTTATCTACTAACCCTTCTCTAATGTATATCTTTAACAGTAAATTCCACAATATTTAATACTAACCTCTATTCATTACTTTATTTAACTTGCCACCTAAAAGTAAATATTAAATCTCCAATTTCCTAATAACACTATCTAACTACTCATCAAACATTATTAATAAATATCCCCTTCTCTTAACATACTATCATTCCTCCCTTTCCAAGCACCAATCATTGCTCTACTACTAGGCCATGTGGCCCTCCATACCCATGAACGATGCAAGATAAGACATATGGTATTAACATTTCAAAACTCTAGCCCCTTTACAAAAAAATCTAACTCTTTACGCCAAAAAAAATCCAAATAGGTGCATATACCTTTCTCCCAAGGATAGCGCAAGGCGTTTTGCCTCCCGTTGGAAGTGTTTCTGTTCTTTCAGATATTTAGTTTTGGCAGTTCTGAAATCTATTTCTTGTTCATCGGCTTTCTTGGGTTTGGTATCAACTTTTTTTTCCAGCTAGGGGCAGAATCTAGGGTTAATTGAAGTGAAATCAATGAGCTACCTATCGAATTTGACGTTAAGTCTCGAAGGGAAGAGCTCTTCATGAATTTGGGTTCAATCAATAAGAATCAAACGAGTTTTATTTATTTATAGTGCTATTGTATAATTTATCAAATTAGTAACTCAATTTACAGAAATTGTGTCATGGTATTTTTTTGCAAAAAATTATCGTTTTAAACGCGTTTTCAATTTTTAAAAAAAATTAAAAAGGGGGTATTCTAAATAATGCATCTACGTTTAGCTTTAGATCATATAAAAAGAGTTCACTCCAAAAATTGGGAAAAGAAGGACTTTTCATCGATCAGAGATGACATCTGAATAGAATCTTCCCAAGTTTGATGCAGAAGCATTCCAGAGATCTTTTGTGGAATTAAAAGGCTTTAGTCAACATTCTTCTCCAAGAGAGACATGAACGATAGTTGAGGAAAGCGAATAAAGCTAAGAAGAAGGAGGAAGCAAAATCCTCATCAGAAGATGTGAAAGGTAAAGGAGTAGGAGGTGGTAGTGACCCTTCTGAACCTCCATCTTCGTCTTCATCATCTTCTTTGTCTTCTTCATCTTCTTTGTTTACTTATTCTTCAAAGAAACCTAAGCAAGTTAATGTGCCTTTGTTAAAATTGGATGTTAAGTTTGATTTGCCTATATATAGTGGTGAATTGGATGCAGAGAAACTGGATAATTGGCTTAAGCAAATTGAAGTGTACTACAAGGTTCAGAAGATTTTGGATGATTCTTCCAAAATCTAGCTAGTTACTCTCAGAATTGGAGGCATCGCATTAGTCTGGTGGGAGACTAAGATCCAGGATGATCTTGCTACACATGGTAAAATCATTTCATCTTGTTATGAATTTACTTTTGCTTTGAAGAAACAATTTTATCCTTTGGGTTTTTTGCAACAAGCCATTATGGATTGGCAAAATCTCAGGCAAGGTAAAGGACAGTCTGTGCAAGAGTATATACAGGTGTTTAGGAAGAAGGCATTAACTCTTGGAATTTCTCTTTACACGCAAGATACTTTATTGAAGTATATAGGTGGAATGCGTTCGTATTTGAAGCATACGATATTGATGTTTAGTCCTTCTAACTTTGATGAAGTATGTGTTCAAGCGACTCATATTGAAGCAGGTGGAGGAAACATAAGTTTCAGTTCAAAGAAGGAATTTTCTCCCCCTGACAACATCAAGAAAGGAAAGAAGGTAGCCACAGTGAAGAAAGAGGAAGGTGACAAGCCTATGTGTTCACATTGTCAGAAGAAAGGACATGCAGAAGAGAAGTGGTGGAAATTGCATCCAGAATTGAAACCAAAGTGGTTTAAGGATCGTAAGGGTAAGCAAAAGTCTACGGTTTTTGTTCAGGATCTTGGATCAGATTCTAATGATGAAGCAACAATATCGGCTGTGGGTTTCAAAGGTAAAGATTTTGTTGATTCTACCACTGATGTTTCATATGCTTCCACTTCCAAAAGTCATGTTGTTCCTGAAGATGGTAAAAGGTGTGAACTTTTTCACATAAGGGTGATTTCAAAGAACACTAAAATCGATACATTGGTAGATAGTGGGTCCCAAGTCAATATGATTTCAGAGGAAATTGTTAAACAATTGGGATTGGAAACTAAGCCGCATAGGAGACCTTATCCATTAGGTTGGGTGTTAATGATAACAGATTGCGAGTCACTAAGCAATGTAAGTTAAGATTTTGAATAACATCTAAGTTTATAGATGAGGTTGAGTTTGATGTGGTTCCACTTGATATTTGTGTGATTGTGTTGGGTAGCCCATACTTATATGATAGGAAAGCTATCTTCTATAGGGAACATAACAAGTATTATTTGTTTAAAGATGGAATTGAATACATTATAAGAGCTCATCGCATGAAGAATGAAGGATCAATTGTAAACACAGGACATTTTAAAATGATTGTAAATGCAAGCAGTAAACTGACTCTCATGTCTACAATAGTTAGTGAGGATCAATTACAAGTAGAACCTAGTCTTCAGCCAGTGATGGTAAAATAGGATTTGATAGGTACATTTTCTAGTAATGTTTCTGTACGAGAGGTCCAAAATGTTGATAGTTATTCCATTTCATCAGTTATTTCAATTTTTTTGCTTCTATTTCTACTAGTTGGTAATATGTGGGTGATGGATGTAACAGTGAAAACTGATGGATTTATGGTTGGTTGTATTAGTAGTACTATTTCATTCTTCATAATGTGTGTGATGATTCAAATATTCAAAATTCTAGTAGTTTGTATAGGTGATACTGGACAAGTGAGGCAAACATGCCCTCATTTTCATTTTATGTAAAAATAAACTTTTGGAGGTCCAAAAGGTTCTCAGTGGGAAGGAATGATTTAGGTGGATCCAAAAAGGCTAAAAATTTTGTAGTCTCAAAATATCTCAAAAATGACATCATTGTGAAGAGCTTGGAAAATTAAACTTGACATAACTTGAATGGGTGAAAAAGGAGCCCATTTGCTCAAGATATGCTTTGTCAAAGTTTGAGTCAAATTGGTGAACTAGGGGTGAAATTTGACTATCCTAAAAGTGTTCAATAATGGGTGTCAAATTAAAGAGCTCATCAAGAGCTTTCCAATAGCCTTTGTTTCGTCAAAATCGAAGTATGTATGTGAAAGTTATCATCATTCAAAGTTTGGGAAAAAAAAGAATTATTGATGATGTCATCATTATGTCATTAGAATTTTGGAGGAATTTTAAATTATACTGGGAAAGCAATTCCAAATATAATTTAGAATTTGCATGGGAAGTTGTTTTATACAAACTCCCTCTTAAAATATTTTTGTCATTATGTTCCCTATAATTATGGAGGTGTTAGCTTTATTATCGTTTTTTTTGTAAGGCTTATAATTATAAAAGCCAAAAATGAGGTTACTTGTTATTTTAAAATGGGGATATGGTTGTAAATTTTGTTATTTGGTTTTATACCAAATAAGGGAAATTTTATGTATAAAAGGAGGGGAATTTAGAAGAGATGGACAATTAGCTTGGAAGGAAAAATTTGCTTCTAGGAGAATTTGGAGAAGTTTTTGTAATTCTTGTGAGAGCTTGAAGGTGAGAGATTATTTTAAGCACGAAGTTATTATCTTCAAGTGCAAAAGAGAGAGATTGTAAAGGCTAAAGCTTGGATGTTGTAAGAAGGCGTGTTTTTCCTTGCGATATTAATAAAGTGGTCCCCGAATTGAGAAGTGGACTCGAAGATGTAGTCCTAATCGGAAAAACTCCATTATCAAATTGTTTGTGTCTCTTCTATCTCTTTCTTATTTATCTCATTTCTTTTTTAGTTATGTTCTTTATTTTATGTTATTAAACACATTGTTAATTTTAAGTGTTTAAAGCATAAATCTTCTTGTAATTTCAATGGTTTAAGATACATAACCACGCATTTACTACAAGGATCGGGAAAGTATATCTGATTGTTAGGATTAAGTCATATTCTTATAGATCTTAAATCAGATCAGCGCATGTCAGATGATGTGATTGGGTGGCTTGACCCATGTCCTTGGGTGGCCTGATCCATTTCCTTGGGCGGCCTTGTGTGTAGATTTTTATTTTTTGATTTTGATTTTAATTTTATTTAAAAGATCTCTCTTCCCAGTGCATTGGTCGACTCCTTAGTGGAGTAGTCAAGGCTTTTAAAATGTTTAGAGGCATCTTTGCCATTACTTATATTCGCATAATCAGAGATATGTGTATGTATATTTTTATTTTATTATTATTTTTTAAAAAGTATTCCCTCTATGTTGAGTACATATCGATGGGACAAGGGGGAGGAAGAGATTTAAAGCATTCCTAATTTTTTTATAGGGTAGGCCAGGCAATATTGTTTGTGTATGGGTACATGATCAATTACATATTATGTTTTATTTTTGTCTTGGTGACACTACATCATTATGTCCCTTTTTTTAAGAAGATCCATGGAATATTCTATTTGAATATTATATTGAACTGTAATAGGAGTTGAGCTCTTTTTCACTTCTCCATACAAAGGGTAGAGAGTTAAATATGCAGCTATAGTTTGTATTTGCTATGAGAGTTCATTCTATGTCTACTTGGTTGCATAATCTTTTGTTCCACTAGGATATTGTAAGTCATTTTGATATTGTTTTTACATTTCCAATGCAGAACTCTACTTTGGTGAAGTATATTTGAATCCTTTAGTAACAATAAATCTAATCCAATAATGAAATGAGTGAAGTTTATGAACTATTGTGTCCCTCTTTCTCCTACTATAGAACTTTGAATGTTGTTTCTCATTGAATTGATGTAGATGGGATTTCTTGTATAACCCATTTGAGATGCAACTTCTTATATTTATTTCTTGAAATGAATGAGCAACATTCCAACAAGACATAACATTTCTCAAGTAACATTAGAGATGGCTATTAGAATGAGTATCGCTTATGTCTACTACAAAAAATTAATACTAACTTTTCAATGCAACTAGAAATAGAATAATAAGTTTTGTAATGCAATTTCATAAGATAATAACCAAATTTTCTCTTCCCATTTATAAAATCCATCCTTCACAATAATGTACATAAAATGAGAATGAGATTCATTCATATATATATATATATATATACTCAACACACAACAACAAAGGAAGTTTCTTTTCTTTCTAGAATACAATGGTCAATGACATGAAGTAGACTTCATCCTTTTAAGATGCATTGCACAAGACTTAACATTCTCTCCACCAACACAAGGGAATGACTCTAGGCTTCTCCTTAAATCCCAAGAGCACAAAACCTGCCCAAAAAAAAACATTCACATAAGAACTATGGAGGCTCACATCCCATCCTAGACTTAAGCCACCAACTTAGCAGGGGAAACAAGGCTCCAAATAGATTACACACAAGCATCTCACTCATGCATGAACAACTCAACAAAATCACATTTACATTCACAAAAGAAATCCCAACCACAGCTTACACAATGATTACTATACAAATTATGAATAATGGGTGAAGGTGGGCTCATCAAGAGGAGAATGGCATATCCATAAAACATACAAATTTGCAAATACAACATGCCTCTTCAAGGCCATCAAAATATCCTCCTCTTCACATCACTACACTTATACCTCCATTTCACATTTGAAAGGCATATGGCTACAATGGAGCCCATACTCCACAAAAAAATCTTTCTTCTCTCCAAGAGAAGATTTTCTCAACTACACTGTTGAGCCCAACTAACACCTTCACCTAAGGAATCTCTTCCCTCCCAAGGGTGAGTGAAGCCTTCACACCCATAAACAATTTATACACAAATCAAGAGAAAATGCAAGATAAATTCATCACCAAATTTATACATAACAACAAATACAACACCACATACATTACATATTTCCATTCACAATATGAACAAGTATTCTACACAATGAACAAGTGCAATGAGGATCTTGGAATAGGCACCAACCTTTGTCCAAGCTAATGGCAATGAAAGTTGTTGAATAGCTCCCTCTTTCCTTAGCTTCCTCCCCACACCTAATTGTCTCTAAACTTAGAGAGTGGGTGAACACCCCACTAGTTTGTCCAAGACCACTAAAAAAGGACTCTTCCACTACCTCCTTTTTGGGAAAAACATCAAGCCACTATCTCATACAACTTTGTCCCTACCAAATTTGTTACTCTTGACTAAGAGCAAAGATGGGGTTGAATTGATGGGACAACTCAATTTTCGAATTGGTGGAAGAATGCATTGGTTAAGGGGTTCCCTAGGCTAGCTAAGCAATAAAATGGTCAAATTTAGGCCCCTAACATATGATGCTAACATATGGGTAGCTTATTTTCACAAAAATGTCACTTTGGGACCACCTATTGACCCTCTAAAGTCATTGTCAAGTTTGGATTCGAATTTTCCTTGATGGTGACCCATCCTATCTTTTCTCCAAGTGGATTTACTTAATCATATGAAAGGTAATTAATTTAAGGTTAAGTTTAACCATGACCAGAACCCTAGGTGACATGTCATCAACACATAAACAACTACAAGTGTCAAGTGACACATTAAAACACATTATACATCACAATGACATGTCCCTAACTACTCATGAATTTCAATTCACCACACACACACAAGCTTACATTTACAAAATAAAACACATCACAATGAGGTTTTTGAATCTTCCAAGATTCACCTTGGCTAACCATGTTCACATTAGTTTGGACCTTGTTTCCCCCAAATAATTCCATGGTTCAATTGCCTACACACTAAACTTGAACATTAGTAGCCTAATGAAAAATCATATAAAATGCATGTACAAAGGTGCATGACAATTTCATATTAAATAATTCACCTTAACATCATAATCAATGTTATTTTTGAATAATTTTCATATAAAGCATTTAAAACATTGAAATGTCAAAATCTGCATATCAGCATTAATATCTAATCATATGATCCTATTAACATTTTTTTTTAACCACATCAAAATCCAATTTCTATCATAATGTGAAATACTAATTCTATTATTGTTAAATTAGCCAACCTGAAAATTGGTTATGAATACATATCTTAGGTGAAAATCACCAAAATGCAAACATCAAAACTAGTATCCTTTGATTTAGTTAAACATAGTGTGATTACTAATAGCATCTTGTTATCATTATGAGACTACACATCATAAGTTGTATCAATTATGTTGGAATATTTGCATAATCATGTCACATAGTTTCAAATTCAATCATCGAGTAAATCCACTAGATCTAGTTAGTCAATATATTTTATCCATACGAAACATCACATCTTACTTATCATTCACCACAACATTTCCATCTAATACTACTTTCACCATAATTGGCTTATTACGTTTACATCATACCGAGTTCTATCATGTAGACAATTATCCAAATTTGATAACAATTTCTATCTACACTATAGGTAATTCTTACAAGGGTGGTGTTGATTCGTCTTTCTTAAATAATTCATTATCCTAAGACCATGAATCCACTAACCTAGTTTCTAGGTTATGACATTTCAAACCTTTATTCCATATGGTCTTAACTTATCAGCCTAATGCAATTCTAAATACAATACTTAACACAACAGAGACTAAAACGTATATCAATCCTAATAAGATCTTAGGCTCATATTGGTAAGGGAAATACCAGTCATGGCATACTCAAATCCTAGAACCTACTTACCATCGTTCTATCATAAGGTGTATGGTTACAATATAAAATTCACATTTTATACATAAGAGGTAGAAACATGACATTTCTTCTTTTGACTCTTCCTACATATATCATATTCGTGTTATTAGGATTTAAAATAGGGTACTGGGGAAGGGGCCTTACAACTAGAATATAATCTCCCTCTTTGACAAAAATGCCAAAGATATCAACCATTCACATGCATCTTAGCTCTTTTCTCTAGCATACATAACATCTTAATGCCATTATTCTAAATGATATATAAATGTCATCCCATCAGCTTTCTTCGTAACTCTTTGTAGCTTCACCTGCTCATAGTTCAGTGTCTTTTTTTTCATGCCCTTAGGAAGTCTAAAGTGTGACCTCTTGTATCAATCTTGTAAGATATTATAGTCATAACAATTGATGCAATGCAACATCTTTTCTCAGTTTGCTTCAGATAAGGGAATGACTCCTAACTTATTGCTTAAATACTCAAAAGCATTCTTAGGTTGTGCCTTTGTGAATATGTCAGCTATCTATTCTTTTGTGTTCACATATTCTAATCTCACTTATTTGTCTTTTACCAGTTCTCTCAAGTAATGATACTTGATCTCAATATGTTTAGTCTTTTTGTGCATCACAAGGTTCTTTGATATATTTACAACATTTGTGTTATCACAATAAATAACAAGTTTAGTAATCTCTTCCTTCATACCTTTCAACTATTTCTTGATCCATATAATGTTTAAACAATTTACTACTCCAACATATTCTACTTCCTCTGTGGATTGTGAAATATAATTTTTCTTCTTGCTTGTCCATGAAATTAGTCTCTTACCTAGAAAGAGTGCCTCCACATGTACTTTTTCTGTCATCAACATTTTCTACCCAGTCAACATCAGTAAAAACCTTCAACTCAAACTTGTCATTTTTCTTGTACCATAGGCCATAGTCTTTTGTTCCTTTCAGATATCTTAGTATCCTTTTAACTGCCATCATATAATTTTCTCTAGGATTAGGAGATAATCTAACAATAATACCAACTACTAATGCAATGTCAGGTTATCTATGTACAACATACTGTAGTTTTCTAATCATTGACCTATATATTGTTTGATTCACCTCAGTAGAATAATCATTCTTTAACAACTTGTAACTAGTAACCATAGGCGCTCCAACTTGTCTTTGTTGGAAACTATAATTGAAACAATTGTTATGTTGACATTGATGTCAAACCTATTGGTGAGACAATTTTCTACCTAATCTAAGTGTCATCTATTTCATTAATGAGGAGGATTTGAGAAGTTATTCATAACAATAGAATCTAGAGGAAAGGTTGAGTTATGAAAAGGAAATTACAATGGACATTTGATATCACACTCACTAATTCTAGGTTTAGAATCATCCTTAAATAGATATTCTTCAAAAGTTCTAGATCTCAATGGACGGATTACAATTCATCTTCTTTTTCCATTTCTTTCTAATGTTTTGATTGGTTGATTTATTTTCCTTGAGATCATTACCTTCTGTGGTGACACACAATCTCTATTTTAACTATCTCTACAAAATTTAAATATCATATAGATGTCGGCCAAAATGATTTACATAGTTTTTGTGCAATTACAAACTCATATAAAAAAAATTGGTTTGGTTAGCATCTGAATGTGTTGACTCTTGGTCATCGTTAACATTTACACTAACACTTGGCTTCTATATACATGTTCTTCTCTAATTTCTTGGAAAAAACTATCTTTTCAATTTACTTGGTCTCCACTATAATAGCTTGACTTACATATGTGCTTGGCCTCAACTGGGTGCTCAGAAATTACTGACTTGCTCGACATGCAATACAAAATAAACAAGTCCTTCATTATGCTTAGCCTTTACTAGATGACCTAGTCACAATGATGACCATTCAATATTTCCTAGTAAATGACTAGGTCTTTGAACACTAATTGGAAACATAGGCTTAGAGATCAACAATCCCCCCATTTGACAATAGTGGCAAAAACACTTTCTCAAGCATAGACATTGTGATAAAAAATACGTAAAAATTCAAAATCTGGTGTTGTGGCATATTTTATTTCTTCCTTGTTGTCATTCCATTTTCCAATTCCCCCTTATTTTCATTTCTCAATACAGTTCTCCCTTGTTTTTGCCACTGATGGCTTGGGGCTACTAGGGTTAGTTGGTGCTTATAAAAAAATTATTTATGGCTTGCCAAAATGTCTAAATAGCCTTTATTGCATTGGTCCTTTATTTTCTCCAAAACTTGAAACTAAATTTATAGCTTGACAACTAGATCAATTAGACTTTCAATATGTGAAATATGTATATCCTTCTTAAAATAGTCTATGCAATAGACACTACTTTTTGAATTGTTTCCAAATGCGGTAATAACTGAAATTGAATTAATATTAACTTATTCCTTATTTCACTATCTCTAGCTGTGTGCTTGGCTACCAAATGTCAACTTATTGTATGAAAGTGAGCTTGAACATGCATTCTTTCCCAATGAAATAGCACTTGCCCGCATATCAACATGTAATAAATTGATAGAATATTGATTTTCTAGTGTAAAAGTCTCAATATCACACAACTTCATGTATAATGAATGAATGATCTTCAAAAAAATTTCTCACTCTGTGACTAGATTATAAATCTATGCTTGTTTATTTACAAGTTCATGAGATATTTTTGCTAACACTTTATGCTCAAATCTTCTTTTAGACCACTGCATCAACTACTCATTCTCTATATCTTATGTTTAAACTTTGTGAACTATGTACATTAGCTGATCCAAAATTGGATGTTGACCATCTAAGTCAGTTATGCCAAATGCATCCATAGAAATATCTCTAATAGTAGGTAATACCTATTTTTTCTTGTGCTCTCTCCTTAGTTGTTCTTGATTTTCCTTGCGGCTCAACAAGATTTTTAGTTCTTGCATCTTCTCTAGTGTCAAATTATTCAAGTCATGCAGGGGAAAAGTAATTACCTCATCTAGATTAACTGATCCATTTGCCTCTTCTTTTGATTGAGCCAAAAGTTGAGAACATGAGTGTGTATCACTGGGTAATGATATTTGCAGTTGTTTCCCCATTTCACTTGATCTCAAAACCTGTTGTTGCCTCCCTTGAGTAGGTGTCACCTATTGTTCAGGTGTTCTTATCAATGATTTTGCAGGCTTCACACTCAACAACTATACAAGAGCTAGTGAAGCCTCTTTTCTCTTTTGGTGTCACCTATTTTTCTACCATCTCTGTGTCTTTAACCTCTTCTTTCTTCTCTTATGTTTGAGGAATAGGCATACAAGTTAATTGTGAAAACACAATTATAGCCTTGCCTTGTTTCTCAATACTTGTATCCTTTATAAGTGATATAGCCTCAATGTTATCAGTCTTAATATTCTCAATCTTTGGATAGTCTACAACTTGTAACAAAACTAGATTTGTACAAGGTAGAGTTGTGTCTGACATGAGATTCTTCATATCTTCCTCGGTTAGTACATTTTAATTCTATGGAGGTGTGTTAGATATATCTTTGATGGTGACAACCTCTTGTTGTTCACATTATTTCACTAGTTGCTTGATTTCTTCTATTCGGTTAGCAACCTCTTCCTTATATACATCTTCAAATTCAATTGCATCTCATCCTTCCCTAGTTTCTACTATTGGAGTAAGCACTCCAAATACTTCTTTCCATACTTGAATATTGTCCTGCTCAACTTCATGAGCTTTATTCTTCAAAAAAATTTATGCCCTATCTCTTGGCATAAATTTCTTCATAGAATCTTTAAGGGTTATAAACATATGTGTCTTCCCTAAATTTGGCATAGCTTGTGCCAATGTAGTTTCTCTTATTTATTTTTCCATGGATAGTGCCCACTTCCATTTAGCATCTATCTATTTGTACAGGCTTGCTGGGAACCCATTTCCTAGCTCCAAGGATGTAGGTCTAATTTTAATCATTATATCAATCATAGCTTGTTCAAGTTTAACTTGATCAACATTATTCAAATAATCATAAGTAATATCTTTGAAACTTACAATATTTTTTGATTCTCTAACTCTTTTACGTACTTGATCCATAATCATTGGAGGGAGTATTTTCATAATTTTCATTTTGTCTAGTTCATCAGACTCGGTCTCTTCTTCATCTTCCTACTCTTGTGATATTTTTAGTTTTCTCCTTGACCTCTCTTGTATATTCAACTTTGGTGAGCTGGTTAGTCTCTTCTTTAATGGCTTCCTTTCATTTCCATAGCTAAGGACTGAGTTGTCTTTAATCTTGCAACTATCTTTATTTTTGGCTTCTGAGGTGTGAGAACCTTCTACACATCTCTACTAAGATCATCTTTTACCTTAGGATCAACAATTATTACTTTCCTCTACTTTGTTTCCTTAGGCTCGACAATAACCAATTCTTTTCCTTTTTCTTCATCGGCCTTAGCAAGTTGATATGATCCTTCATCTTCTTTATAGTCTTTATCCTTAAGACTCTTTCTGTTTATTTTCTTTACTTCCTTATGCATGTTTGATTGTGTAGATAGTTCTACCATCATGGTTTCATATGTGTTGAATTGCTTGGCATTTGTATCAACATCTTCAATCAAAAGTGCAATCATTGTTGTTGTAACCTCGTCAACATTTACTTCATAAGAAAAAGGCCTTAAACATGCAATCCTTGCTATTATTGTTTGAGCATGCACAAAATCTATGTCCACTACAAAAAAAATCTCATCATAATACTTATCAACAACTGACTTAGGGATTCTCATTCTATTTCTCATTTTAATTTTGAATTATTCAAAATAATTATCCATTATAGCTTCAAAATTTTCTCCCAAGCTATTAATCAAGTCATCTAAATGCTCCATAGTAGGTCGGTTCCTATCCCATGCTACTGCTCCAACTATAGGAAATGAATTTTGTAGATAGAAAATATGCATACTAGCAAAGACTTAAACTTACATGATGTGTTCTTTTCTTTCTTGATTGCTTCCAGGTTCTCTGATAGTTATTTATAGTTGCAGCTCAATAAGGTCATAATTATGATCCTTCTTGACAATTTTATATCCCAAATCTACTGCAACACATGGCAAACTGTTCAATCTACTAGATTGGTAGAACTTGTGTGTTATCACATGAACTACTAATTCAATTATAGGATCTTCAATCTCATCAATTGGCATCCCTCTACCATTGCACTTCACTTTGGTTAACTTTTTAATTTTATTCCTTTTTGCACTTCTTATGTTTGTTGATTGGTCCAAGGTAGGGTAACCAGTTAGTCTACTTATTATGGCCTTGTTGATTTTGATTGGTCCACCCTCTAGCTATATCTTCATATCATGGATGTGACTCAACATAACTTTTATCCATTCTACCCTGAAAGCCTTTAGGAACCCTAGGGCATGGGTAAGCCCTTTCTTAGTAATGATTTTGTTTTCTTCTTTCAATACTCCATTGTTGCATAGCTTCTCATAAGATTCCTTGATCTCAAAGTCTCCAATTTCTTCTACTTTGCATAGATAGCAAGATCTTACATCTTGAAAAATCTAGGTGGAATTGATGACAGGGCGCTAATATCATGTTCAATCATCTCCACATTTACACTCCCCCTAAAATTTGATGGACACTGGTCATTTCTCACAATTTGAGCATTGCTATCCTTTAACATTTCACTTGATGATGTCAATTCAATCTAGGGTTTTAAAATAAATGCTTCTACAATATCTTCACAAAATAATTTAGTCAACACCAAAAGTATTACTTACAAATGTTATCAATTTTGCCAATGCTCAATTGTTATTTGCTTGCTTCATTGGTGAAATTACCTTAATCACCTCTAAATCACTCATGAGCTCTAAAATTGCTGGTGAATAGAAATGAATGCTCAAATTTGATAAATAACTTCAAATTTTCATTCTACGTTTGCAATAAATGCTCTCGTATTTGGTTGGTGTATGAAAACTAGCTCGATCTCCATACATTCTCAGTCAAGGTTACCTTACTCAACCAATACCAATTCATTCGGTCAATATATTATGTCTATTAAGCACTTGGTCTATATTGCAAAGCTCGGTCAATATAGACTATACCATTGATGCTTAGTACTCTAAGTAGCAAATGGTTCTCTTTTACTTTATTTCATATGGATCTATTCTTGATGCATCTTTATTTATGAAAACATGAACATTAACACATCTATGTTAGGAACTGATCTGAGGTATGTCATTAAATTTTTAGTTCCTACATACCTTCCTTCACTTAGTTGGGGTGTGATCACCTGATCCATTGGATTGGGTGATCTCTGCTTGGTTTGCTCTACTGCTCCTAGCTTTCACTACTTCTTTCTATTGGTGTTTCAAAATGCCATATTTCAAAAAATCAATGATGAGAACATAATACATCTACAAGTAACTAATTCGCATCTACAACATACCCATTCAGACACCGAGGCCAACTATAAGGCTAAACCCTTCTTCTACTTTAGGGTTTGCAAAACCTAGGTAGGCGTACCTCAGATTCATTAATATGGTACTAGTGCTAAAGCATACACTTGCGTCTAACAAAGAAGATAATACTCTTAATCTTCTAACACTTATGCAAACACCATAGACATGAAATAACTAGAACCATGACATATGAACTAGATAAGCTAAGTGGGGGTAACTCTTTTCAGCTCCTAAATAGAAAGGGAAATGGATTTTGATTATAAATTTGATTTATCAGCATAACTCAAGTATGCAACAACAAGAACATGTAATCTCCAAGATGATCAGTCCCTTATCCATTGGGCATATTAAGTCAAAACATACACATGGATATCCAAAATATACTCATATATTCAGATTCTTGATCTATCTATTCACCTTGAAAATAGAAATCTATCTTCAACATAGCAATATTCTCAACCACACTTTCATAACTTGGTAGACTAACTTTAGATCCGAGATCTAATTTAATCTTGAAACAAAAACTAACTACCTCTTTCTCCTAGTGCTGAAAATCATTGAATAAAGGCACTAATTTCTAACACTTGACTCTCGTGAAAGAGAAAACACATGAAAATCAGAATACCTTCAAGTGTTGATGTTGAACTTCAATCTGCTAATTTGGCACGGGTGCAAACTTAACTTCTTTACACCATTGATCAAAACCATGTAGAGTTACCACCTTCTTGAAGAGAACAAATGAGATCACTATTATGATTCACTTCTTGACATTCAAATTATTATAACACCAGATTGCATACAAAACTACAAACTATAAATCAAGAACTTATACTTATTTTCCAAGACCCACTGTCAAAAGCTTTAGATCTTCCCACACAAGTTGAAAGTCCTTCAAAATAAACAATATGAAATCAACTAGGAACATTGGTACAGAGATTTAGAGTCACCAATCACACTTGTGAGAAATAAAAAATAAGTTGTCACTTGACAAATCTGGACTAGACTTTCAAATTATGAAAAAATGAAAAATCATCAAACCACTCTTGTAGATTTACAAATTGGAAAAGACATCAAAATATTTTGTTCATTCTTGACTCTGAACACTAGAGTACTTTGAAAAAAAATCTTAGCTGAACTGATTCATGATGGAAACACTAGTAATAATGTAATTTTCATTCAACCTTCAAAGTACTGTTGTCCTAGATAAAGCATTACTAGGAGACATGAATCTTCAACATGACCCTGTTGGTAACAAACTTTGCACATGCCTTTCTTCTAACCATATTGAATCACCTTTCAAATTCAATACTCCCTAGCAGAGTCATCATTTTGTTGGTGTTTCAAAATTTCATGTTTCAAAAACCCAACGATGAGAAAAAAATAAATCTAGGGGCAGCTAATTCCCATCTACAACATACCCATTTAGACACCAGGGCCAACTATAAGGCTAAACCCTTCTTCTACTTTAGGCTCTGCAAATCCTAGGCGGGTGTACCTCAGATATATTCATATTGTACAAGTGCTAAAGCATACACTTGAATCTAAAAAACTAGATAATATCCTTAATATTCTAACACTATGCAAACAACATAGACATGAAATAGCTAGAATCATGACATATGAACTAGATAAGCTAAGTGGGGGTAACTCTTTTCAACTCCTAAATAGAAAGGGAAAAGGATTTTTATTATAAATTTCATTTATCAACATAACCCATGCATGTGACAACAAGAACATGTAATCTCCAAGATGACCAGTTCCTTATCCATTGGGCATGAATTAAGTTAAGACAAACACATGGATATCCAAAATATACTCATATACTCAGATATCTAATCCATCTGTTCACCTTAGAGTTAGGCATCTATCTTCAAACTGAATTTATACTTATCATATCCTCCTATGATCCCTGCAATTCTATTAATGCATATCAAGCAATTTTCTTGAGCCCTTGACCCAACAAAAAAACATGCAATGACATACAACTTCAAACTCCAGCTACAACTAGACAATATGCACCTTATGCATATATCAACAGAAAATTACAAATTTATGAAGATTGGAGACAAATTTCAAATTGAAACTTTTGATAATGTTTTCTATTAATTTCCTTGAAATCAATATATCAAATGTATGCAAGACTCAGAATATACACAACAGATGTCTATATAACCTAAATGCTCAAAGAGAAATACAATTGTTGTTCACAACAAATAATATATTGAAAGAATGGTATCATAGCAATGGAAAGACTTATCAAACTGGAACCATCCTTACAGTATCACAGTTGTGAAAGTGTCCAAAAGACTGGAACCAACTATGGTCTCATAGTAGTTGGGGAGACCCTCGACCCAAAAAACTAGAACCATTACAAAAGAGAGAAAAAGAGAATAAATAGATAGGAAGAATTTTTGGATCAGATCTGATACTTCAATGTGTCCACTTGAAATTCTTCCACTTGTTGTTGTAGAAACTATCTCTTCTCTCTATAGCTGAAAATCAAATCTCATCACTATTAGATAATAAATATCCAAAATATCTTGAAAAAATGATGACAAAACCCCTTTTGTTGGAAAATATCAAATAAGCAAGAGCCTTCAATTTAACTTTTTCGGCTTTCTTTCATCCTTGTCCAACTCTGCAAATCTGTGTATCAACATTTCTGCCACCTCAAGTCAAACTCTAGCTGACTGCCTAGCAAGGGCCATGTGCCATTATCCAATTTGTTGGATTTGTCACCTTTCTACCTTCTCACAACCTTGCGGCTATGAAAAAAAACTGTTATGTTGTGCCTACGATGATGTGATTCCTTTTTGTGGCTACTTCACTACCTTCCTTCCTTGTTGACCATGTTGACCTGCGACCATGTGACTAATGATTATCTAACCCTCTTATCATTAGTCTTTAAGGTCCCGACCATGCAAACACAACCAATTGCCCCTTCATAGTTGAAAGGTCAATAACTATTAAACTACCTATGAAGTTGTGATGGCCTTTAACTATAACATTTTCTTTTGTTCACAAGCTCGCAACAATACTTCTTAACTACAGCTCAACTCTTTTGGCGGTGTGAATGCATGACCTTAACTATTTATACGTCACAACATCACAACTATCAAATATACTTCTTTTCTCACCATGCAAAGTTGCACTAAAAGTGTGACCTTAACTACCTTATTGCTCCTCACAATGTCACAACTTAATCTTTCCTTTGACTAAGATGACCTGTGACCATGCAAACAACTGCATATCAACCTTGATCGCCACTACACAACTTGACTGCTCAACTAAATCTTAACCCTTGTGATCATGCGAACACAAGTCATCGCAGCCTCGTCACTTTAACCCAAGGTTTTTCTTAACTTTGTATGACCTTTTGATGAAACAAACCTTAACTATTTTTGCCATTCATCACACCATCACAACATAGACTTCAGGCTTAAAAAGATTGTATGTGATCTAGCGATTAGTATAAAACTTAACTACTAGGTTTCTAATCACACTGTCACAACTAAAAATATAATTGCATTTAAAACCTTGCAAAGTCATGACAACCACACCTTAACCATCAATCTCCTAGTCACAACATAAATTGTTAATAGTCATTTAACCCTTGTGAATATGTGACCAAAGTAGTCACTGCTTCGCACCATAAACTCTGGGTTAAACTAAACCTTATGCGACATCACGAAAGCATTAAATCTTGACCAGAGTAGTAACCATCCATGTAGTCACACCATTATAAACCTTCATGCCAGAACAAGTTGTGACCATGTGAACTTTCTCTTTTCACTTCCTTGCAACCTAAACCACACAATTTTCTTTAACTTCTGTGCCATTGCATTGACCGCATAGATAACCACTTCGCTCCTTTGCACTCGTGAACAAGGCTAATAGTTATAAGACAATGACTTTGCACTTGGAAGATTTTTCACAAGGTCATAACTTAAAGGATAAAGAAGAGCATGAAATATAAAAAGATAATGAGGATTAAAACTTAGTGATATAAACCTAAGACTAGAAATTTCATATATCCCTATTTAATATTTGTAAGACAATTTCAAATGAACTTGAAAGAAACAAAAGACAAGACAAATTGCCCTAGGATTTGTATAAGGAATGACATAATTTTGAAACCCTAAGTAGTCTATACATAGATTCTTCTTGATTTTCAAAAAATTTCACAAATTTTTTATGTGTGAAAAATTAGGCCAACACTTTAAACGTTTTCTTTTCCTCAACTTTATCTTTTCCACTCATTGGTGTTGGTGCTTTGGTTTTGCAGTTTTTAGTGATATGTCCAACTTTGAGACAACTAAAACATACTATTTCTCCACTCAACCACTTCTTGTAATTTCCTCTAAAGTGTGTCTTAATGCAATTCTCTAGGATGTGACCATACTCTCCACAATACTGACAATTACACCATGTATTGTAATCCTAATTCTAGGAATTGCCTTTCTTGGTGCGTGTGTTTTTTTCTCAGGTGTCCAGTTGAACTTTGTCTTGAATCTGTACTCATGATCTCTATTTCCATATTTCTGATAGTTATAGAAAATATCCTTTGAATGAATCATGTTTCTTTAAGCTGCATTCATTTGCTTGATGTCTTACCTTCTTGCATTTAGAACAATTACCAATAGACTTAGATTTAGAAGTTTACATACTATTCTTGCTCCTACATATGTCAATTGTGTGTCCAAGTTTTCCACAATGGCGACATGTAGGTCTGCCTTTGGTTTTTGTATTTCTTTGTTCTCCACTCTTTGATGATTCTCCTTCTTCAGTAGATGAAAAGTGCTTGTTGTACCCTAGTCCATAAGTATCTCTTATTGATCTGGGTGATCTCATCAATTTTTCAAATTATTTGATAGCCTCACTTGGATGGTTCATTCTTTTGAGAAGTTCCTTTTGATGATGGACCACACCACCATTACCAACTGACAACTAAAAACACAACAATATGAAGACAAAGAGAAGATAAAATGCTTCATAAAGCATCCATTAATACTTGAAATTCATTACAATATTCTTCAAATGAGAGAACTCAAAATTCTTACAATATGAGAGAGCTTCCAAATCAAGAGCTTCCAACTAATAACTTCTACAAAGAAGAGCTTCCCAAGAAGAGACTTCAAACCAAGAGCTTCCACCAAGAGAATTTCCCAACTAAGATCTTACACATTAAGATCCTTCACCTCCAAAGCTTCTATACAAGAAGTGATCACACCTTGAGAGCTTCACTACAAGAGCTTAAACTTGAAGAGCTTGATTATAAATTATCATAAGCCTTGCTTATGTAGGCACTTACCACCCAAGATATTACAAACACAACTAATGTGGGATAAAAGGTAGATACAACTACCTTAAAACAAATATTAAATTCCCACCCAAATATAACTAAGCAACACCATGTGGCCCAATTAGAAAATTATATTTCTTTTGTGGATCACAACAAATATCAAATGCATGATTTAAAGAACTTCCCACAAACTTCTAAGATGCCACCTACACACCTCAATAAATGAAATGACAACCACTTTCTTATTTTTCTATTTACACCACCTATGCACCTTGAAAATAGAAATTCCTCTTTTTCTCCATTTTTTCTATTTTAAATTTTTTTTAAAAAAATTCCTCTAATTTTCATCACTTTCTCTCTCCATTTAAAAAATAATAATAAAATTTTGATCACACCTTTTTCATGATGCAAGATGCTCTTGCATCAGACACCCATGGTAGGAAATTTTGTGTGGATATAAATTCACAAAATGAAGCAAATAACAATGACAAAAAAAATTCTTCTCTTCCAACACCTTGTTGGAACAAGTATCTGTTGTCGACATATTTCTTCTTTCTTCTTTTGCAAAACCTAGCTGGAACAAGTGTTTGCTGCTGAAAATACTCCTCCACAATGAACTTTGTCCAAGTATAACTCTCGTGCTCTTCCAATCTTGTTGAATTAAATACACCTGTAATAAACTCAATAATGTCATACCAATCTTCCTTTGCATACCACACATCACTAACAAGATCCTCATGCAAACCATCATCATCTTTCAAATTCATCTCAAAGACAACATCCCATGATTCATACAAACTTACCTCTTTGATATATTCATCTTCACTTGCCTCTTTCATGTCTTCAACAAGGCAAGTAACCGCTTCACTTGTTTGACTTCCAACCAAGGAATTGTATGTATCCTCTTCTGCTGCAATCTTTAAATTATCTTGTTCTGCTTCTGGCTCGCAAATCTGGTCATCTTCATGCTCTTCATCTTCTCTTTCATCTTCTTCAACTTCATGTTCACTGATATTTTCCTCTTGATCTTCTTTTGTATCACATTGTGATACTCCACTAGATCTTCTATCTTTTCTACATCCAAATGAACATCTCTTTTCAAGTGACACACTCTTCTCTTTTGCAACTTTGATTCTAATTCATTCACTTACTTTTGTAAATCAAAGAATGCAACTCGCAATGCCTCTTGATTTCTTGCTCTAATTTTCTCAAGTCACGAAATCCTCAGAATCCATCTAATAACAAAAGTCATCTTCTTCCTTCTCTTCTCCATGATCAAGTCTTCACAAGAAAAACTTCATGCAACACAAGCACCTTATGCAAACTGCCTCATAGTCAGAGATCTTTCCACACAATCAAGAACTCCTTTTTGAAAAGCTTTACCCAACACAAGGTCTTGGTGCAAACTGCCTCACCTTCGGCAATCTCTCCACATGCTCAGGAACTCCCGCTCTGATACCAAAAAGAAAGCTTCCAAATTAAGAGCTTCCAACTAATAATTTCCACAAAGAAGAGCTTCCTAAGAATAGACTTCAAACCAAGAGCTTCCACCAAGATCTTACACATTAATATCATTCACCTCCAAAGCTTCTATACAAGAAGAGATCACCCCTTGAGAGCTTCACTACAAGAGCTTAGAAGAGATTGATTACAAATGATCATAAGCCTTGCTTATATAGGCACTTACCACCCAAGATATTACAAGCACAACCAATGTGGGATAGAAGGTAAATACAACTACCTTGCAACAAATATTAAATTTCCATCCAAATATAACTAAGCACCACCATGTGGTCCAATTAGAAAATTACATTTCTTTTGTGGATCACAACAAACACTAAATGCATGATTTAAGGAACTTTCCACAAACTTCTAAGATGTCACCTACACACCTCGATAAATGAAATGACAACCATTTTCTTAATTTTCTATTTATGCCACATATGCACCTTGAAAATAGAAATTCCTCTTTTTCTCCTTTTTTCTATTTTTTTTATTTTTTATTATTTTTCCACTAATTTTCATCACTTTCTCTCTCCTTCATAATTTTTTTTTTTTTAAATTAAAAATTTTGATCACACCCCATTTTTTGTGATGCAGGATGCTCCTCCATCACCTTTTCATTCTTTAACTCATTTCTTAATTGCTCATTTTGTGACTTTAGATTTGTGATCTCCATCTTCTTGAGTTGCAATTATTAATGATTTATCATATCCAACTGATTATTTGTAGGCATTTGTACCCCAAATGATCTCTCTTCAAGTTTGGTTTCCATCTTTTTATTGTCTTCTTCAGCTTTCTTCTTTTTCTTTATTGCTTCACATAGTCTTACTAATTGAGTTTCTTGTTCTCTCTTGAGTTCTTTTAACTCTTTTCTTAGAGCACTATTCTTCTCCACTAATTCGGCTAGTATTTCATTGTTGTTACCAGTCTTTCCATTGTTAAGTAGTCATTTTGTATCCATTTCTTCGTATTGTGTATCATTTTGTTGAATTGCTATCTCTTTCCTTCTTGTCAGTGATTTTCTTATCTCTTCTATTGCTCCTTCAAGATGTTGCAATAAGATCTGGATTTCAATAATTTGGTTCTCAATAATTTTTCCCAACTTGTATTCCTCCATCTCCAAGATCTGATCCTCTTAAGTTGTTAGCCTTCTTCTAGAGAACTAGGCATTGATACCAATTATTGGAAGGATTATTGGAAAATAAGATACTGAAAGCGGGGTGAATCAGGATCTTATACTTTTACTTATAAAATCAAATTACTAAATTCACACCTAATTCATCTAATATCTTAGATCTAACATTAAAATAGTAATGTTGAAATGTAAATGAATACATCACATCCATAAAAGATTCAACACATAACACAAATGATTTGGTTACCTAGAAACACTTCAATGTGAAGCTAAAATTGGGGTGAGGATGAACCCACAAATCTTCACTATTGCAACAATAAAGTTAACCTATTAGGCTTATAATATTTGATCATAATATATGATCTACCTTGTGAAGGGTTTTCCCTATTAAAATCTTCAAGATTGTTAATTTATATCCTATTAAAGGATTTCACATTTACAATTAAATAAGGACTCTATTAGAAGGTTTACATAGACTTTTTTGGATCACTCGATTAAGAGATTTTCCCTGATTTAATTCTGTAAAAATTGATTCAGTACCCAATCCTTAGTTTGCTCTGCAAGCTGATTTTGGATGTCCTCTGTACAATATCTTGATCTGATCTCTCAATTTGATATATCCTTTTAGTCCTTCATTGCTTTGATTTCCCTAGTCTAATCTAATTCTAGAAATAACCTTTCTTTCTCTATTATTTCTTTGTCTTCTCATCATACTCACACATACTCTCACTGATTCTATGGTTAGAATCCTCCTTAAATAGATGTTCTTCGAAATTTCTAGATCTCAATTGATAGTTTACAATTCATCTTCTTTTTTCATTTCTTTCTAATTTTCTAATTGGCTAATTTACCTTCCTCGGGATCATTACCTTCTTTGATGATGCGTAATCTCCACCTTAACTATCTCTACAAGCTTTAAATATCATATAGATGTCAGTCAAAATGATTTACATAGTTGTTTGTGTAATTACAAACTCATATAACAAAAATTGGTCTGCTTAGCATCTGAACGTGCTGACACTGGGTTATCATTAACATTCACACTTGCACTCATCTTCTATATACACATTCTTTTTTGTTTTCTTGAAAAAAAAAATCTTTTCAATTTACTCAACCTCTACTATAATATCTTGGATTACATATGTGCTCGGCCTCAATTGGGTGCGTGAGAATTGTTGACTTGCTCGACTTGTAATGCAAAATAAACAAGTCCTTTGTTATGTTTGACCTTTACTAGATGACTCAGTCGTAGTGATGACTGTTCAATCTCACCTAGTAAATGACTAAGTGTTTGAACAGTAGTAGGCAACATAGGTTTAGAGATCAACAATTGCTTGATGAATTTAAGTAGAAGGCTGAAAAGAATTGAAGAGAAGGAGGGTGATTATTTGAAGGGTTGCCAAGAGAATAGAGATAGAGATGACAATGGAGGCCAGATAGTGAACCATTGCATGAAGAGCCAAATAGATATATGAATTTGCAAATTGATTTGTACTTGACAAATCAAAACCTAGTTGTTACTTTCTAACCATTGTAAGCTATATCTAAAATCCTTTAGTCAAGGTTGACCTAATAGTCATATTGACCTAGCAGTCATATGTAAATCTTTTAACAAGGTGACATTCTAATGGAATGTTCTAAAGTCCTCTAACAAGGCCACTTGTAATGGTGTGATTAAATCTTTTAACAATGTCACATTTAATAGTGTGTTTTGTAACCTTTAACAAGGTTGGTTCCTAATAGAGCTCACTTCAAAAGAGTGAAAATTGGTGACATGTTGTTGGTGGTTTTTTCCAAATTGGATTTCCATGTTAAATCCTAGTGTCAAACTTGTGTGAATGTTATTGTGATGTTTTAATGATTAATTTGTTTACATTCTACAAATCTATTACTAGCTGATGTTGCTAAAAAATTTAGTAGAGATTGAGCTATGGAATGATTACATATGAAGTTGTTTAGGTGTTTTGTTTGTTCAATTGTTACATTTGGACCTTAGATAACTGATTCACCCCCCTACCCCCTCCTACAGTTATTCTAAACATTTGGTATCAGAGAAGTGGTGCTTACAAAGAGAAGCTTAAATGTACTCAAAGCTAAAGATCATAATGTAGAGGTGCCAAAGTTGAACAAAGAGAACTTTCTTGCATGGTAAAGATTGATGAAACTACATATAGCTGGTATTGGTGATGCTGCACTAGAGTTTGTGGACAATGCATATGTGACTATTACAATAGTCCTCTAACTACTCAATCACTAAAAGAAAAGGAAGAACACAATCAGGGAATGTTGGAGATTGATTCAGCCACAAGTTATGTAGAGTTTGATGACATAAAAAATTGCAAGAATGTGAAGGAAATGTGGGATAAATTGAGGACTACTTATGGAGAAGATGATAACATCATGAGAGCCAAATCAAAAAGCTTGAGATGAGAATTTGATGAAATCATAATCAAAGAGGTTGTCAATGCTATTAGAGAAGCCAATGGAAAGATTAAGGATGAAATAATAATAATAATCAAGGTATGGAGAACTCTACTTCATATTAATTCTATTAAGGTTTCTGCAATACAAGAACTGAGATGTACTTCAGGTAATACCCTAACCCTAGAAGGTGTCACTGGTAGGCCTACTACTTTTGAGATATCTAATTTTGAAAATTACACTCCTACTACAGTTGAATATGCTTTTAAATCACAACTGATTCAAGCAAGAAAGGAAAAGGAAAACATGTGAAAAGTGCAAGTGATACTTTTGATGATGAACTTAGCACTAATGGCTAGAAGACATGGAAAGGACAAAGGAAAATACATAGGTAAACTTCCTATAATCTATTTTTCATGCAACAAAGTTGGTCATATTTTTGCAACATGTCCTGACAGAGAAGATAAGGATGAGAGGAAGAAAAGAAAGTACAAAGGAAGAAGAGATGATTGAGATAGCATGAGGAACAAGGACTACAGAGACAAAGGTAAGAAATATTGTTATATTGCTAAAGAAGAAATTGATACTAAACCTTAAAGTAATGATGAAAAAGTAATTATAAAAGAATATTTTGATGAAGATGTGAAAACCGCATTAATCTCTTAAGTGAACAAAAGTGATAGATGGATAATTGATAGTGGATAGAAGTAAATTTGAGAACATTGGACCATACAAGGGTAGTAGTGTTAAATTTGTTAATCATATTCCATGTTTGGTGAAGGGTAAATGATCAATTCAAGTGACTGATAAGATTAGGTGTGACAATGTTTATTAGGTTGAAAGACTTAACTATAATCTATTGAGTGTTTCACAGCCAAGCAAATCAAGTTACAGAGTTGAATTCCATCATAGAAAGGCCAAATTATTTGATGTTGATGGTAAACTAATTGGAAGTGGTGGTCAAATAAGAGGTAAGTTGTTCTATCTAGATTTATCTAATTGTACATGTTTGTTTACACAATATGAAGATATTTGGTTATGGCACAAAATGTTATGTCATGTAAATTTTGACAATTTGGTTAGCATTAGCAAAATTAAAAGAGTAAGAGGTTTTCCAAAATTGAAGAAACTTGATAATGCTATGTGTGAACAATGTCAATTGGAAAAAATGACAAAATCTAGTTTCAAGAGAAAGACATACTCATCTAATGATATTTTGGAATTGGTTCATACTGATTTATGTGGACCCATTGGTGTTCAAAGCTATTGTGGAGACAAATATTTCATTCTATTTTTTGATGCCTATTCTAGAATGATGACTATAATGTTTCTTAAAGAAAAATATGATTCTTTTCAGTTATTTAAGTAGTATTTGGCTAGAGTTGAAACTGAGACATGAAAGAGTCTAAAATGCTTGAGATCTGATAGAGGTGGTGAATCCATTTTCAATGAATTTAACATATTCTGCAATGATAGAGGAATCAAAAGACAGATGTTTTCACCTAGGACCCCTCCTCAGAATGGAATAGCTGAAAGAATAAATGAATAAATCATGAACTATGCTAGAATATTTATGATGGAAAAAAATTGTGTCACATAAATACAGGAGAAAAGTTGTAAATACAATTGTTGATACCCTAAATAGTGTGAAAGTCAAGAAAGCTACAAATGTTACACCTTTTGAATTGTGGTATTGTTATGCTCCTAATGTGAATTATTTCAATTTTTTTGGAAGCAAATGTTACATACTTAAGGATAATAGAAATGAAAAAACTTGATGATAAAAGTGATGAAGGCATATTCCTAAGATATTCCAGTAAGAGAAAAGCTTATAAGTGTTTGAACTCTAACACTAAAAAAGTTGTAGAAAGTGCAAATGTGAAAATTGATGAATATACAGAAATGAATGAAGTTGAATGCAAGAAAAAATCTAAAGACTAGATCTTGATAGTATGGGTAATGGTTTGATTGTTTGGTCATGCATAGTGATGGACATGTACAACACAGTGTCATGATGATGTGGTTAAGTGCACAGAGTCTAAGTCAATGCCACACATAAGTTATACCCGATTTATAGAGATTAGTTCAGAGACAGAGTATCAAGAAAGTAGTTCCTAATGATTTTTGTCTATCTTACATCCCAGATGTAATGAAGTGATGCACAGTCAGGTAGTGACAAAGGACAGTTAAGTGATGATGTCAGCAAGTGTGCAAGCCTTAGTATCGCACATATGAATTTTTGTATAGATTATGAACTGACAGTGCTATTGTAATTATAATTAAAATAAATATCTTATTTTAATTAATTGGGAAAAATGCAAGGCTGACTCAAGGATTTATTATGAAGCTATGTTATAAAGGAAAGATGTTTTCCTTGATTGCAAAAAAGGTATGATGTGTATTGAGATCATTGTTGAAGTGTGAATTGCAAAAAGAAGCAGAGTGCTTACTGAATGTGTGTAAGCAATCCAAGGAATTATTGGATGTGAGATTCGAGATCTGGTTTCAAGATCTAAAGGAGCAAAATTTTGGTTGAAAGGATAGAGACGTAGGAAGAAACTACAATTCAGTTATATTATTCTACAAGGAATAATATAGAGATCATTTGGATAGTGGGTTCATTGGTCTTGCTCTTGAAGTTGTTTGGACAATGGGTCCAGTTGTCTTCCGCAACTCCTAATAGGGATTCAAAGTCTCCTAACGAGGACTCATATGTATTGAATGATGTAATAGACTCCTAATAGGGTCTATCTTCTAACAAGGAATCTTTATATTAATACATCATCTTATGGGTACGATCCCCATTGGGGTTTTCCCTATGATCAAGGGTTTCCCTAGTTAATATATCTAGTATTATTGTGTATGAGTATCTTGTTGTGGTTTCAATTTACTTTACTCGTATGGTAGAAGTCAATCATTGAAGAAGAAAAACTTGAAGGATGTCGTGAAGAAGAGAGATATCTATTCATGTGTAACATCAAAGCAAGAGAATACCAATTAAAAACACTTCCAGTTAATGACTATAGTTAGGTAAAATCACTTGTAACATCTCATGAAATTTGGAAAGCTTTAGAGTCTACTTTTGAAGGTGATGATCATGCAAAAAGAATGAGATTACAGAATTGGATATGCACATTTCAAGATGCTAGAATGGTGGAAGATTGAATCAATAAGAAGTTATATTGGTAGAATATTAGAAATGGTTGCAGGTATTTAGTCTCATGGTGAAACCAAGGAAGATGATAAAGTCATATGGAAGATTTTGAAAAGCTTGACACCACCATTCAATCCAGTAACACAGATGATTCAACTAGTGATGCCTTGCACTATGGATTTCACTAAGGAAATATTACTTAGAAGATTAGATAATTGAGATAGTCTAGATAACTTGCAAGAGTTGAAACAACCTTTAGTGCCCTAAAAATTTGACCTAATTTGACAAGGAGTACAAGTACTCGTGGAGATTTTGCTGGTAGCAATAGATCTGATGAAGACAAGAAGATTGGGGAAAGAATGGCCCTTATGGTGAGAAGAGATAAAGATGGTAAGAAAATCTTTAAATGTTGGACTTGTAATGAATTTTCTCATTATGCATCTAAATGTCCTAAAAGAGAGAAAAAGTATAAAGAGAACCCTTGAAGAGATAGAGATAGAAATTGTTTGTATGCAAATGAAGATGAATAATTTGATGAGAAAGGTCAAAGTGAAAGTGATGATGAATTAGGATTTGTGGCTATCAAGGAAGATGATCTTGATAGAGAAATTAGAGAAGAAAGATCTCTAATTACCCAAGTGGAAAAGAAGTTTGATTGGATAATTAAAAATAGTTGTTCACATTACATGACTGGTGATATGAATAAGTTTATTAAGTTCAAGAATCATGATGGAGGTGTTGTTAGGGTTAGAAACAATGCAACCTGCATTATAACAAGAAATGGGTCCATTACTCTTGATGGCAAAATTAACACTGATGATGTCTATTTTATTGATGGATTGAAGCATACCTTGTTGAGTGTTGGACATTTGGTGGACAAAGATTATCAATTGTAGTTTATTGAGAAGACCTGTACTATCAAAGACAGAGATGGTAAGATGATTGGAACTGGCACTAGATCCAGAGGTAATTTATTTCAGTTAAATCCTATTGAGATGACATGTTTGGTAGCTAAAGTGGACAATAGTTGGTTGTGTGATAGAATATTTTGTCACATAAACTTTGATAACATTGTGAAGGTTAGTAGCACTTTTGTAGTCAGAGACTTTCCTAAGATTGTTAAGCCTTATAATGTTCTATGTAAGGAATATATTTTGGCTAATAAAAAGAATCATTTCCTAGCAAGAAGTTTACTACCATAGAGAAGCTGGAGATCATTCACATAAATTTGAGTGGTCCTTCTAGAATAAGAGGATACTATGTTCAAAGGTATTTTATGATTTTTGTTGATGATTTCACTACAATGATGTGGGCAAAATTTCTTAAAGAGAAATATGAAGCTTATGAGAAGTTTAAGATATTTAAGAATAGAGTTGATAATGAATCTAGTGTTAAGATTAAGTGATTGAGATTTGATAGATGAGGAGAATTCACCTCTAGAGAATTTAACATATTTTGTGAAGAAAATGGAACCAAAAGACAACTATCTACACCTAGAACACTTAAGCAAAATGATATTGCTAAGAGAAGAAATAAGTCTTTAGAAGAGGCAGCTAGAGCAATGTTATTCTAGAGAGAAGTAGTGATTACAAAAGTATATACTCTAAACAAAGTATAGATTAGAATAGGTATGGACAAGACACCTTATGAACCATGGTTTGGACATTCACCATCAATCAAATATTTCAGGATATTTGGGAGAAAATTTTATATTAAGAAAGATGATGGCATTGGAAGGTTTGATCTAAGAAGAGATGAAGGTATGTTTCTATGCTACTCATTGAAAAGTAAGGCTTATAGATGTTTCAACTATAGAACTAACACATAGTTGAATGCACAAATGTAAGAATTGATGAAAGTTGGAACTAAAAAAAGATGGTAGATTATAATTCAAATGAAGAAGAGGATAACTCTAGAATTTTTAGACAAAATGCTGAAGTTTTGTTTAAGACCAACAATAACTTGTAGAATGATGTGCTAACTTTTGGGCATAGTGGAGAAGAGAATTCTGAACCTAGAGAATAGATAAGAGTTGAGATTTCAATTCTAACCCCTATCAAAAATCTGACAAGGAATCACCCTCATAAGAAGATAATTGGAAGTAAAGACAATGACATTATGACAAGGAACAAAGTAAATGAGGAGATATGCTTGATATCTCAAGTTGAACCCAAGTGCACAGATGAAGCAGTCAAAGATAATCATTGGATCTAAGCAATGAAAGAAGAATTGGATCAGATAATAAAGTATGATACATGGGAGTTAGTTCCTAGACCAAAAGACAAGAATGTAATAGGAACAAAATGGGTTTTCAGGAATAAGATGAATGAGTAAGGAGAAAATGTGAGAAACAAGGCTAGACTTGTTTGTAAAGGTTACTCACAATAAGAAGGCATTGATTCTAAGGAAACATATGCACTTGTAGCTAGAATGGAAGCTGTAAGGATGTTCCTGGCTTATAAAATGAACACGAAATTTGAAGTTTATCAGATGGATGTTAAATCTACCTTTCTAAATGGAGAATTAGAAGAAGGGGTTTATATTGAGTAGCCTAAAGGTTTTCCTTTATCAGAAGACAAAGACATGATATGCAGATTGAAGAAAGCTCTTTATGGTTTGAAGAAAGCACCAAGAACCTAGTACGCAAGATTAGATAGTTACTTGGAAAATCTTGGATTTGCTAAAGGTATGACAAATAGTAGCTTGTATCTGAAAGAAATTGAAGATGGTTTGTTGATCATTGTAATATTTTTTGATGACATCCTTTTTGGAGTTAATGATGAAGCTAGTGATTAATTTGCTAAGGAGATGAAGAATGAATTTGAAATGAGCATGATAGGAGAAATGAAGTTTTTCCTAGGCTTGTAAATTGTGTTGAATAATGATGGTATATTCATTTCACAAGCTAAGTATCTAAAACATTTGTTGAAAAGGTTTGGTTTGGAAAGTTGTAAACATGTTGGCACACCTATGATAACTAGTCATAAGTTATCCAGAAAAGATGAGACACCTACAATAGAGCGAAAGAAGTATAGATCAATGATTGTAAGTTTGCAGTATCTAACTCACACTAGACCAAATATAGAAAATGCAATTGAGATCATAGCTAGATTTCAAGTTGATCCTAAGGAATATCATTTTGTAGTAGTTAGGAGAATATTCAGATATCTAAAAGGGACATCTGATTGTGGAATTTGGTATGATAGATCAAGTGATTCCAAACTTTGTGCATATACTAATGTTGATTGGGCAAGAAATATGGATGATAGAAAGAGCATCAGTGGTGAAGCATTCTTTCTTGGGGGAAGATTGGTTTCTTGACTAAGAAAGAAGCAAGATTGCATTTCATAGAGTACTGCTGAGGCAAAGTATGTTATAGCAATAAATAACTATAATCAAGTTATGTGGATAAAGCAGATGTTAAAGAATATCATAATTGAGATCAAAAAACCTGTTATCATTTACTGTGATAACACAAGTATAGTGAGTATGTCTAAGAATCATGTATTGCATTCTAAGACAAATCATATATCTATTAAGTATCATGTACTGAGAGAGAAAGTAGCAGAAAAGGAGATTATATTGGAGTATGGAAGTACTAAAGATCAAATTATAGATATCTTTACGAAGCCTTTGTCTAAAGATACATTTGAGTATTTGAAAGGTATGCTTGGGTCTATGCCCCTGCCTAGTTCGAAATAGTTGATGTAGAGAGTGCATCACTCTAGTGATACAAAGCACTATTATTTGACTAGACTGAATGATGATGCTTCCTATATGGGGGAGTATCTGGTAAGGAATGAGTCATTGATGACTCTTGGCATTTGAATTTAGTATTAAACAATGTATTTGGACACTCAAGCTGGTTGATGATTTGGAGCAGCTAACTAACAATTGGTATTGAGATTGACACCTTTGACATTGATGTCAATGGGGGAGAGAATATGCATGAAAAATACTTCCTAAAGCATGGGGGAGAATATGCATGAGATGAGGATAGAAGAAGCAATAGAGTTCTACTTGGTATTCTTGGAACTTAGATTTTTTCCATCTAAGTTGCCATCAATGTCAAAGGGGCAGATTGTTAGCATGAATTCTGATGATACTACATTGGGAGAGTATCTTGAGAATTG
The DNA here is from genome assembly GCA_028749045.1 of Cupressus sempervirens. Lineage (NCBI taxonomy): Eukaryota > Viridiplantae > Streptophyta > Pinopsida > Cupressales > Cupressaceae > Cupressus > Cupressus sempervirens. The sequence continues at coordinate 763,526,145 of CM053791.1, forward strand.
AAGAGTATTGATATGTTGCATTCATGACTGTGTTTGTCATTGATGTCAACATAGCATTGTTTTTGTAAGATTGATAGAGTAGAAGACATAGATTTTGATGGTACAAAAAATGGTTTGATTGTTTGGTCATGCACATTTGTGGACATGTACAATATAGTGTCTTGATGATGTGGGTAATGTGCAAATTCTAAGTCGATGGCCTACAAAAATTATACCTGATTAATAGAGAGCAGTTCAGAGACATAGTATTGGGAAAGCAGTTTCTGATGATTATTGTCTATCTTGCATCCTAGATGTAATGAAGTGATACGTAGTTAGGCAGTGATAGAGGACAATCAGTTAATGATGTCAGTGAGTGCATTAACTTTAGTATCACACATATGAAATTTTATATAGATTGTGAGCCGACAATGCTATTGTAATTGTAATAAAATTAATTATCTTATTTTAATTAATTGGGAAAGCCTCAAGGTTAACTAAAGGAATTATTATGAAGATATGGTATAAAAGAAAGATGTTTTCCTTGATTACAAAAAAGGTATGATGCATATTGAGATCATTGTTGAAGTGTGAATTACGAAAAGAAATAGAGTGCTTACTGAATACGCATAAGTGATCCAAGGGATTATTGAATGCAAGATTCAAGATTTGGTTACAAGATCTAAAGGAGCAGAAGTCTGGTTGATAGGATAGAGACAGAAAAAGGAAGTACAATTCAGTTCTATCATTTTGCAAGGAATAATATAGAGATCATTTGGACAATGGGTTCATTGGTCTCACCCTTGAAGTTTTTTGGGCAATGGTTCCAACCATCTTCCACAATCATTAATAGGGTTGACACAACTCCTAATAGGTTTGGAATCTCCTAATAGGAATTGAAAGTCTCCTAACAAGGACTCATATGTATTGAATGTTGTAATATACTCCTAATAGGGTCTATCCTGTAACAAGAAATGTTTATATTAGTACATCATCTTGTGGGTACCATCCCCACCAGGGTTTTCCCTATGATCAAGGGTTTCCCTAGTTAACATATCTAGTGTTATTGTGTATGAATATCTTTTCATGGTTTCATTTTACTTTACTTGTATGGTTAAGATTGTTTAAATTTTCTATTTTGTATATTAGTTGGATAACTGATTCTCCCCCCCACCCTCCTCAGTTATATCAGTGGACTATATATTCTAACAATTTTCTAAGCAACAAATTGTGAGTGTTGAACAACAGGGAAATGACATCGAGTAATAGACGGAGGAATCCAAACATCAAGAAGGCAATATAGAGTATGCATAAAATGCATCCAAATCTAAACATGAGAGAGATAATGATCTTGAAATCATTTTTCAAGATGAACATGCTAAAGAACAAAGAAGAAAAGAGTCTTTATTAGCAAAATATGTGAGAAGACATCATGTACTTGAATAAATTATTGGAGATAAAGAGTCTAGTATTATGAAAGAAAAAAGAATAGAAAATGATACATGCTTACTTTGTGAATTTGATCCCAAATCTATGAAAGATACTTTGGAGAATGAAGATTGGATAACAACAATGAATGAAGAAATTGAAAAGATAGAAAAGAACAAAACATGGACACTAGTACCAAGACCTAAAGACAAAAAATGTTATTGGAACAAAGTGGGTATTCATGAATAAGCTGAATGGAAATGGTTAAGTCACAAGGAACAAGGCTAGACTGGTATGCAAAGGATATGCACAAGAAGAAGGTGTTGATTATGGGGAAAGATTTTCCCTTGTAGCAAGACTAGAAGGAGTTAGAACATTGCTTGCATATTCTTCTTACAAAGGATTTAAGGTATATAAGATGGATGTCAAATTTGCATTTCTAAATTGGATACTTGAGGAAGAAGTATACAGAGAACAACCTAAAGGATTTGTGGATCCTAACAGGAGAAATATGGTGTGTAAGTTGCATAAAGCTTTATATGGTTTGAAACAATCCCCTAGAGAGTGATATGAAAGAACGCATAACTACTTGGTTAAGGTTGGATTTGCAAGAACAAATGACAATAGTAATTTGTATTTAAAGATTGGAATAATGAGCTATTTTTATCTAAAATATGTGTTCATGATATTGTATTTGGAGACAAGGAAGCATTATGCAAATCATTTACTAATGAAATAAAGAAGGAATTTGAAATGTCAATGTTTGGTGAGATCAAATTGTTTATTGGCTTACAAGTGTATCAATGAAGAAAGGTATATTCATTACTTAGTCCAAATATATCAAGGAGATATTAAAAACTTTTGAAATGGAAGACTCAAAACTAGTTAGTATACCTATGGTTATTGGACACAAATTATCTAAGAATGATGATTCTACAAATATGAACTAGATATTATATGGATCAATGATTGGAAAAATGCAATATGTTGTTCATAGTAGACCTGATTTTTCATTAATAGTTTGGATAGTTACAAGATTTTAGAAAGTCTTAAGGAAACCTACATGATCATAGTGCAAAGGATACTGAGACATTTGGAAGGAATAGAAGACTATGGACTATATTACAAGAAGAACGATAGGTTTGAACTAAAGGTATTCACTGGCTCTGATTGAATAGGAAATGTTGATGACAGAAAGAGCACAAGTGGTGGTGCATTCTTTCTAGGAAAGAGATTGATTTTATGGACAAGCAAGAAGTAGAACTACATTTCTCAATTAATAGCTGAAGCTGAGTATATGGTAGAAATAGTGAATTGCTCAAATATCATTTGGATTAAAAAATTGTTGAAAGGTATGAAGGAAGAGACTATAGATCCAATGGTTATCTATTGTGATGATATAAGTGCTATTAACTTATCAAAGAATCATGTGATGCATGTGAAAACTAAGCACATTGCTATCAAGTATCATTACTTGAGAGAGCTAGTTCAAGACAAAGAAGTGAAATTGGAGTAATGAACACTTAAAAGAAAATAACTGATATATTCATTATGGCTTTACCTAAAGATACTCATGAATATCTTAGAGGTAAATTGGGGGTGATTCCCCTAGATAAGGCTACTTAAGCTAAAGTCAAGCATTGCATCAAATGTGTTGATCAAAATATCTTAAAAATTGATGTAGATAGTTCTACTTTAGGAGATGCCTAAGGTAGTAGTGAAGAAGAAAGATAAAATAATGGATCAGTCATATAAAGATGGCAAATGAAGAATTTAGAAATGGCATGAAGGTATAGAGGGTGAAAGCACAAACTTGTGTCACCTTTTTGAAAAGAAAAAGGCTAACAAAAGTATAGTTGTTCACCTTCAATGACATACAAATGGTATTATTATTTAGAATTTGAAAATGAAGTGAACTAATGAAATGTGTAGAAATGGGTGAAGTTTAGGATTATAAATTTTAATAATTATTTGGAGTAATAATTGATATATTTTCCTAATTTTTATAGATGATTTTTCAGTTGTTGAAAAATGCTAAAAATTAGGGGTTTAGTTCCCACCACAAAACTATATGGAAATAAAATTATGTTTATTTGAGTTCAGACCATGTTATATATAACATATATAGGTAGAAAAATCAAATATAAAAATTGACTTTAGACCTATAGTTTCTCTTTTATAATTATTCAAATTTCAACTCACCAGAAATTGATAGTTTTCATCTCCCACTACATTTTTGAAAACAAATCTATTCTAACCAAAAGAAAAATTATACATTCTTGAAGAGGACTCTCTCCTCTAGAATGTCATATTAATTTTAAATTTTATTAATATAATATAATATTTCTTTTTCTCAAAATAGACATCTTTCGAGTGTTTGAATACTTGCTTGTAGAATTTTTCAATTACAATATACTATATCTAATTAAAACATTATAAACTCTATATGAGAATATTCTTCACTTTGAGCTCTATAAAATGGTGTTTATATGTTATTGAAAAAACTATCATAAAAAACAGTAAGAGTTATTGAAACGCTAGTTTTCTGAAATAATTTTATTTCTTTAGTAATTGGATACAAACTAGTATAAAACATGTATTTAATAGACATTTCCAATTAGAAAAGTGTAAGACCATATGTAACTTATCTAGATCATATGTTTGAACAAAATTGATTTTTTAGATAGAAATACTCAAATTCAGTCATTCCGATAAGTCAACCTAAAAGGTGACACAACTTTGTACTTTTTCTCATCTACATGAGAAAGATGCATACATTAATACATTTTTGGCATTGTTGTAGAAAAGAGAGAGATTGGTATCAGATTAGATGAAGAAGATCAAAATGAAAGAGAGAGAATAATGAAAGAAACATATATATGCAAGAGGGAGAGATTACTAAGAGGGAGCTCATAAGACTTACCTAAGGTGTTGCTAGATCTTATAGATGAGGATCAAAATGAAACTAAGAATATTAATGAAGATCAAAGAGGGAGTTGCTCATGATAGTAAATGTTTTAGATTGTATGGTAACTAGAAGTATTATAGAGATGTCTAGAGATGTTACCATCAATGCCAAAGAGAGATATTTTGGAAACTATAATAGGAAAATTATTATGTTGTCATTGTTGTTAAACCTAATGGTGAGATAGTTTTATACTTTATCTAAGTGTCATATCTATTTTACTAATGAAGATGACTTGATAAGTTATTCTTAACAAAAGAATCTAGATGAAAGGTTGAGTTATGAAAAGGAAATTACAATGGACACTTGATTAGTTGGATTTTGACAAGATAAATTGAATGTTTAAATCATATTACAAGCGGAGAAGACAATAATGCTAAATTCTTGAAGATGAGATGAAAGACAAATCAAATGCATAAGTATGATCGAGTAATAGAGCAGAAGATTATGAATTTGAAGTATATGTCGAGTGATGCTAGTGTTAGAACTTAGTTTTGGCTGAGGAATAACATTTTAACTATTTATGAGAAATCATAATTTCTAGCCAACTAAGTTGATTTCTTGGAATATGGAAAGTGTGTTGAAGATAAGGATCGATGAGTTCGATCATTTAATACCAAGAGAGGATTAGGTAAACAACCTAAGGAATAGATCCCTATAGAAGTTTCTAGAAAAGAAGAGGAAAACAAAATGGTGATCAGATTTATTGTATGTGATGAATCTAATCGTTAATCCTATGATCTACAATGGTTTTTAAGTGGAAAAAGATTAGAATTTCCTATTTAAGGAGGTATAGAGGAAAACTTAAAGTGTGTGAGAGATGCTCCAAAAAGTGTGAGGATTGGAACAATTTATGATGTTATTGACTGATGATTCTAAGCATAAAGATGAAAAGAATTGAAGAGAAGGAGAGTGATTGCTTGAAAGGTTGCCAAGTGAATCAGAGATAGAGATGATAATGGATTCTAAACATTGAATTAGTGCATGAAGAGATGAAAAAAAGATCTAAATTTGCAAATTGAGTTGTACTTGAAAGATCAAAACCATGATGTTACTTTCTAACCATTGCAAACAATATTTTAAATCCTTTCATCAAGGTTGACTTAACATTCATATGTAAATCTTTTAATAGTGTGACATTCTAATGGAATGTTCTAAATTCCTCTAACAAGGCCACTCCTAGAAGGGTGGTTAAATCCTTTAACAAGGTCACATTTAACAGTGTGTTTTGTAACCTTTAACATGGTTGGCTCCTAATAGAGCTCACTTTTGAAGAGCGAAAACTAGTGACAAGTTGATGGTAGTTTTTCCAAAATTGGATTTCCATGTTAAATCCTAATGTCAAACTCATGTGGATGTTATTGTAATGTTTGACTAATTAATGTTTGCATTCTACAAGTTTGTTATTTGGGACAATGAACTACTAGTTGATGTTGCTAAAGTTTATCGTAGACATTGAGCTATGGTATGATTAGATCTAAAGTTGTTTAAGTGTTTGGAATGATTTAATCTCTCCAAACATTGGCATCTCAAATTCCTTCTTTATTTGATTAGATAATGATTTACACGCTCAATCTTTTCCTCCAAATATGATAATATCAACAAAAATGTCAACTAGCAATATCTTACTTTCTAATCAACTTTTCAAATATAGATTGTTATTGTCATTAGTTGTAATAAAACCAATTTTCACCAAATAATAATTTAACCTTTCATACCATGCTCTAGGGGTTTGCTTCAAACCATATAAAACTCTAAGTAACTTAAATACCATATTCCTCTTGTTTGAATCAAAAAATCCTTCAGGTTGTTCAATGTAGACTTCCTCCTCTAAGATATCATTTAGAAATGTAGATTGACATGCATTTGACATACTTTGAATCCTTTGTAAAAAGCATATGAAATAAAATTTCTCACTCCTTCCAACCTTGCAACTGGGGGAAAAGTTTCACCATAGTCAAATCCTTCTTGTGCATATCTCTTACAAACTAGTCTTGCCTTATTCCTCATGATTTAACCTTTCTCATTCAGCTTGTTTCTAAAAATCCACATAGTTCCAATCGCATTCTTATCCTTTGGCTTATCCTTTGGTCTAAGTACTAATGTCCATGTCTTATTTTTTTCAATTTTTTCAATTTCTTCATTCATTGCCTTAATCTAATATTCATTTTCCAGATCATATTTGAATGATTTAGGCTCAAATTCACATAATAAACATGTATTTTTTTTATTCTTCTTCTTGTAATGACTCGTGAATCTTTGTCTCCAGTGATTTGATCTTGTGCATGATTTCTTCTCACATATTTTGCCAAAATAGGTTTATGTTTTATATCTTCTTATTTTTGTTCACTTGATTCAACTTTCTCTCCTTCTTCAATTGTCTTTAGCTACAACTCACATTCCTATGTCTCACGGCCAATAGTGTCTATCTTTGTCTCGACTCTTATAGCTTGATGCTTGATAGTCTACTGATGCCCTACAAAATTCTTCTATAGAACCTTGGTAGTGCCTGACTTCTGATACTTGAAAACCACCTTTTTTGGTTTAGGTAAGGTGCTATGTTCTTCTTCATAGATACAGACAAATTTATGTAGTCTTCAAGTTCTTTCTTGCATTCTTCTTCATTATTGTTTGCAAATTCATCAACTCTAACATTTGCACTTTCCACGATTTTGTTAGTGTTAGAATTCAAACACTTGTAAGCTTCTCTTTTAGTGGAATAACCTAGAAATATGCCTTCATCACTTTTTGCATCAATTTTTCCTTTTCTTGCATTTTTCAATATGTAACACTTGCTTCCAGAAACTTTAAAATGGTTCACATAATGTGCATATCCATACTAAAGTTAAAAATGTGTTTTGGCTGTACCTTTCTTCACTTGTACTTGGTTCAAAGTATAGATTGCAATACTTAAAGCTTCTCTCGAATACTTCTATGAAACATTCTTCTCCATCATCAAAGTTTGTACACAATCCATAATTGATTTATTCCTTCTTTCAAATATTCCATTTTGTGTTCGAGTCTTAGGTGCACTCATTTATCTATTGATACCTTTGTCATTTTTGAATATGTTAAACTCATCTGATATGAATTCACCTCATTTATCTGATCTCGAGCACTTTTAGATTCTATCATGTTTCCTTTTCAACTCTAGCTAATTACCACTTAAACATTTGAAATGTATCAAATTTTTCTTTAATAAACATCACAATCATCATTCTAGAAAATTCATCAACAAACATAATGAAATTATCTTCACCATAATAGTGTTGCACTCCAATAGGACCGCGTAAATCAATATGAACTAGTTCTAAAATATCATTAGAAGAATATGTTTTTTTCTTGAAACTAGGCTTTGTCATTTTACCCATTTGACATTGTTTACACATGACCTTAACAAGTTTTCTTGGTCTTGGTAACCCTCTAACTCTTGATGATGGATCACAGTGTGATCCGAAATGTTGATGCTAAAAATCACATACACAATCAAATCCAGAACGATAATTTCAAGTCAAAAATGGATTGTGGAAACCTGATAAAATTCCTCTAACTCTTTTCATCTTACTAATGCTTACCAAATTATCAAATTTTACATGACATAGCCTCTTATGCCATAACCAAACATCCTCAATTTGTACAAATATACAAGTATCCTCATATGGGTCTAGATAGAACAAGTTACCTCTTGTTTTCTCTCCACTTCCAACTAGTTCACCAGTAGAATCATCTTTTCCTTTTTGTTTTGGACATCAACTTTGTAGCTTGACTTGATCAATTGTGCCACACTCAACAAGTCATATTTTAAACCATCAACCCAATATGCATTATCACATTTTATCTTATCATTTAGTATAATTGATCCTTTACCTTTCACATAACATGGTGCATCATTTCCAAACTTAATACTACTTCCATTATAATGTTCTAACTTATCAAACTTATTTGTATCACCAGTCATATGATTTGAGAAACCACTATCAATTATTCAACTATCATTCTTACTCACATGTGGAATCAATGCAATTTTCTCACCTTCATCATAATCATCTTTCATTGCAACATAATCAACTTCTTCATCATGATCATCAAACATACTTTCAATCCCATCTTCTTCAACAATGTAGCAATATTTCTTACCTTTATCTATGTAGTCTTTTTTGCCTCATTTTTCTCTATTTTCTCTCATTCCTTTGTACTTGAAGTCTTTCCTTTCCTCCTTATCATCTCTATGAGGACATCTTGCTGCAATATGACCAATTTTGTTATATGTAAAATAGATAATAAGAAGTTTTCCTTTCTATTTTCCTTTTCCTCTAGGCAGTCTTCTAGCTAGTAATGCTTCAAGCTCATCAAGCTCATCATCATATCCATTATCACTTTCTACATACTAGATCCATCAAGGGTCAATTGTGCGTTAAATGTAGATTCAATGCTAGCAAAGGAATAATTATCAAAATTTGACAGTTCAAATACAATGAGTCTACCAATTAGACTATCCAAGTTAAGATCATTACCAGGTATACATCTTAGTTCTTGAATTGTAGATACTCTAATTGCATAGATAGGAGGTAAAGTCCTCAATAACTTTACTTATCACACTCTCATCAGGTATGTCTCCTCCAACTCCTCTGATAGCATTCACTACTTCCTTGATTCGGCCACAATACCATGAAACTGTGTCACCTTCTTTCATTCTCATGTCATCAATTTTTCCTCTCAAGCTTTATTCTTTAGCTCTCAACAAATTTTTATCTTCTCTGTGGATTTTTGCCAACTTATGCCACATTTTCTTTGTAGTAATGTATTCCTTCACATCATCAAATTTAACATAACTTAGGGTTGTTGCAAGTTCAGTCATAAATTGGTTGTGCTCCTGCTTCTCTTTCATTTGTTCAACTATCATAGGTCTTAGTACCTCAATGTATTCATTGTTCATGTAGTATGATGGGGAATCTCCAATACCAGATAAGTGCAATCTCATTAGTCTCTACCATGTTGGGAAGTTCTCCTTGTTCAACTTGTGTATCTCTCTCTTGTACACCTTGATCTTTAGGTATAAGTCTCTAATTTATAATAACTAAGAGGGGTGAAGGGGGAGGGTAAAAAGTTCTCCTCAAGCCCAGATGTACCAATTCAACTTTCAACAATCTCATTGAACAACTCAGTCCATATATCATATCATCAATAATTAAATTTTCATGCAATTGCTTAACTATCTGTTTCTTATATGTATTGACTATTAGTAAAATAAACAACTATAAAAATAGCATGCATAAAGTTGTTGATCACTAAGGCTATGTTGCAAATTAGTAACCAAACACTTAGTCATTTGCAAGTCATTTACTAGGCAAGATTACATGGTCATCACCACAACCGAGTTATCTAGTAAAGACTAAGAAAGTAACACTAAGACTGAGCATATATGCAAGGTGAGGAATATAGTATGAGCCAAGTAATATAATGACGACCAAGAATATTGAGAAGTTAACAAGTTCCTAGCACACTAACTTATAGAAGCCGAGCAACAACATACATGATCGAGCATTAAAGCACTCAGGTGTTGAGCAATACTCAAGTGTCGAGCAATGCAATTTTGATATGTGAGTATGTAATGATAGAAACTCATATGTGAATCATTTTGGCCAAATTTCTATGAGATATAATATCTTAGAGCTAGATCAAATTCTGTTTACATGTCATTAGCTTAAGATAATGACCCATAGGAAAACAATTCAACCAATTAGAAAAAGGGATATAAACAACAAAAGATGATGAAGTTTAAAATGTTGATCAAGATCTAGAAGCTTCACATGAAGTCTATTTAAAAAGGATTCTAACTCTAGAATCAATGAAGTGAGACATTAAGAGAAGAATATGATGAAATGTGGAAAGGATACATGCATGTGAAGGAGTTAAAGAAACAGAATGAGTAGAGAGAGCAATTAGAACAGTGAAGGACTAAAAAAATTTATCAAAAAGGAGAATTAGATCAGAGATAAAGGAAAGAGGAGATCCAAAATTAACTTGTAGATCATATTGCCGGTCAAGTACTGAATTAGTTATTTTGTAATTGAGACAAGACAATTGTCTTAACTGACTGGTCTGAATAAGACTATGTAAATCTCCTAACAAAGTCCTTACTTTATTGTAAGTGTCAAGCCCTCTAACAAGACAAGATCTAATAGTCTTTTAAGTCTTTAACAAGATAGATCTTTCACCAGGTAGATCTATCTTATGGTCAAACATTGTAACCTTAATAGGTTGACTTTATTGTTGCAACAGTGAAGATTTGTGGATTTCATCCCCAGCCAAGTTTTACCTTCATCTTGAAGTGTTTCTGGGTAACCTAATCATTGTGTTATGTGTTGAACTGTTATGGAATTAATGAAATTATTTTATGTTTCATCTTTATAGTTTTAAGGATGAATTAGGTATGATCTAATGAAATTAATTTTGAAGTCAAAAGTTTAAAGTCCTGATTCACACCCCCTTCTTAGTATCTTGTTTCCCACATATATTCCAACAATTGGTATTAGAGCTAAGTAATCTTGTTAGAAATTTTAACAACTTGAGAGGATAAGATCATGGAGATGGAAGTATACAAGATGGGAAAGATCATTGAGAATCAGATAATTGAAATCCAAATCAAGTTACAACAATTTGAGACAATAAAAGAAGAGTTCAAAAAATCCTTAAAAGGAGAAGAGAGATGTCTATACAACTTAATAACACTTAGTACACAAAATTTGATATAGAAGGATTTCTAGAAAATGCAAGGACTGGTAACAAAGATGAAGTAATGACAAAACTACTAGAAAAGAATAGTGCCCTAGTGAAGGAAGCAAAAGATCTGAAGACAGGGCAATAAATTTGATTTGTTACACTACAGGAAGAAAAAGATCTAATGAGAAAGGGATGATAGCTAGAAAACTTGAAGAAGCATCATTTGAAGCTCAAAAGCTTACAAATATTCAACTTTATATGATAAACCAATTGGTAATTGCAAATTAGGAAGCAAAATGAAAAGATTAGGAAATCACAAATCTAAAGTTACAAAATGAGCAATTGAAGAATAAGTTAAAATATGAAAAGGAACTCATGGAAAGGATGAATAAACCAAATCAAGAAATTAAATATTTTCAAGACATGAGGTCACCAAGAAAAAAAGACACATATGGACTTGGATACAAGCAATTTTCAATTATTGAAAGAAGGAGAATCATCCAAAAGTGGAGAACAAAGGAATGTAAAATCAAAAGGTAAACCTACATAGTATTAGTCACTAATTACACTTACTTAAGCTTACTTAGGATAATGCATTGCATATCAGTTTGTGATTGAGACACTTCGGAGTTTGCACCTCAATTAAACACATGGTGTAGGAGAATTCCACTCTAGGTGGTCATAGTTGTTATCCCATTCCACCTTTAGTGCACTTATCACATTATCATCCTCATCATTGCACATACTTCATTGCATAATGGAGGATGATCCACCTTTGGTGGACATGTGATTCCACCTTGTGTGGGTGATAGCTTATCTTCTCCTTATCATTGTCTCTTATCGCCTCTCCTATATAAGGAGGCCTATTATGTAGATTTCATACCAATCCATTGGATGCCAGTTAAGTCCATTATCAATAATAGCATTCTTGAATCTTCATGCAATCGTCTTTCTAATCTCTTGTGGAAGTTTTCTTGGTCTTTCATTTGATCCTGGGGGTACACTTATTAGTTTGTATATTTTCTATGTATAGAACTATTTTCCTATTGTTGGAACAATAGCATGGGATAGAAACAAGATTGTAGTAGATCAACTAAATGACCTAATAAAGAGATTTGGAGATAGTTTTGAAGTAGTTATGGCCAACTATTTTAAAGAATTGAAAATTAAAATGAAGAACATGATGGGGATTCCAAAATTAGTTGTAGATAAATATTATGATGAAATATCTCCATTATCGACACATATTTTTTGTACGCACAAGCAGTAATATCGAGGGTAGCATGGTTGAGGCCTATGCCCTATAAGGTAAATGTTGATGATATATTAGCAATTGTCAATGCATTATTGGCAGAAAATATAGATGCAAGTGTCAAGGAATTTGGCACATATAAAATAGTTATTACCAATATGACTATTGAAGCTGACACACCTAAGGTAGGTAAGCAAAGAAAAAGAAAACTTGTTGAGGCTAGTAAAATAGAACAAGGGGAAGGCTTAGGTCAACCCTCAAAGGTCAAGGAAGGCAAAGGAAAAGAGCTTGCAATTGTGCAGCAAAAGGCCCCAAAACAAAGGAAGGTTGTAATAATTGCACTGAAGGTAAAGGATGGTCTTCAAAAAGATATGCAAGAAATGGCGACACCACAAAGGACAAAGGGTGGGGTTATCATCATCAGAAGGAGGTCAACACAACCTACTGTCGAGTTACTACTAGGAAGCCCATTAAAGAAGAGAAAGAAAGCATAAGAGAAAGTGAAACCAAAAAGGAAGCTGATAGTTTCACAAGAGGAGAAAAAAGAAGAAAGGATAGAATCTGATGACACCAACAAACTACAAATTGTAAAAAGACTCCCTCCAATGACTGTAGATCAAGTATGTAAAAAATTGATAGAATCAAAAAGTATTTTGGTTCTTAAAGACTTACAATATGATTCTTTGAGAAATGAAGATCAAGATAAACTTGAAGAAGCTTTAATTGATATGTTGATAAAGTTTATGTGCACACCCATGGAATTGGGAACTGGAATTACTATGGGATTGTATAACAGAGTGGATGCCGAATGGAAATGGACATTGACCATAGAGAAGAAAATTAGAGAAACAATATTGGCACATATCACACCAATTTTTGGAAAGACACATATGTCTATAGCCCTTAAAGATTATGTTAAGAAGCTTATGCCAAGGGATAGGGCATACAATGTTTTAGAGAATAAAGTTCCTAAAGTTGAGGAATCCAATATTAAATTCTAGAGAGAAGCATTTGAAGTACTTACTCCAACTGCAGAGTTGAGGGAAGGCCAAGATGCTATAAAATCTGAAGATGAAGAAAAGAAGGAAGTACCCATGCTAGTAGTAGAAATTGAAGAACTTGTTAGTGGAATTAAATTTAAGGATACTATCACAATTGAAGATGTCATTGACATCCCTCCACCTAATCCAAATGTACTCACTAAAGAAGAAATTCAAGGATTAATGAAGGATTCAAGAAAAATCTATATAAATCCAATTTTGTTATAGGTAATTGAATATCCAAATCTTGAAGTTAAGGAAAACCATTGATGCTATTGTCGCACCATTTATAGAGGCTACAAATGCTAAGAAACTTGGTGAAGAATTGATTGTATATTCATCACATATTACTTGTATGTAATTTTTTTTAAAGGACAAAAACTCTGAGAAAGTTTCAAGCACAAAGTCAATAGATGAAGGAATTACATAGATAGAGCAAGAGGCTACTCAAGCTATCATTAAAATGTTGAGTGCAAAGGTTGTAGAACCTACACCAATGACACCTATACAATAGGTGATGTCTACACCAATGCAACAACCAAAGGAGAGATCAACTGAGAAAGGAAAGAAATTATAGTCACTATCGAGTGATACACCCTCAGAATCTCAGGCTATGACTCATATAGAAGATGAGGATGATGAGTTAGTAGACCTTAATGAGGTAATTACATTACCTACATATGATTTGAATAATATTACCCTAGAGAAAATGAATGAACTACAAATCTTGTTGAGTCAAAAGGCCAAACAAGAACAAGTGAAGAGAGTCAGAGAACAGAAGAGAAGACAGGTATTGCATACTATTAGAAACATTTTTACAAATGCTTTTGGTATTACAGATGTCAATCATCAGCATAGAATTTTGGATCAACTATTATATGTAGTTGATAGAGTTCAGATAGAGGACATGAAAATAAATGTGAATTTGTTACAATGGTCTGAAAGGAGAATGGAGCATAAAGTATTGCAAAATGTCTTGCATGAACTCATACAATGACAAGTCAAGCTTTCTACAACTATTACACAATTGGAAACATTTTTTAAAACAATAAATTCTTTATACTTCAAATTGTGTGATATAGATTTCTTTACGTCAGATACTCAATGATCATTAGAGTCATTACATGCAAGCATGAAAAATAATGTTCACTCATTGAGCAAGAACACAAGTTCAAGTTCAAGTTCATTTTCATTCAATGAACTTACATCCAATCAAACAAGATTAGTTGAGCTCATAGCTAAAGATGTAGAAATATGGACTAAGCTGGCATTGATTCAACTTCAATTATTGTCATACATAGATATAATTCGGATGGCTATTTCTATTACCAAGGAAATTTTGAAGAAAGACACCGATTTTGCACATATTGCAAAACTAATTGACCTAGTTGCCAAGCTAGAGATTCAATTTCAAATTGTTGGAAAGGTACAAGAAAGATGGAACATGGGCTATGCCAATATTGTAGCAAGTCATCATAATTTTTTTGAGAAGTTCCAACTCACCCCAATATCCCCAGATACCATCAATGACAAAAATAAGGAGATAATTGATGAGGATAATTTATAAGAAGGGAGAAGTAACAAGTAAGGGGCAGTTAGAGTTACAAGTTAGAGATAGAGTTAGAGTTATCGAGAAGAAGGTATTAGTCACATAATCAAATTTTGGTATTAAGGGAGAATACATTTTTGCAAGAAATGATTTTATGACAAAGTCTTTTTGCTACTAATGTCAAAGGAGGAGGTTTTTGATCTCTTTAATCCTATGTTGCATATTAGTGACCAAACACTTAGTCATTTGCAGGTCATTTACTAGGCAAGATTACAAGGTCATCACTACAATTGAGTTATCTAGTAAAGGTTGAGCAAGTAACATTGAGATTGAGCAGATATGTGATCTGAGGAATATAGTATGAGCCAAGTAATATAATGATGACTGAGCATATTGAGAGGTTAACAAGTGTAGAGCACATTGACTTATAGAAGTTGAGCAACAACATACATGACCGAGCGTCAGAATAATCAGGTATCGAGAAATGCAATTTTGATATGTGAGTTTGTAATGACACAGACTCATATGTAAATCATTTTGGCTAACATTTCTATGAGATTTAATATTTGTTGAGCCAGATTAGATTCTGTTTATGCATCATTAGTAGAAGGTAATGATCCCTAGGAAGACAATTTAACCAATTAGAAAAAGGGATATAAACAAAAAGATGATGAAGTTTAAACCATTGATCAAGATTTAGAAGCTTCACAAAAAGTCTATTTAAGAAGGATTCTAACCCTAGAATTAGTGAAGTGAGAAATGGAGAGAAGAAGAGGATGAAATGCATAAAGGATACACACATGTGAAGGAGTTAAAGAGACACACTGATCAGATTAGGGGAATTAGATCAGAGATAAAGGAAAGAGGAGACCTAAGATTAGCTTGCAAAGCATACTAAGTTAAATACCTAATAATGCAAGACCTAATAGTATTTTAAGTCTTTAACATGACAAATCTTTCACCAGGTAGACCATATCTTATGGTCAAATATTTGTAATCTTAGTAAGTTAAGTTTATTGTTGCAACAGTGAAGATTTGTGGGTTTCATCCCCACCCTAGTTTTACCTTCATCTTGAAGTGTTTCTGGGTGACCAAATCATTGTGTTATGTGTTGAACTTATTTTATGTTTCACCTTTATAGTTTTAATGATGAATTAGGTATGATTAAATGAAATTGATTTTGAAGTCAAAAGTTTAAGATCCTGATTCACCCACACCATTCCCCCACCCACCCCACCCCCAGTATCTTGCATATATATTCCAACAAAAATAACATCCACACATGTAAATAACACTTTGACAATTGGATTTAACATGGAAACCCAATTTGGGAAAAACCACCAAGTATCATACTACCAATTTTTTACTCTTCTGAAGTGAGTTTGTTAAGCGTGAACCCTATTATAGGTTATACAAAACACTATTAAATATGATGCTATTAAAGGATTTCATCACCCTATTAGGAGTGACCTTGTTAGAGGACTTTGGATCATTCTATTAGAATGTCACCTTGATTAAAGGATTTACAAAATGACTATTAGGTCAACTTTGATTAAATGATTTTGACTCTCACAATTGTTAGAATCTAACAGCTTATTTTTGATAGGTATTATTAGTTTGTGTAGAGGATGGTTAGAAGTTATATAATTTTTCAAATTGCTAAAGGAACTATTCAAAATTTGGGATTGTATTCACCATTACCTATACCTAATAAACCTTGGAAAGATATCAACATGGACTTTATTCTTGGTTTTCCTAGAACTCAGAGAGGTAATAATTATATTCTAGTAGTAGTTGACAAATTTTCAAAGATGTCTCATTTCATACCTTATAAGAAGACATATGATGCAATACTTGTGGCTGAATAATTCTTTAAGGAAGTAGTGAGATTGCATGGTTTTCCTAAGACTATTGTTTCAGACAAAGATACTAAGTTTATTGGTTATTTCTGGAGGGCACTTTTAAAGAAGCTAGATATAGAGTTGAAGGCAATGGACAAACCGAGGTTGTGAATAAAAGTTTAGGTAACTTGTTGAAATGTTTAGTTGAAGATAATCCCGCTAATTGGGATTTGACCTTAGCATAAGAAGATTTCACATACAAAAATTATGTGAATAGAAGCACAAAGAATACACCTTTTGAGATTGTTATTGGATTAAATCCTAAAGGGACTAGTGAATTGAGATATTTGACTGAGATGAAGAGAAGTGTTAAAGCTAGAGAATTTGTGGATTTCATGAAGACTTTGCATGAGGAAGTAAAGGATAATTTAGAAGATATCCATCTGGAGTATAAATAGAGAGCGGATAAAAGGAAAAGATATAAATCTTTTGAAATTGGAGATGGGCTATGGTTCATTTGAAGAACATATTTCTAGTTGGTACCTACAACAAGTTGAAGATGAAGACGTTTGGTCCTTGTAACATTCTAAGGAAATTTGACAGTAGACATGCTTTGAAATTGAATTACAAGAGGATATTGATTTTTTTTGTAAATCTATTGGGAAGGTAAGATACTGACGGCAGGGGCAAGGGCAGTGAATCCAAATCTTCTAAAACTTTTTAAAAACTTCAAACATAATTCATATTTTCTATCTTCACCATAAACCCTTATCTCAATTTAACCTTATACTAAATCAAACATTTAATGCAATGTAATATCAAATCTAATAGCATGAATAAAACTCATAAATACATAATCAACACTTGACACAGAGATTTGGTAACACATAAATCCTCCAAAGTGTAGGTAAAACTATGATGGGGATGACACCCACAAAATCTTCACTACTATTGCAATAAAGTGTTCTTATTAGGGATACAAAGTTTGATTACTTCTGATGATCTACCCTATGAGGGTTCTGCCCTGTTAAGAGCTTACAAGACTTATTCAGTCTACCTTGATTAAAGGGTTTCAACTACAAAATTAAGTCTATACTTTGTTAGGAGATTCATTTAGGCATGTTTGGCGCGCTCTGGTAAGAGATTTACTGTAAAAAACTTGTTAGAATGTATCAGTACCCGATCCTTTAGTTTTCACTTGAATATTGATGACATATCATCTATATACAATCTGATATCACCTCTCTATGATAGATCTTCAATAACTCCTCACTGCAATACTTGGTCACCTTGCTTCACAATTTGTTGATTCACCTTTAGCTTTGCATACATGCAATCCACAAAATCTCAACAACAAAAGATCATGCTTAAATACCTATATTAGAAGTTTCTAGATCTCAACCAACGATCTAGATTCATCATTTTTTCTTCTTAATCCTTCTAATTTTCTAATTGGTTGATCTCATTTTATAATGACATGTATTTACATGCATAATTACCTCCTTGACTAGTCCTCCATCCTAAAAACATGTTTCCTTACTCAAAAAAATGGTTTACGTCAATGTTTGTGCTATTCCAAATATTTATACAAAACTAAGTTACTCAACACTAATAGCTTCCTGATACTCGACGCATAGTGGTTCTTGTTGTTGTCAATCAACCTTAATTGTATTACTTGGCTTCGATAATACTCGACATATGTTGCCTTCTGAACAAGTTGGAAACTACTAGAATACTTGGTGACTCTTGGTTATCTCAGTGAGTACTAAATATATGTACAATTCTTCTTTACATCACTTGACCTATATAGAATGACTTGGCCATAGTGTTGACCAAACAGTCCTACCTAGTAAATGACTAAGTGTTTTGCTCTAACTAACAATATTATGATTGGGTTTAGGGTCAACATATTTCACCTATATTCAACATTACAAACATCTTTGAGTACTTTGAATCATATGAGGAATTAAAAGATAACCTTGATTATCCTAAAAAGAAGGCTAACATCATTGAGAAGATTGTGGATAGCAAAATAAGTAAAAGTACGAGAGGAAAAATATTACATGGACTATCTAGTTTAGTGGAAACATTAACTAGATGAAACCAGTGTTGGAACTATAAGAGGAGTACCTTAGAGGGGAGGGGTGAATCAATTACCACAAAATAAATCCCAAATCTCTTAGATGTCAATAAAAATCAAAACCAAACTCTACTAAAACTAAAAATACTGTTGTAACTCAATTAGCACTGACTCACTAGACAAACACTTAGATTCTTTATTACTCAAAAATTACTAAAATATTTAATTCTTAAGATGTTTAGTATTATTGCCCACAATCAAATTAGTTGAAAAAGCAAAAAGCAAATAACATGAACACATATAACACTAGGATTTAATGTGGAAACTCAATTTGGAAAAACCACCAATTGCAACTAGTTATTGTTTTTCACTTTTCTAAAATGAGCCCTATTAGGAGCCAACCCTGTTAAAGGTTACAAAACACACTATTAGGTGTGACCTTATTAAAGGATTTGATCACCCTATTAGGAGTGGCCTTGTTAGAGGTCATTAGACATTTTAATCTAGAAATGCCACCTTGTTAGAGGATTTGGAAAATAATGTTAGATTGTGGCGACTGATTAGGAAAGTACTGCACATACTTCATAAATTCTTTGAGGTTTGGGGCATCGCCCCGAGAAAAAAAAATTTGGGCCCTATTTTATCGAGATTTTGGGCCAACATGTAATTATTAATTATAACCCTAAAGCGGTTAAAATACTTGTATAAAAGGGCTTAGGGTTAGGGATTGTTTCATAAGGTGTGATGCGAAATTGGTTCTTGTGGTGGTATTGAGTTGTAAGGGATTACAGATTGTAATCAGGTTGTAATCACTGGATCATAAAAATATTGGACTTTCTATTTGGTGGATGTAGCCCAGGGATTGGGTGAACCAAATTAAATCTTGGTGCATTGTGTTCTTTTCTAAGTGATCTATTAAATTGGTTATATTTGCATGTAATTATTATTTCTATCTGTGGTATAATCCTAACAAATGGTATCAGAGCCTAGTTGTTTTTCAGTTATCCTCTATAGAAAAGTTTCACGGTTGAGTGGGAGTCTCACAGTTGAGTGGGAGAAATGGTAGATGAGGGTAAGCTGAGGGTTGATAGGTTTAATGGGCTAAACTTTCAGTTATGGAAGATGCAAATGGAAGACTATCTGTATCAGAAGGATTTATGAAAGCCGTTGGAAGGCAAAGCCAAGAATCAGAGATCTATGTCAAATGATGAATGAGATCTTTTGGACAAAAATGCACTTGAAAGCATTCGATTATGCCTGGCACCATCGATGGTATTTAATATTACAAAAGTAAATACGACAGAAGAATTGATGAAAACCCTAGCGACACTGTATGAAAAGCCATCTGCTTCAAACAAGGTATTTCTCGTGAAGTATTTATATAATATGAAAATGACAAAAGGTGGATTTGTTACAAATCAATTAAATGAGTTTAATACTATTACTAGTCAGTTATCTTCTATGTGTATCAATTTTGAAGAAGAAATTAGGACTCTCTTGATTTTGTGTTCTTTGCTTGAAAGATGGAATGGCTTGGTAATGGTTGTGAGTTATTATGTTCTTGGATCTAGTACCCTCAAATATGATGATGTGATTAGTGTTATTTTGAGTGAGGAAACTCATAGGAAAACCTTAGGTGGATCTACATTAGGAAGTGCTTTCAATGCACAAAGTAGGGGCAGAACGATTGAGAGAGGAAGTAATTCTGGAAATCGTGGGAAATCAAGAGGAAAGTCAAAGGGAAGGAGGTCTCAATCAAGAGGATCAAATGACTGTTGGTATTGTGGGAAACTAGGGCACAAAAAGAAAGATTGTTGGAATCGAAAGAAAAATGAAGGAGATAAATAAGATGGAGACAAGGAGGCAAATGTGGTAAGTAACAAATCTGAAGAGGATGCTTTGCTCCTATCTTTAGAAATTGTTGATGATTCTTGGGTTTTATATTCTGGTGCTTCATTTCATGCTACACCTCATAGAGGTTATTTCATTGATTATGTCCAAGGGGATTTTGGGCTTGTTTATTTGGGGGATAATGAACCTTGTCAGATTGTTGGAAGGGGAAAAATTAAGATTAAGTTGAAGAATGGGAATCATTGGCTACTTAGACATGAGGTAAGACATGTTCGAAGGCTGAGTAGGAATTTAATTTCAGCAAGGCAACTCGGTGATGAGGGTTGTGTAGTTACTTTTAATGATAAAAATTGGAAGGTTTCAAAAGGTTCCCTTGTAGTAGCAAAAGGTGTGAAAGTAGGCACCTTATATCTTTGTACATGTCATATTGTTCCTTCTACTTTAATTGTTTCAAAGAAAAATGAATGTTCAAGAACAATTGATGCAGTTGAGTAGGGAGAACAAATAGCTACTGTAGATTCTGATGCAGTGTTGTGGCACAACA
The DNA here is from genome assembly GCA_028749045.1 of Cupressus sempervirens. Taxonomy (NCBI): domain Eukaryota; kingdom Viridiplantae; phylum Streptophyta; class Pinopsida; order Cupressales; family Cupressaceae; genus Cupressus; species Cupressus sempervirens. The sequence continues at coordinate 763,547,397 of CM053791.1, forward strand.
GACTTGGGCACAAGAGTGAGAAAGGTATGAAAGTACTTCATTCAAAGAAAGTTTTACCAGGTCTGAAATGTGTTAACATGGATTTCTGTGAAAGTTATGTGTATGGAAAACAAAAGAGAGTGAGTTTTGCAAAGACTGGGAAGAAAAATAAAAGGGAGAAATTAGAGCTTGTGAATACCGATGTATGGGGACCAGCTTAGGTATCCTCCCTTGGTGGCTCTCATTACTATGTTACATTTATTGATGACGCAACTAGAAAAGTATGGATTTATTTCCTTAGAAAGAAATATGATGTATTTCAAACTTTTAAGAAATGGAAATGCTTGGTTGAAAATGAGACTGGTAAAAAATTAAAATGTCTCAGATCTGATAAAGGTGGTGAGTATTGCAATCATGAATTTGAAGATTATTGCTCCACCAATGGTATTCGTAGATAGAAAATTGTTCCAAGGACTCCATAGGAAAATGGAGTGACTAAATGCATGAATAGGACTATAATGGAACATGCAAGGAGCATGAGGTTGCATGTTGGGTCGCCCTTACACATGTGGGTGGAGGATGTCAATACTGATGTATATTTGATTAATAGAGGTCCCTCTACTCCTTGGGCTATGGTATTCTAGAGGAGGCATGGACTGGTAAGAAGGTGAGTTATTCTTTTCTCAAAACCTTCGATTGTGAAGCATTTGCTCACATAGATTCTAAAAATAGAACCAAGCTAGAAGCTAAGTCAAAGAAATGTGTATTTGTTGGATATGACACTAATGAGTTTGGTTATAGGCTTTGGGATTTAAAAAATCATAAAATTGTAAGAAGCAAGGATGTCATATTCAATGAGAAAGTGTTTTACAAAGATCTATTGTAGCAACATGAGAAGAAAGAAGATGATTATGTAGTGCTAGATGATACTCCAAAAGTTGATGTTCCAACCATTCCTCATGATGTGCAACAACCGCAACAACAAATACCACACACACCAGTGAATGTTAGATGGTCAACAAGGAAAATTAGACCTCCACAAAGATTTTCTCCCTCTTTGTATTCTATTTTACTTACTGATGCTGGTGAACCTGAAAGTTATGATGAGGCTATGCAGGTGGATGCTAAGATTCAATGGGAGTCTACAATGAAAGATGAAATGGACTCTTTGCTGAAGAATGAGACATGAGATTTGTGCAAGTTGCCTATAGGTAAAAAGGCTTTACAGAATAAGTGGGTTTATAGGTTAAAAGAAGAGGATGGAGGTAATAAAAGATTTAAAGCCAGGTTAGTTGTAAAAGGATTTGTATAGAAAAAGGGAATTGATTTTGATGAGATATTTTCTCCTATTGTTAAAATGACTTCTATTTGTAGTATTTTAAGTCTAGTGGCTACTGAAGATTTGCATTTGGAGCAGCTGGATGTTAAAACAACCTTCCTTCATGGTGATTTGGATGAAGAGATATATATGGCTCAACCACAAGGATTTGCAGTCAACAGTAAGGAGAACTTAGTGTGCAAATTGAAGAAAAGTTTATATGGCTTGAAGCAAGCACCTCGGCAATGGTATCTGAAATTTGACAGTTTTATGCATGAGCATGGTTACAGTAGGTGTCATTCAGATCATTGTGTCTACTTTAAGAGGTTGGATGATGATAGCTACATTATTTTATGTTTATATGTTGATGATATGCTTGTAGTTGGGTCTAACATGGATCACATTAAGCGGCTAAAAAGACAATTAGCACATGCATTTCTTATGAATGATTTTGGGGCAGCAAAACAAATCCTTGGTATGAAGATTTGCAAAGATAGAAAACATAGAACATTGACGCTATCTCAAGCTGATTACGTTGAGAAGGTGTTGCAACGTTTCTCTATGAAGAATGCTAAAGCTATTAGCACACATTTACCTAGTCATTTGAAATTGACCAAGGAGATGTGTCCCAAGACACAAGAAGAGAAGGAGAAGATGTCCAAGGTACCCTATGCTTTTTCTATAGGAAGCTTGATGTATGCTATGGTATGTACTAGGCCAGATATTGCACATGTAGTGGGATTTGTTAACATGTATATGAGTCATCCAGGCATTGAGCATTGGAATGTAGTCAAATGGATTCTCAGATATTTGAGAGGAACATCCAATAATTGTTTATACTTTGGGGACTCTACTATTGATTTACAGGGCTATGCTGACTTAGATTTGGCAGGGGATATTGATACCCGATGGAGTACTAAATATTACGTCTTTACTATTGGTGGGGCAACCATGAGCTAGGTTTCTAGGTTACAAAAGGTTAATCCTTTATCCACTACAAAGGCAGAGTATGTAGCTACTACAGAGGCAGCCGAGGAGATGATATGGCTTCAGTTCTTCTTGCAAGAATTGGGACATCCTTAGAAGGATAATTATTTGTTCACAGATAGTCGAAGTACCATTCATCTTGTAAAGAATTCAGCTCTGCATTCAAAGATGAAACACATACAGTTGCGGTACCTTTTCATTTGGTCAGTTTTGGAGGATGGACAGTTAAAGCTGGAGAAGATACATACCAATGACAATCTAGCAGATATGTTGATAAAAGTAGTAACAAGGGAGAAGTTGAACTCCTCTTCAGCTTTGGTTGGTCTTCTAGATTGAATATGAATAAAAGAACAGTAGAGTCCAGGGTGGTTTGATTCAGTGAGAGCCCCATGTGGTAGCAGTATTGCTACAGGACCAGTCTCCAAGTGGGATATTGTTGTTTAATGTGGAGCCTGATCAGTCCCCAAGTGGGAGATTGTTAGATTGTGGTAACTGATCAGGAAAGTATTGTACATACTTCATAAATTCTTTGGGGTTGGGGGCATCGCCCCGAAAAAAAAAATGTTGGGCGTTATTTTATTGGAATTTTAGGCTGACATGTAATTATTAATTATAACCCTAAAGCGGTTAAAATACTTGTATAAAAGGGCTTAGGGTTAGGGATTGTTTCATAAGGTGTGGTGTGAAATTGGTTCTTGTGGTGGTATTGAGTTGTAAGGGATTACAGATTGTAATCAAGTTGTAATCACTAGATCATAAAAATATTGGACTTGTTGTTTGGTGGATGTATCCCAGAGATTGGGTGAACCACATTAAATCTTGGTGTTTTGTGTTCTTTTCTGCGTAATCTATTATTTTCTGTTATTGGTTATATTTGCATGTAATTGTTATTTTTGCCCGTGGTTTAATCCAAACAAACAATTGTTAAGCTAAATCTGTTAAGAGATTTGATACATTGCTACAATTATTAGAGATTAGCAATGATACCACTTGATTGCTGATGCAGCTACATTTCTAATTTTAGATCTCTGTTTTAGCTTGAATACTTGATCCTCCTTGATCAGATAAAACTTTGTAGCTCAGTCAACTCAGGATACTCTGTTATCCTTCGAATTTTCTTCCTTGCTTTATCTTTTTAATCCCATGCTTCTCTCATTCAATCCCACAACTTGACCTTATATCTTTTGCCTTGGAAAGTCGGCTTGAATACACTTACAAATATTCAATATTCATCCCTTAAGTTGGGTAGACTTAACAAATAAATTCATCAAACTAAATATGTTGATTCAAGAATATCCTTTGTTAGCCGACCCAGCTCGGTCAACTCTAACTCAAAAAATACTTTCTTTAGACTTCCTTTGTTAACCGTGTGAACTCGGTCAACACTGCATCCTGAACTAAAATTTTTTGGTAATTGAGTGAGCTCTGTTAACACTGGTTTTGTGCTAACTTCTCTTTGGTGCCTGAGTGAACTCAATAGACACTAACTTCCTATAAACTTCCTTTGGTGCCTGAGTGAACTCAACAGATACTATCTTCAAACTTGATTATCTTTGGAACACTCAACAGATATTGGAAATTGTCTTTATTGCTCGAGTGAGCTCGGCAGACACTGACTAGTAAAGAGTTAACATTTTGTGTAGCATCAAAGACAATATACAATTGAATAATTATTTTCAACAAAAAATTCATGAATGACATAAGATGAGTTGGATCTTTATGATTTAGGTTAGAATATTAGGATTGCCTGATGTGGACATCCATTCTTTATTAACCCTAGGTGTCTGATGTAGAAGCATCTTGGGTCTTTGAGCAATCTTGCATCCACCAAAATTATTGCTTTGTTTTTGTACCTGTATGTTGTTCTTGAAGTAGTCCTTGCTTATTTTGGTTTCCTACTATGTGTAATTGATATCATGTTAAGGACCTATTTTATATCCTTACACTAAGAGCGCAAGTGTTGAAGTATCATATTTCTCTAATTCTGTGTTGTTCTTTTTAGTCTCCAATTCTTATTATTTTCATCTATAAGGCATGTTGTTCCTTTTGGCACAATTTTCTGTGATGATGTGGCATCTTGCATAGTTGGGAACCTACTCCTAACTTGTGTTTGGACCTATCCTTAAGAGTGCATGAACAATTGATGCCCATGGCTTGCATTATGGCTTAGTTGGCTATATAAGAAACTTGGATATGATGTAGGAAGGTAGTATAAATTTTAGTAGGAAGAAGAAGATAGTATGAAGATGTGAGCTTGGACTCTGATGTTGTAATTCTTTGTATAAGGCTGCAACCTGGAAGGCCTCACAATTGGGCATGTTGGTTGTTGTTTAACATGTGTAATCAATTAGTAAATCTATAAGTTTCCATGGTCTTTTTGTTGCAATTCTATATTTTCTTTTGTGTGTACTCTTGGCAAGGTGTTAGTAGGTTTAAGTTGAGATTATTCCACTTGGACCTCCTATCATCCCTTGCATCAAGTGGTGAAGTTGAATGGTTCTGAATGAGCCCAGATCAAGTGGTGAAGTTGAACGGTTCTGAATGAGCCCAGATTAGGCATGCCTTAAGCTAATTTTCATTGAATGGACATGCTTCAGTTCTTCACTCTTAGCTAAAGAGGTTTAACTTTGAATATTTTTGTAAAAAAGTTAGAATTAAAATACATAAAATCAAGAAAAATAATTACATCTAAAAACAAAAACAAATTTAACACAATACAATGAATCTTTTTTAAAGTTATTCAAAATAATATTAATATTTTATAGTATAGGAAAATTTTATACTAAATATCTTCTTAAAGTTAAAAAACCAAAAATAAAGAAGAAGAAGTAGAAATTTCCATTCTAATTCAGTTAATATCAAGACTTGATAAAACACTTGTTAATATGCATGTTACAGTACTAAATTAATAGATGAAAGTCTTCATTTCTAATTGTTTAGTGTTATATTTTCTAGTCTAATTCACTGCTTATTAGGGACTTGACAAAACACTTGTTAATATGCATGTTACACTATGAAGTTAAAAGATTCAAATCTTCATTTCTAATTGCTTAGTGTTATACTAAACACATCTAAACAATATAACTTTATATCGACATAACTCTTGTATCTTGTAATCTCCATTCCTCATTTTTTAATGTAAGATTGGAACATTATTAAATAGTCAAATTCTATTGAATTTGTTTGCTCAATAGCCATTTCTTCATTTCACTCTTTGAATGTACAACATTTCATTTCACTTAGTTTATTACTGCATGACATTCACCCTTTAAATCCGCACAGTTACAAACACATTGATAAGTATGATAATCCAATGTAATGTTTGGGAAGTCATGATGTTAAAAGTTGTTTGGTTGACAGAATTAGTGATGCCAGAATTGTTCAAGTCTAGAATTGAACAATTATGGCATTTCAAATCTTGAATTTGAACAGTTCTTGAATTTCAAATCCTGAATATAGTTTTCAAAATATGGTTAGGACTATTTGGTTCACCTAGAATTCATAATGAGGAAATATATTTATTACGTTTGCTTCCATATTTCTAAAATTTGAGTTCTCCCAAATGAGCATATTTTAAATTTTTTATTTTCTCAATAAGGCTTCTGAGCACATGGCCTTCAATCTTGTTTGTAGTGTCATGGCATAGACCCTTTCACTTTGAACCCAACCAATTTAGGCTCCAACAAGCTGTCACTGATAAAAAATGAATCTCTTTTCAGCTTGCACTCATTACCAGTATTGGCCTCCTAGAGGAGGTTGAGGAGCTCACAATCCTCTCTTCAACTTGGGCTTTGAGAGGTGGTTGAGGTAGGTAATACCATCTATTCCCTTGTATCATGTTGCATTAAAAAAAGCTAAAACTGAATAGAACCACGTTCATTGGAAATGTTGATTTCTGTCACACAAGGATTATATAAGAGTGGATCTTGTTTACCTTGATCCAATGAGAGATAAAGAAGAGAGAGGCAGGCGGAACTAAAGATCACTCATCTTTAAATATGGGTGGCAACTATCATTGTTCATGCAGGCCTTTGAGACTTTAACCTCTTTGACTGCACAACGATTTCTAACACATGTTTAGTTTTCCTCGAAGGTCAAGCAAATCTTCAACTTGGGCTTCAAACGCTGGTTCAGGTAGCAATACGATTTGTTGACCTTCTTGCTAGGTGAAATTGACTATCTATGAGGTTATGAGACTAGACCCCCTTGTGCTATTTCACTATGGGAGGTCAAGGAAGGAGTTTTTGTTAGAATCCTATAATGAGATGTTTGAGCCACCTGAAACCCACATGAGGCCATGAAAATGATATAGGGCAGACAAGATTTCAGAAAGTTTGCAATAAATTTTATATTCACTCTGAGCATTTTGTGGAATTGGAATTGATTTTCCAATTCTATCTATTGAGGCGAAAGATTGAAATCTAGGATTATGGGCTAAATGGGAATACAAAACCCAAATGCCAATTTCAGTTTAACTATAAACAAGAGCTCTGGTAGAGCTTGATTCCTTGCCTTATGCAAGATATAGAGGATACACAAGGCATTTGCATTTGACATTATTGAAATCAATGATTAGTTCCATATCTTATTCTATAGCTAGCAACACAGAAAGCATTGAGGACAGAGTCAAGGAAATGAATCTTTCCAGTCACTATCGACTTCCTCTAACAACAAATTGTGTAGAAGAATTTATCAACATTGTTGAAGTTGGATATAAATTGTTGCAATGTGAGATGGAATAGGTTGATTGGTGATTAGTTCTATAGCAGCAATATTGTACTTATGAGATTGTTGTTTTGTATAATGCTTCTTAATTACTGTCATTTGTAATTTAATTATTTTCTTCCAACTAGAAAACAAATTGCTAGAACTACAGACACTACATGCTACTTACCACTATTTTCCCGTTTGAAAATAATAAAAAATGAGTATTATTTGTTTCATTAAGTTAATTTATTTTGGTAGAACCAATTGAATAATACAACTTAATTATAAGACAAATAAGTTACTTCATTAAAGAAATTATATAGAACATGCCGATTTCAAAATGGAATATAAAATTAACTTATTTTTAATTGCCTTGAAATTATATTATAAATATTCATTACACAAACTTATCAAATCTATATACTATTTGAAAAATATAAATATGGTACTAATATTTCAAACTCATGTCTAACCACCACAAAACCCTTTTATTCTTTTTGGAGCTCACCAAATTGACTTGAACATGAGGACATAATGTCCTAGTTTCTAGAAGTTTAGGTATTTCATGCCAATATTGCTAATTTCCCACTTCAAACAATAAAATAATCTCTCCAAAAAAAACCCAGAAGAACCATTTTCCATGTCTTTATATGCTTTTGCCTAATTCTTATTTCATTTAATCACTCACTTTGCTCTATGATTGTTTCTCCAAAAGAAGGAATCTTCTAGTTTCTTACTTATTCTGTGACTCAATCATGTCACAATATTGCACCCTAGTAATTGACATCAACATTATATTTTTTTACAATTTAATTTTTTTACAATTTAATTGAGTACCAAAATAAATAAAAATTCAATTAAATCACTTACCCATTAGTCTCCATTCTATACTCACAATTACACATTTTTTTTCAATGTGTCTAGAAAATAGTTGCAAAAATTTAAGAAAAGGTAGCTAAAAGACAATTGCAAAATCATTATATCACCGATCCTACACAACCAATTAAACATCAATTAAATTCTCATTGACCCCTTACAACTGTTGCCAATTGATCCATCAAATAACATACACATCTGAATTGGGCCTACAAGATGTACTTAGACCCAATTCTCATTTTCTTGTGATATCAGATTTGACCGAATATAACAAACTCTACAAACTAAAAGTCTATTTTACTTCAAATTCTACACTAATCAAAGACATTATATTCAATAGCAAAAGTTATAGATCATAATGAAACTCAATCACAAATATTCTATAAGAAATTCAATCAAAAGATAATAGTGTATTAATATTTTCTATAATACCCAAAAATATGCCCAATACAATTAGTTAAAATATAATGTATTTAATTTAATAAATATAACAAATAACTATTAATTCAAAATATTATATTATAGTGCTAAACTAAATTAAATTATAGAATATAGTTAGTATAGTATTTAATTACATAATTGTGATGATATATATTAATTAAAGCTTTAAAAGAATATATAAATAAAAATTATAGTATTGTGCTAAATTAAAATTAGATGGCATCGTAAAGAGCATTTATCATACCAAAGATATTTACCAACTAATTATATATAGGATATAAATAAAATTATATAATCTTTTTTATAAGAGTTAAATTGATTAATTTTAATTATTAAATTGTTTGATATATTTTATTTAAGTGGTAAATTCATCCAATTCAAGAAGCTCTTCTCAACATTGGTCACATGGGCAATATTCTTAAGCTTAAATTGCTTATTAATATGTGAGTTTGTGTTTTGCATCCATTTGACATCATTTGTAAATTTGACATTAAATTTGAAACCAACATGATTATGTAAACTAGGCCACTAGTATTTTAGGGCCTTTAATTAACCATGGCACACCAATTCAAAGGTATGCGAGATATTTCAATTACCCGCTTTTGCAAGGGGAGCAAGCTATTAACAATTGCAAATATTTTTAGGGAGAATTTGTATTGGGATATGATGTCCCTAATTCATCTTGTACAAGACTGATAAATGGACTGCAGAAGGCAGAGAATTTTGAATTATAAATAAATTGATAAATGTTTGTAGATTTCAAAATAAAGTAATATTTTTTATTATTATTTAATTTAATTATGTTGTATATGAATAATACAAATAATGATGAACTAAATTTTATCACTTAAATTCATATGAGTTCTTCTTCATAAACTATCCTAAATAATAAATGTGTTTAAAATAAGAAATATATTTAACTCTATATTTGATCAAAATATCTATATTTGAATAATATTTTACAAATTATATAAATAAACATCAACTAAAATTGATTGTCTTTTTTTAAAAAAGTTTATCCATTGTTACAAATGTGGAAAATATAAACATGCAATTAATGCATTCATTAATAGAGAGGGTAGAAAAATGATTTTTTAAAAAAATGTTTATCCACTTGTCACAAATGTGGAAAAGACAAAGTTGCAATTAATGCATTCACTAATAGAGGTGTTAGAAAAATATTTATATTTTGGTTGAAGAAAATTGAATTTTTTCATTGCCTTTTTTATCATGAGCCAATACAATTTTTAAAAAAATGTATTTTTCAAATCCAAAAAATCATGCAAATTAATATAACTTGTGCAAACATTAGTATATCTTGAAAATTTTAATTTATGTTATCTAATATGAACCCTCATGATTTCATTAGTTTCCTGCCAAAGGCAAAACTAATAATAACCACATCAAGAAAGAACCCACATATAATTAATTTTTTTTTTTTTTAATGAATTGACCTTTTCCATTAATTGAAATTTAAAGATACATATTAACAAAAAAAGGGGCCAGGGGATACAAAATCACCTCACAAGTTCAAACAGCACAAGGCCGGATTAACAACCATATATACATAAAAGTAGAAAGCAGAAATCTTTGAGGCTGCAAGAGTAGTGCCACCTGAGGGTGGGTCTTTATCATTAGAACCCCAAAAGTCCTTGGGGTTGGTGGTTGGCTCAAGGGGAGCCCAAGCGTTATTAGTAGTAGCATCAACATCTTTATCTCCCTCTTGTCTGGGCAGAGAAATGACTAAGTCCAATCGAGGGAAAGCCCATTTGGGGTTACATTTCGCAAACGATCAACCTGCATCAGGGGCAACAGGAGGACATCGGGGACTAGCTTGAGCCCAACCTCCATGGAGATGAGGCCGAGTAGCAACGACCACTAAAACCATTAGGAGAGTGGCGATGAGCCTGAGACTGAGAAATATGTGAGTGGCATGTAGATCTGCTCCAGCCTCACCGATGACTATGAGGAGTGTAGTCACTGGATAAAGCATCTGGAGGCACGTGGGCAACCGTATAGAGCACATTTCCCCCAATGAGCTAATAACTCCTGTAGGTGAGCCACCTCCAACACAACTTTGTTAGTTTGTAATTGAATCTACATCATGACATTATTACAGATATGTGCTTTAGAGTACATAGAAAAATGAATATCAAGAAATCTGTGAGAGGAGAAAACAATATTGTGGTCCTTCCAAATAGTAAACAAAATTTTCATTCTGAAAGCATGCAAAATCTGGGCATGTCTAAAAGGAAGCCTAAGCAAATCTCCCAACACAACCATATGCCAAGTGAAATCCTCTAGATGAAAAGGCTTGAAAAAGTTATGGACCCAAAGCCAATACTTTTGGGCTCTTTTGCAGAACTAGAAGATGTGTAGGAAGCTCTCGGGTTGGCCACAAAAAGGGCATGTAAGATCCAAGACTCCCAGATGTTAGAGCCAAGGGCCCAAAGGCAAGCCCTGGAAGAGGAGACACTAAGAAAAGTGAGCCATCTTCGGCACCGTAATGGAATGCCAGAAAGTGGTAAATCTATTACTCCAAGTCTTATAGGAAGAATGCAAATGCCAACGCTGATTGAGAGTATCAACCATTGGAAGATGGGGCAACAACCACTAATACCCAAGCTTGGGCTTGTAACTAGTCATAGGAGTGACATGATACCACTTTCAATCTTTCCACCATGGGTGAGATGAGTAAATACCAAGCTTGTGTAACAAATTGAGAGGCATCGTAGAAACTAGAAGATCAACTGTCTGTTGATCTGAATGGATCAACTTAAATTGCACCTGCAAGTCCTCCCATGAGCGAAGGCTCATAGTAACTCAGGAAAATAAATCCTTGGGAGTTTTGATACCCCTTCGAAACAAGTGCAGAGCATTGACTCCTTGTATCTTGGCTAAAGGAACACCTTGAGCCACAAACAAGGGAGAGCACCAAAGGTTTTGTTGGTTCATTGAGAGACCATCTCCAAACCCGTTACCTGCCTAGGCAAGCCAAGGTTTGAGGGCTTCCCAAGATTTTCAAATGCTCTTGACAATAAAAATGCCCTAAATTTGAATAGGTTCAGGAGTCACAAGAAGGGTTTGGAAGCCAATCCCCTTCCAAGCAATCCGGTTAACCAAAAAGCCTGAAGAAATGCAGTGTCATAATAAAATTTTCTAGGCCTCATCTCCAGTGAGGGCTTGAATGACCCAATTTGCACAAAGGTCAATCCCCTCCTTGCAAGTGGAAAGCAATCCAAGCCCACCATAATCTTTGGGCAAGCAACAATAATCCTAGGCTACTCTATGAAAGTCATGATGCACTGCATTAGAGGCCCAAAGAAAGTCCTAGAGGAGATGCTCGAGCTTGAGGTATGAAGCTTTGGAAGGGCCCCCACAGGAAGAGTAGCAGACATGCGTAGCAGCAAGCACTTTAGAATAGATTTGAAACTTTCCCACAACGGAGAGTGGCTTAGTGATTTAATAATCTAGCTTCTTCTCAATCCGTGCGAGAACAACATTCCACAACTCTACAGGGAAGGCTTGAAAAGAAAAAGGAATGCCAAAAAAGTAAAAATTTCTCCACAATGAACCCATTTCCACCCATACCATTGCAACCACAGAGGGCTTGACAAGAACGATTGTCTGTAATAAAGAGTTTTATGCCATTCAATGGCAGACCTAGAGGCAAAACAAAAGCTATCCAAGCATTGCAAGGCGTTGGCAATATTGTCTCCATCTTCCACCAAAGTAAGGAAGGAATCATCGGCAAAATGACCATTGACAAGCTGCGTGGAGGACTCTGGAAGAGAGATGCCATGCACTAGACCCCACGAGATGACATTGGCAAGAAGATAGCCAAAACCTACAACCGCTAGCACATAGAGTGAAGGTGCAAGAGGGCAAGCTTGCTGAATAGATCTGAAGAGCCCAAAAGCTTCAGATTGCCTCTCATTAATGGTGATGCAAGTAGAGGCATCACCAAAAAACATCCTCACAAATTGCAAAAAAACTAGTCCAAATCCTAAAACTTGAAGAATAGCCAAGATGAAAGGTCACTCAATCTGATCATAAGCTTTGGTAAAATCAATCTTGAGAAATAAAACCCGACACTTGGATTGTTGGGCCCATACCTTCCCAAACAACAATGATGTTATCCAAAATATTTGGAAATTTGACGAAAATATTTATGGATTACTAAAAACTTGGCAAAAGATAAGAGGTACAGATTGAGAAGCAATAAAAATACAAATAACTAGTCGGCAAGCAAAGCACGGACATCAACAATGTGAACTCAAAATGATAGAAAAACATCCAGACTGAACGCATTACCTAGTATTTTATCACAGTTGGCGGTAAACAGAAATAGCTATGCAGCAACCAGATTGCACTTTTTTCTGCATTTATTAAATAAATAAATAAAATATCATGGAACAATTGTCACTTCAAGTGCACTAGAATTGTACAACTACGAATTTATTTAATTTATATTTTCGACGAATTATTGGTACAAGATACTTTTGTGGCTTAACCAGGAAGCCCCTGAGAACTTTTGACTTGTAGAAGAAGCTGAGTTCGAGCGAAGAGGATGAAGATGCGATTTAAGCTTAGAGATGGAAGTTAGGCAACTGTGCTCTTAATTTTTTAAAGGAAGACGCGGAGCATATTTGATTGTTGTGATATCAATAGAGTTGCCTGTTTCTACATGTAGATTGGCCTGTGATATCAGTAAGAGAGGTTATAGAAGAATTTATGGGAATGTTCGTGAATATACGCAGCTGTAGCAGCTGGACGAGGGAGTTTCCGAACGATTGCTAAAAATACTTTTTTCAGTTGAAGTTGTGCAATGGCTGTATCACGAAGGTCAGACAGATGCTTCAAATGTAATCAATTGGGGTACTGGGCTAAGGACTGCCCCAATAATTCCACGCAAGAACGACTCCCAAAATTTTCCCTTGGAAATGACGTTATTCCACCAAAATTGTGCCGCTGTGGTAGACAATGTGACATTCGCATTTCAAAGAGCATTGCAAACCCTGACCGAATGTACTACAAGTGTGATGAGGTATCAGCTCACCTCTGAGCAGAGTTTACTGTAGATTTATGTCCGTGCATGGATTAGTAGAATGATGTCTATTCTTATTTTTATAAATAAGCACATTTAAATGCATAGAATGCTGATTCAAAGTCTTTGTGCAGTGTATTTTTTTCCAATGGTGTGATGTCCTTGAAGCCTTTGCTTCTCAAAGCCCTAATCCAAACACTCAGACACGCTATCTGAAACCTAACGATCACTCACGAAATCTTAACCCTGTCCTTAGCACTCCATCATTTAATGGCCCGAACCCTAGCCCTACTTCTCCTTCAAATAACCCTAGCCTTGGCTCTCCTTCATATACCCTTAACCATAACCCTAGCCCTCCGGCCCGAATTCCCATCACTAGCGGTCATGAAGAATCTGGATTGGAGCAACAAGTTGAAGCTCCTTCGATCCGGTGCGCTTGTGACGCAGGGCCTTGCCGAGTTTACACTGCCCAAACTGTGAAAAACAAGGGCAAGCGGTTCTTTGCGTGTCACATCAAAAAGGTATTGGAATTTTCATTTTCTGTTTCTCGTCTTAATGTTACGGTATGCCCTAAATGCTTTTAAATTATCATTTTTTTCTGGTGTTCTTTGTTAGGGGGAAGGGTCTTGTGGATTTTTCAAATGGTGTGATTAATTGGACTCAGCTGCTTATTCTGTGAGGTCCGAGCCAGAGGACAGTGTGAGGAGAAACGTTGCCTAGCAAGATATTGTCTTGAAAGTTTGAGAAGAGGGGGGAAAAATTGCTATTATTTGTCTATAAACTGGAGATATTGTGTAGAAAGTTCTGAGAAGGGGTGCAAATATTGCCCGTATTGGTCCAAAAACAGGAATTTAACTGGAATTCAGATCGGGTCGTCCATAATTATTCCATAAAATGTACCTGGGCAGTTGTGTAAGCGAAAATGGAGTATGTTCGAGTATAATCAGTTTTGGAGTCTTAAGAATGTAGAAGAAGCTTACTCTTGCTATGAATCCTACATCTTTGCCATTTTGGTGGATCAACATCATTTTGAGAAATTCTGCTACTTACGTAAATATGATATATGAATTACTGCATAATTAATTGGTGCTTAGTGAGATGTGGTCAATGCAAGTTTTAGTAAGATGTGGTCAATGCAAGTTTTGTGAAGAGCCATTTTTTAACTGATATGTTTACAGTTGAATGTTTGTCGGTAGTAATTGTGTACAAGTTTAAGAAATTCTGCTATTTATGTAAGTATAATAAATGAATTACTGCAGGATGAGTCGGTGCTTAGAAAGATTTGGTCAATTGAAGTTGTGAAGAGCCATTTGTTAAATGATATTTTTACAGTTGAATGTATCTTGGTAATAATAGTATACAAGTTTTAAGAAATCCTATTATATATTTAAATATGATTATATGAATTACTGCAGAATTAGTCGGTGCTTAGTAAGATTTGATCAAGTCAAGTTTTGGGAAGAGCCATTTGTTAATGATATTTTTACAGTTGAATGTTTCTTGGTACTAATTATGTACAAGTTTTTGCATTAATATTTTGGATCAGGGGAAAAATTCTCGTCGTTTATAACTCGAGTTTGAATGCCCTTCCCTGCAGTTAGATAAAACTCATAACCATAACACACGCAGCTGGGTACCTCTGTAAGCAAGAATTGAGTATGTTTTAGTGTAAATAGTTTTAGAAAGTTAAGAATGTAGACGGGTTTACCTTTTGCAGACAATCCAACTTGGGCATTATGGTGGACAACTACTTTCTGCTTATTATGCAAATATAATATTTGAAAAGTGCTGCTAAAATAATTAGACAGCCGAAGCACGATCACAGGTCTAATCAATTTAAATTTTCATTACAGGGCGTGTAAGTTTCCAATTCTACAGCATGTAAGTTTCTTATTCTGCCGCTCTGTATTCATTATGCTATTAGCAGTTCCGATCTTTATCTCTCTCTGCCGTTTAGGCAGGATACTAATGTTTTCGCTTGATCTTTGCATATTAATCAGGCTTTCGGGAAATGTGCTAAAGTTGTTTAACCAATGCTCTTTCACAACAATTCTATTAAACTTGAATTTATCAATTAATTCCCGTTTTTTGACTGGCCATTTAGTTTTTGCCAGTGGTTTGGCCATTCCTACAGAAAATAAATTGACATAATTTACGGCATCTTCATCGAGGCGTCTATGCCTTAGATGTGTTTCCTGCATGTGCCTTTTAGCAGGCAGCTCTTCCAGAAGGCAGATGTCATGAAGACAGCCCCAAAACCAAGGCAATAACAACCCTCAAATAGATCTAAAAGGGTATCAAAATAAGTGGACAACCCCCAAATATGCAGTCTATTGAAGACATGAGTCGAACTACAAACCCAAGCACCTGCAATATTTCTGAATGTTGCAATTTTAAACAGGTATTACCTGACACAGTTGTTTTCTGGTTTCCCTTTTTTATCATGGTTAAATTGTTTAAGCAACATTTTATATCTCTATTGGTTTTGTGTTTTAGGAGGTTTAGACTGTTAAAATCCTAATGCTACAAAAATTATCCAAAAGTTCATTTTCAAAATTTTCAACTCTTTAATCAGAAGCCCCTGTTTTTCTTTGCCCAGATGATGTGTTGTTTAAGATACATTGTGTATACATATATAAGAATTCGGAATCCTTCTTGTGCTGTTTTTTCTTATCTCTTTTGTAGGATGCGTTGAAAATAATTGGTGCACAATTGTTACTTGGTTATTTGGATACTTTTGGTATCTCTGGCTTCCATTCGTATTTGGAAGCCTGTGGCTGGCTTCCTGCCAGCTTCTACAGGGCTTGAGCACCCAAGGGTCCAGCAGTTAAAAACATTGAAAAAACTTAAATAAAAACTTTAGTTGCTCAATATGCATGTTACTTGGTTATTTGGATACTTTTGGTATCTCTGGCTTCCACACGAATTTGGAAGCCTGTGGCTGGCTTCCTGCCAGCTTCTACGGGGCTTGAGCATCTGAAGGTCCAGTGGCTAAAAACATTGAAAAAACTTAAATCAAAACTTTAGTTGCTCAATATGCATGTTACTTGATTATTTGGATAATTTTGGTATCTCTGGCTTCCAAGTGTATTCGGAAGCTTGTGGCTGGCTTCCTGCCAGCTTTTACAGGGCTTGAGCACCTGAGGGTCCAGCGGCTAAAAACATTGAAAAAACTTAAATAAAAACTTTAGTTGCTCAATATGCATGGTGCTTAAATTGATTTTTTTAGGTTGTTTTTTGGTATGAAACCCGCAAATGACCCTAAAGGTGAATGTTGAAGCATTCACAACTCATTTTGGAACTTTGTTTGCACCAAGTTCAGCATTTGCACTCTGATTCATATTAGTTAATTCGGTCTACCATCATTAACTAAGTTTTTATTTTGTTTGAATTTTGAACATAATCTATTTGAACTTATTGTCTAACACTAAACTCTAATGTTGAACAAACACATATTGATATATTTGAAGTTGTGAGACCTCGTTCATCCAATCCGTCATGGTGTAGATGACATAATTGCATTATGATACTCCTAATTTGATACTTTGATATACTTTTGAGACTATAGAGTTATGCTATTTTAATATTTGCATTTTGATGCTTTGCACTTATGTCTACACATTAGAACCTAAATGATATAATTAATGATTTCATTCATGTACTAAGTCTTTTCAATTGCTTTGATAGAGGTTGAATTGCAGAAAATGCTTGTGATGTTATGTTTAGGTGGGGTGGGGTATGTTACTGCTTTTGATATTCAGTGTTTGGATATTTGACATTATTCAAGATTTAGTAGGACAATGGTTTATTTGATCTATTGATTTTGACACTTACAGTAGTGATCTGCATCTACAATATGCACTATGAACCTGATATTGTGAATGGAATGATCAGGCACATATGCATGCAACTATATGACATGATAAAATTAGATTATAATATGATGCTTACGATGATCTATGATTAATGAGATATGCAGGTAAATGTTAATTTGGTTACAATGACTTATGATTTAAATGCAAATCAATGTTAATTTGATAATGATGATCTATGATTAAATGTGGTATGCGGATAGATGTTAGTTCGGTTATGATGGTTTACGATTTAATGTGATATGTAGATAAATATTAATTCGATTATGATGATTTATGATTTAATACGATACACAGACAAATGATTGATTTTGATGGTTTGTGATATGCAAACTTTGATATTTTAACATTTTGAATGATTTACGGGAAATGATTAGGGGAGGAAATTTATTTAAATTATGTTAATAAGACTTCGTAACATTTAGAATTATATGCATTTATGATATATATTTATGCAACCTTCTTGGATTACTGATGCTTGAGTTGAATGTGCAGGAAATGGAACCATGGAAATTCTTGGGGGAAACTTCCAACCCTTTGTGAACATAAATTAACCAAGGCGAATCTTTGGAAGATTCAAAAGCCTCGTTGTGAAAGTATTTTCTTTCGTAAATGTGAGTTGCTTGCATGTGGGAATGTTTAATCATAAAGAGGCATTAGGGGGCATGTCATGGTGATGTGAAATGTATTCTTATGTGTCACTTGACACTTCTGAATTTTGTGTGTAATGACATGTCATCTAGGGTTTTGATTATGATAGAGTTTTACCTTGAAATTAATTACCTTATTAATAAATTAGTAAACCCACTTGACAAGGGGTAGGATGGGTCACCATCAAAGGAAATTCGAATTTGGACTTGCCTAGGGTTTTGAGGGATGATTAGGTGGTCCCAAAGTGCCTTTTATGTTGAAATACGTTGACCATGGGATAGTATATCAAGTAAGGGACCTAATTTTGACCATGTGAGTGCCTAGATAGCTTGGGGGGGCCCTTTACCCATGCATTCTTCCATCAATTCGAAAATTGGAGTTGTCACATGGGTTCTTCTTGCATGTTCCCACTAAGTCAAATATAGCCAATTTAGAGTAGACAAGTTTGTAAGAAGGGATGGCTTAGTGCTTTGCTAAAAATGGTTAGTGGGAAGGCCTTATTATAGGGTCTTGGACAAACTAGTGGGTTGTTTACCTACTCTCTAACTTTAGAGACAGTTAGGTTTTGGAGGGGGATGAAGGGAGCTCTACTACAACTATCACTACCCTAGCTCGAACCAAGGTTGGTATTCCAAATTATGCTTCATTTTCTTCTTGAGTATTGCAAAATAAATCTGCAAGTAGGGAGAACTTGTCAATGGAGTATGCATTGCATTGTGAGTCTTTACATTGTGGAATATGGTATTGTGTTGTGGCCATGTGAATGTGTATTGTGTTCTTGAAGATTTCTTAGTTTTCTTTCTTGATTGTTTTCTTGTGGATTGGAATGTGAATGTGATCATGGGCGTGAGGCTTCACTCACCCTTTTGGGAAGGGAAGAGAAGCCCAGGGTGAATGGCATAGTTGAGCTTGAAACGTAGTTGAGGACCTTGGAGTATGGGCTCCATTGTATGCCATTATCATTCATATTTTGTTTTGGGGGTGATACAGGAAAAATGGTGAAGAAAGGAGGTAAATGAAGTATGAGTTTCCAAGGAAGCTATAATTGTTGGTAGTGTGTTTTGGAGGATATTCATGGAAGCCCCGAAAGGGCATGATATTTTGTTGAATTGTGAAGCCTCGAAAGGCCATGAAATTGGCTTATTGTAGATATGATATGATATGGAAAACCTCCTTGTGCAAGCCCACCTTCACCCTATGTTTAAGGTTTCATTTGTGAACTATTGTGAAATACCTTGGGATGGGATTGTTGAAAATTTGTAATGTGATGTTTATGCATTTGTAAGCTTGGAATGAAAACCGGTTTGTATCTTGTTTCCCCTGCTCGGTGGGTGGCTTCATAGAAGCCTAGGTTGGGAGGTGAGCCTCCATGGTTCCTAGTTTGTGTGCATGTGCAGGTTTTGTGAAGATGGTTCCGTGAAGATGTTAGGGATTTCACCCTTGACAATGTTGGGAGTTCAAGTGTGTAGAGAGACTGTTCCATGTTATCACAAAATGTGTTGTAAATATTAATCCCCATTTGTTGTTCAATGTAATGTAAGGTGAAAGTCTCCCCATTCATGAGTGCTATTGAAATATGTAAGAAAAGATTGGAAATTAGTTATTTAGTTTACTTGTAAGGAAGCATTCATTGTGAGTATTCACATTATGTAATTTCAAAGGAGAATGGAGAATCATGTAAATGTAATACTTCTTCTTACAATTCAAGTACTGCAAATATTTTGTAGTGGATACATCCTTTGTTATAATTGATTCAATTCAATGCATAATTAGTTGTAATGTAAATACATATATTTGGTGGAAGGAAATAAATATATTCTGATAGTTCATTTAGGTAATAAGTCACTTGGATTTTGAGTTTAAATAAAATGATTGGTGACACCACCACATGACCAAATTTATGAACAAAAAAACACAATTCCATGGTAGAAATAAGAGGAAGTTAGCTTGAGAAAATGAGTGAATAGACCAAAATCATAAGGGAACCATCTTGTAGATGTAAAATATGTCTCTAGAAAATGTACGGGGAAAGAAATTAATTCCTTCCCCAAGATTACAGACCAATAAAATAATAAAAGAGAATATGCTAGATACCCCTAGTAGAACTTATGAGCTTAGAGTGATAATATTAAATGGTTAACACTAGGACCCCTATGTCATTTGAAAAGAAAAATTCACAAGGACCCTGAAGTGACATATAGAAATATACAAACAAGGTATAGTACAAAAAGAAAATAAAATGAGAGAAAATTATAGGTAATCTCTAGCTTAAAACAACAATATAGAAAAAATAATAATAATGTTATGAACCCATTACTTAGGTGTTAGTCCATGTTCAATTAAAAAAAAAATTATACCATGCAAAGGGGTGGATGTGGTCCCACTAGGTGACCTTCACCTCTGATTTCACCTTGGGCCATGTAAAAACGTTGGGGCTCTCCAATACAATTGTGACATAGTCAACCTTCTAGGCGCTCATTGGAAAGGACTGACAAAAGGTAAGAGCTTGGAAAGACTCCCCACCTTCCATGCCTAGGAGAGAGAAGACATGAGCTTGGGAAGTGTTCCCACTCCGACAAGGAAGCCCATTAGAATTGGGCAACAACTACCTAGGCAAGAGGATCGACTGCCTGGATGCCCCATCCTTATGCCATCTGCATGCACCCCATCTGGCCTCCTATGTCCGTACGGTAATGTCGTACTCTGACGGATTCCAATGAGATAGTGATTCATAAAATCATAGGGGACACGACATTCAATGAAGAAAGAGATCACTAGTATCAAATAGTTGTAAGAAAAGACTTTGTTGTAATAAATATTATATCATAATATTTCTCGCTCTCTCTATATATCTCTTTTGTTGGTAATGAAAGGTCAAATTAATTAAGAATAAATCTTTCTATATACTTTTGAGAAATGGTATTGTAGAGTCTAAGGGAAAAAATTGTAATTGGTAAATTTAATATAATTCGTGTACATTGTTTACAAATTTTTTTATAGTTTTTAATATTGTTTATACACGTACAATTGATGTATTTGATATTGAGTTATATAGGGTTATGAAGTTCATTTCAAATATAAAATATACATTTTTATTAAATGTATGATTATGTAAGTTGTTTCTTTTGTTAAGATTTTATGTATTAGTTAGGTAAGATATTTTACTATTTGTTGGAGGTATAAAATCTATAATAAATTTATATGATTATTGCAGTGGTTCTGAAATATATAGTATATATAACTTAGTCACGAACACTTTAGTCACTGTGATCAAAGTAGATGAGATAATGGAAAAATGGTTAATTGAAAGAGGGTGAGCATTTTACATAGGAGTTGACAATTGTTGGTTTGTCATTTACATTTATCACTCTTATGTAATGTTTCATTGTGAGTAATTGAAGGCATTCAAATCTATTTTGGAAAAATCAAACTTGGAATAGGTTTATAAGTAGGAGATAATTTCCATAACAGGTCAAATAGTGATATTTCTATTATGGCACAGATATTTAGTTTTTGAGTTAAACTCATTGACCCTTATTTCATGAGTAATAGTTCACAAGAATCAATCTGTAATGAGAGTGAATGATAAACTTAGCACTCATCGCATCTAGGTGAAGCTTTGGGCCTTTGTAGGAGGTCGTTCATCCTAGTACATATTTCAAGTCAAGTGTGAGCAACATTATGCTAACATGGTGAAATATTGAGCCTTCGTAAGATACCACACATCCAAGTACTATTCTAGCTCAAGTGCAATCTAGGTGATGCTAATAGAAGCAAAACATTGATTCTTCTATGGAGTTTGCATGTCCTAGTACATCTCCAATTCAAATGGAATTGAGTTAGAATTGCACTGTGATGGGTGAACTCTTAGGGAGCCCAAATATCACGTTTGAGTTGGGGTTGTACAAGTATGAGTTTAGTCATGGGAAGGCTCAACGATTTTCCTTTGTTAACATCACCTAGATGCAATGAGTGATAAGTAGTCCATTCATTTTCTTGAGGGATGGGTTCTTGTAAACCATTACTCAAGAAACATAGATTAATGGGTTTGACTCAAAAACTACATAGACGAATCCTAATAGCAATATTACAACTTAGAATAAATACCAGATTTGTTGAAGTCTCTTTAAAATGGAGCTCTAAACTCATTTTAGTATACAATATTTTATTGTTTGCTACTGTTTATGTAAGTTCATCTATTCATTATCCAATTAAGTAAAAGATAGGTTAAATATCAAACTGAATGAAAAACTATAGATTTATTAAAATCATGAGTTAACATTTTCATGTATCTATTTTTGTGTATATTCTTGAAGGATTCATTTTTTTATATCGATGTAAACATGTACAAACTTCAAACTATTCCACTTTTAGATAATGTTATGTTAGTCATTATGGAAAACGTTGGTAAATAAGATGAGAAAATTTGGTGGCTAGAGTAGTGAATATAATCTAAATTTTTGGTAACAATCATAAGTTTAATGATGAGGATAGTCGAGGTGATTTACTCATCAAGGCATGTGGATTTTCTAGTTATTACAATGAAAACAATTTGACAATTGAAACATGTGAATTTTTTATGTACGACATCTCAAGAAGTACTAGTTTTGATACCTAAAATAATAATATTTATACATAGAAAAATATGATTATATGATGATTCTCTCTTCCAGCTACCTCATGTAGCTGTTATTCTTTGTAAACTTGCTTTGTTTCTATATATATATATATATACATATGATAAAAATTGTAATAGTTCCATGATATAAGATAGTTTATTGACCAAAATAATGAAACTGATTTTCAATAACAAAAGGACAAGAAACTTTCTATAATAAAATAAATTTTGAGACAACAATTAAAGTTTATAAAACTTTATATAAATGTATTCATGATTATATTTGTATGGGCACTTTATATGGCTATTTTATAAAGCCTCATTAGTGTTCCAATATGTGGTTAGAGTTTGAATATGTAGAAGATATAAGGGAAGCCTTTTGGGTTTCTTAGCAATTCTAGTTTAGGGATTACATTTTACACATCTTGAATATTATGAGTAACGAATGAAAGTTTTCTTTTTGGTTCTTTCCCTCAAGAGCTCTTTTTGAACCAGTTTATTTATTATAATATATAGTGATATTCTACTCTTGTTAAGAAAAATAATAGCACTCATTGAAATTAGACCACTAGTATGCACATGGAAATTCCACCTCTTCTTTTTGATAACTAGTCAATTACTTTTAACAAGAGCTCTAAGAGAGCTTGAGTCCTTGCCTTGTGCAAAGTTAGAAGGTTAAAAATGTAAAAGATATTATGTAACATTAGGTTAAGAGAAAAAGCGTAAATAAAAAATTATCATGTTTTTTAAGTACTAATATTAAAGTATCTAAATATTATATTTGTTAAGCGTATATAAAGATTTAGTAATATGAAATTTTAAAAAAAATTGTAGATAGAGTGTGGAAGGGAAAGATTAAGTATTGTGAATTTTGAAAATTTTAATGTTAAAATATTTTTTAAATGTTGATTGTATAAATAATTTAAAATCATAACAAAAAATTGTCCAAATTTACACACCTTTCTAAGCATATCTCTTGTACTAGGGAAAAAAAATTGCTACAAAGAAAATTAGGTATTTCTAGTACTGCAAACTAAAAAAAATAGAACTCAAAGGCATGACGATCAAGAATTACATAGAAAACCCGATTAAGATGAAGCTTCCTAATCAGTAAATAGCAAACACTTACGCCCGTCAAGCCAAAAAGGACTTATTGATGCCATATTAGAGTCTCAAATATTTTTATTGTCCTACTCAAAAATGATTTGATTGATCTTGAACACATTTCCACCCTTTTATAATATTAAATATAGAAGAAATGTTTTTAGAAAACCTTTGAATAAATATGAAAAATATTTTTCTTATGAAAAATAAAAAAAGATTTATAAAAAATTTACAACCTAACTAACTTTTCTTGGTCTAGCTTTGTGGTGTGAATGACTCTAGACACTGCACTGGTGTAGCTTGTTCTCATCAGCATAAATGACATACTGCAATGGTTTCCTCTGTAATTTATGTCTTCATCTTTCTTGACGAAAGCCACGGTCACTATCTTCACAATCTTGGCAAGGTCGCTGAGTTTGGAGAGATTGTCATCAATCAACCTTTTGCAAGCTCCTTGATTATCAACGATAGAAACCAATTTGTGTGTGTGGCTTTATTTGCCACAAATTATCTTGCTCAAATGTGACAAGGGTTATAGTGTTCTTCAGATGTAATTGATAGTGTTTTTTCACACATTGATTTGTTATTACAAGTTGTAAGCATACTACTTCTACACATACTTTCTTTGTTGATTGTTTCTGCGGTTTGTAAGCATGTTGGAATTTTAGCTTACCAGCATAAAATAAATTTTATTTTTAATTCATATGGCAGTTTGAGTTCCTCGATGGTAGGTTGATTGTTTTAAATGACCCACTCTGTCATCTCAATTCTAATTTAAGATATCTTGCAAGTAAATTTTTCATTGATTGTTTGATAGAATTTTCCAGAGAAATCAAGGGAAGATGTCCAATTGTTGTTGTTGATAAAAAGGTTTTATGAGAATAGAAATGCTCAAAATTCTATAATGCTACAATTCATACATATTCATTTTCATAGGAGGTTTGAGAAGCAAAAAAGGGTGAGGATTGGGGTTTTAGATGGAATGAGCAATCTAAAGTAGACGCTTCCCCTGTGCCAAGAAGTTTCTGGAGATCTTTTTTCTTTAATTTTAGTATCAAAAAATATATTTACCCCTACCAAAATTGTTGCTAGCCAATGAGAAAACAAAAATTTCCCATTGAAAATTAATTTAAAAATAAAAGATTTTTAAACCTTCAAAATTTATTAGCTTCAGTACAAAAAATAAATTGATGGTGACCACCATCGAAAACATAAGTACCCTGCCTTACGCAAGGCAGGGACTAATAAGTCATATTGCTCTCTCTCTCTAAATTAATCAATCAATCTTGAGATAATCATTATAGTTTATCAAACTTTATATACATGAATTCATGATTATATTTGTATCGGCACTTTATATGGCTGTTTTGTAAAGTCTCATTAGTGTTCCAATATGTGGTTAGAGTTTGAATATCTAGAGGATATAAGGCAAGCCTTTGGGCTTTCTTTGAACCAATTTATTTATTATAATATTTTATGATATTCCACTTTTGTTAAAACAAAAAAAAAATCGCACTTATTGAAATGTGATACTGCTTGACATGTGATACTTACACCAATTAGTATACAAAGACAAACATTTCATAAAAATATCTAAATTAATTAATTAACAAAATTCTTTATTGTTTGTTTTAAAATCTTAGTATCGCGTCAATCTTAAATTTGTTATAGTTGAAAGTTGTTTTTTGAAATTTATTTTATTTGAATATTCGATTTAACTTCAATTCAATTTCAAAGAGTAAATAAAGTATATTATATATCTTATTTCTTTCGTATTAATTATTCTAATTTCAATTAAGTGATTCAATATATTTTCATGAATAATATTTTTTTATTTTATATTTTAAGAATGTTATATATATATATATATATATATATATATATATATATATATATATATATATATATATATATATATATATATATATATATATATATATATATATATATATATATATATATATATATATATATATATATATATATATATATATATATATATATATATATATATATATATATATATATATTTTATCTATTTGTTACATTCATGAACAAATAAAATTATATAAGCAATTTATTAATCTATCCATTATTTCAAATAATCTTTTAAATTCTAAAATATAATTATATTAAAATTACTATAATAAGAATAATTGTAAATTTTTTAAATTGCTTTAAAGTCATTTTTAATCTAATATCATAAAACATAACACATAATAATATAATTTTGTATGACTATTTTTAACATTCATTAAATAAAATAATAATATTTATATTCTTAAATAATGGATATATATTTAAATAATTATATATTTATCAATCATATATACCTATTCAAATATTGATCATGAATACCATTTTATCAATTTTCTTTTCCAATTATGTGAATAATATGTCTCTGTATTTATTATAATAAATGAGATCATTATTATAGTACTGAAAATAATGATAAAACAAATGTTTCTTCTCACATTTGAAATAGTGTACAGATAAGAGATAATATGGAAAATTATTATTTCATGCTTTGTAGGCATATTATCTCTTAACAAAAGAAACAACTTAAATAATCATACATTTAATAAAAATGTATGTTTTATATTTGAAGTGAACTTCATAACTCTATATAATTCAATATCAAATACATCAATAATATGTGTATAAACAATATTAAAAAATATAAAATGTAAACACTGTAAATGAATTATATTAAATTTACCAATTAAAATTTTCTCCCTTAGATTGCAATACTATTTCCCAAAAGTATAGAAAGATTTATTCTTAATTAATTTGACCTTTCCTTACCAACAAAAGAGATATATAGGGGAGAGGCACCAGTAGTCATGATGACTAAATTTGTCAACACATAATTGTAGAACCGAATGTTGCAGGACTTTCATTTTTTTTTAGAAATGTAAAATGACCACTTAACTAACTTCAACTAAGGTTTGAGGCTACCATTCACTCGGCAAATTGTCGAAATAATCAATTTAATTCAAAATGTCCTAAAAATGAGATTTTGGAGGTCTTGACTGAAACTTACTAATATAAATATCAACAAATGATTGTTTAAACATCATTTCTTATGAAAATATATTCAAATACTTCTTATGAATGTAACTTATTAAATATTTAAAGAATCATAAAAAAAATTGATATCATTTTTTTAAATTACTTTAATATCTTATATAAAACAACAAGAAACCAATAATTGATCATATTTAACACAACTTATGTTCACATGGAAATATATTATAGTTTAAAATTAACTTTATAAACACACTATTCTTTTTAAACCTATTTAAATTGTAATCCATTTATTTCACTTCTACTTACAACTCACTAACTATGTTTCCCTAAATAATCACACAAAGTCAAATTTTATACATGTTACCCTCTAAAATTTACCCACCATTTGTTTATGATTTACGATGATAATTTTTTCTCTCAATTCTACCCAAGTATCACCTAAAACTGAACAATATAAGATTGATTATGATAATGGACACGTGTTGATTAAACATACTCACACGAGAACTCTCTCCATTCTCTTTCCAGAACTTTCCTTAAGCTCCATGACATTCACAGTAGGCTTTGCATGTGTATAGTTGAGACAACTGTAGGGTTTGCATTTGTATGGTTGAGACACATAATCTCTTATGCATTTGACATGACGAAACTTTGGAGATTATAGTCTGCAAACCTGTGGTATCCATGGTTGGAAATTAAAACACAGACAGATCATTGTTAGGCATCATTGTAGATCTTCCTCATCTTCTTGCTCTCATCCTCTGCATCTTCTTCTTCTTTGAGGTCGTCATGGGTGAATCGAGGCTTGGTGATGTGGAGATAAGTGAGGGCTTTTTGAGTTCATTGAGACATTGGAGGAGAGTCAGCTGCCTTTGATTTCTTGACTCGTGGCTTCCACCACTTCCAGGGCAAAACAATTTCGATTTAGAGAAGAGAAGATTCATGTCAATTCACACAGAATTCCTCATTGTCACTTGAAAGCTTGAAACCCTAAGTCGTAGCTTATATTTTTTAGGCATATTATATCTCCTAGAGAAAATTTCCAGGTA
The DNA here is from genome assembly GCA_028749045.1 of Cupressus sempervirens. Classification (NCBI taxonomy): domain Eukaryota; kingdom Viridiplantae; phylum Streptophyta; class Pinopsida; order Cupressales; family Cupressaceae; genus Cupressus; species Cupressus sempervirens. Next base: position 763,575,076 of record CM053791.1, read on the forward strand.
AAGATTCACTGCTTATTTATATACCCATGAATTTAATTCAATGTAGGTCTCTTTCATCAAGTTTTTCTCCGTCTTTGTTTCATTACAAATCCTTTAATGTGAAGAGCCTAGATTTTGTAACAAATCCGCAAATATGAAAGAATTTCATGAGTTTTGTAGTTTCCTTTTCAACAGCGAAAGAGATTCTTGTATGCTTTGTTGATAATCTTATTGAGCTTGCATTTCATTAGAAATTTGCAAATGTTAAAGAGTGTAGGAGATCTGCAGTTTTCATTTCAATTGCACAACAAATTCTTATACGTTTTGATGATATTCTTGTTCAGCCTTTATTTCATTACATGAAATCTGCAAATATTATACAATTTTACTAGATTTTCTTGTCTAGTGAATGGCTAACTGTGAATTTCAAGGTTGGACAACAAGGATATCCAGAGCCTGATGAAGAAATACCCAAACAGACCAACTGATATATTTAGGATCGAGATCATGCCTAGAGTCAACATCAATTTGTGAATTGTTATAGAAAATACTATACCAATTATCCCACTCACACTTAACCCACAACTGGTTAGCTGATGGGTAACCCCCATTTGAGCATAGGAATTGATGAAAATAGCTCATCTGTTTCCATCTCATCACAATTATCAATTCCTCTGGTTCTAGAATCCTCAATTTCAAGAGTTGATTGGTTCTGAGCATCCATTTCCAAAGCTTTCCTAGGTAAAATTAAGTGGGTATTGATTTTAAGCTATCAATGCTTCATAAAGTCATGTTGAAGTCCAGTCAAAGAGAAATGAAAAGGTTGCATAGCTGATTAGTTTAGGATGATAATATACTCCCTGATTAAATTATCAACTATAATTCAAATCCTCAAAATGTGTGATCATAGTTAAACCCATATCTATGCAATCCAAATTATAGAATTTGAAAAAGTACACAAAACGACAGCCCCACTTTATATCATTGGGCCAAAGGTTGGGTTTTTAAAGACTGTTCATTTAATATTAGGATGAAGGGAATGATGGTACTATTTTCTTTGATGTGTCTAGTAAGCATATTTATAACATGTTAAAAGATGATTGCTCTATCTTTCAAAGGGTTAACCAATGTTGGGCCTTGACTGGCTCGACTCTAGGTGGCACTCTTGTCTTTGACTTTTTTGTTTTCATTCTCCCAGTGAACCAAAAGAATCTTGGTTTCGTTACCTCTTCTTGCTCAAAAAGTTGGTTGTTGGTAATACGTTGTCTTCTGTTGGGGTTGAGTCTATTGATTGCGGAATCTTCTTTGTCCTTGAAACTTATGAACATCTCCTTTTTGAGTGCAGGTATGCTTGTGGTATGTGGTCAATCTATTTTGGTTCCCTATTCTTTGGAATAGTTGTCTGGGGCTTTCTACTAGCTCATTTTGTAGAGTCTTTTGATTTGCATACTAGTAAGTTTATCTTGTCCTTTCATGTGAAATTTTGTGGGTCCTCTAGAAGGATAGAAATGGAGAGATTTCTCAAAGGTGTGTATGAGGCAACTTACTAGGTTTAGATGTAAACTTATACATTGTCATATTATGTCATAGGTATCTGCTTCCTTAGAGATTTCTAAAGATAAGTTTATGATTCTCATAAGAGATCGACAACTATTGATCCATAAAAAGGACATTATGTAATTCCAGTACTTCAATACCCATAAGGATATGTGAAGCTCTGAATCAATATATTAAAGATTCAAAATTGATGATAAACAGGGTTTTAGAAATGGTGGGTCGTCTGTGGCCTCTGGTCATAGAGCTAATATAGCTGATTCCACTGTCAACATGGTTGTCGGTGAGCAATTTGAACAAAGCAACTTCAATGATACCTAGTGGTTTTGATATTTTGACTTGGACTCAAGTCTTTCTTTTTGGTCCTAGAACGCTTTTTTGTATTCAGTGACAATAGTGCGTTCAATTTAATTTAAGTCTTGATGTAAAATGTCTATAAATCCGTTATAAGTATATACAAGCACATAAATAATATAAGGAAAATATTGATAGGGTATCATATAGACTGGACTCTCAAACAAAATTTGCACTAACAAAATTTATATCTCATAATTCATAATTTGGTTTCAGATTACATCAAGCTATGAAGTTAGCCAAAATACTTCATAACATATATATGGCATATGTATATCTAGTTTCAAGGATCCTGGATATGGTGTGATTGATCATGCACCTAACTTCCATCCAAAAATCAAAATTTTTACATCATAAGTTATAATCTGGTCTCAAGTTACATCAATGTATGAATTTAACCAAAATACTTCATAGCATATAATATATCCAAGTCTCAAGTTACATCAATTTATGAAGTTAGACAAAATACTTCATAACATATGATATATCCAGCATGTGTATGGTTTGATTAATCATATACCTAACTTGCATCCAAAAATCAAAATTTTCACAATGTAAGTTATCATTTGGTCTCAAGTTACGTTAGTATATGTAGTTAATCAAAATACTACATAGCATATGGTATATCTAGTCTCAAGTAGTTCAATATATGAAGTTAACCAAAATACTTCACATCATATGATATATCCAATCTCAAGTAGCTTGCATATAGTGTGATCCATCATGTACCTAACTTCCATCCCATAAAATCTGGTTTCAAGGAACTGTTACTCCAGAAATACGATTTGACGATTCATGTACATACAAAAAATCCAAAAAAAAATCAATTTCAATGAACTTCTACTCCAAAAATATGGTTTGATGAATCCTGCACCTACCAAAAATCCCCCCTAAAAAATAATAATTTCAAGGAACTTATACCTTCTAAAGTAGTATTTTTCATACAATCATATTAGCTTTTATGAAAACCTACACCATCCATTGGTATGGTTGTAATATTAGAACTTAAGCCTCCATTAGATATGCTTGTATTATTTGAACTAGATCCTCCATTTCCTTGCTCCATGGAAGGTGTTATGGGAAGTTGTAATTGGCTTACAAAAATCTGATTGTTATTTGGATGATTGGCAATAGACGAATAAGCAAGAGTGTAAATGTTCATTATATCTCTCAAAATTGAATTTTTTGGAAGAGGATTTAAGGTATTTCTTAAACACCTTTGTCTTACCAACTCCTTTTTCGCTTTTTCAATTTCCCTCATTCTTTTCACTTGTTCCTTTTTCTGTTCTTTCTCTTTCCTCTGTATCATTCGAAGTTTTTCTTTCTTTTGCTTCTTCATTGCATTTTCTAGTTTCTTTTGTGCTTTCAACTCTCTTTGGATAGCTCCACTAGCTTTTCTCTCATCTGCTTGTTCCTTTTTTTTGGCCTTCAATTTTGTAATCTCTTTCTTTTTGGCTTCCTGTTCCATGAAAATTTGCATGAACTCATCTCCTATGAGTATTTGGGACTGTCGATTGAGCCTAATTGCACCACCACTCTCATGAGAATATTTAATCATTTAAAGACTCTATATTAGATTATGTATATGTCAAAGGATATGGAATTTCACTTTCTCTTTGTTTATATTGTTCTCATCTACATTGGTAGGGTAGACTATTGTATTTAAGAGTTTTATATTATTATTTTATTAGTATTGTTAGTAGATTTATTTATACTCTATTTTATTTATTTAAATATTTGTGTTAATTGTGTTTCTTAAACCATTTCAGTGTCGCATTGCTTTTCTAATTACTTGGATCATTCTAGTTGTTAGCATTGCAGTATACCATCACCATTCCCCTACTTCCATACCATTCAACCACACCTTTCAATATCCATGAGGAGGTGTTAGCCTTAGGCATCCCATTATTTGGTGGGCTTGCTCCCAAGACTATTGGTATGTCAGTATCACTTTCATATCTTTTTCATATCTTGGAATGAGCAGCTCTAAAGTTGCTTTCGCAAACAAAACATAAATCTTGGAATGAGCAGCTCTATAGCTACTTTGGAAAACAAAATAGAATACCATTTCACTGCTTGATGAAGGATAAGTTGCATCATTATTACTTGGAAGCCATATTAGAAACACTATGGTCATAGATATCTATGTAGTTAAACTTTGGCAACTAATTCCCTCTCTTCAAAAATTGTATTAGTCTTCAACTTGCCAAAGTCATCTATAAATACCTTCCTCCTACCCTAGTGTTAGTTGTGTGTAGAGTCGCCTTTTCTTTTTCCAAGGATCTCCTTCAAACCCCTTACCTATCTTTGTTCGAAGTCTTTTCCTCATCATTTATGTGTTCACTACTCCTTGAAATTGTTGGTTGAAGTCACAAGCTTCCGCGGTTGTGGTCCCCTTCCTTTGAATCGCTTTGAACCGCTTTGAACCACTTTGAACCTTGGTTCAAAGTAGTTCAAAGTAGTTCAACCTAAGATTTTCATACTAATGCTTTTTCCTTTGGCAGGAAATTTTCTTTATGCGGTGGCTTTCATTGAAGGACTTCGAACCACTTTGAATCTCAGTTCAAAGCAATTCAAAGTAGTTCTTGATCAGAACGAATGGCGATAATTTATTTCTAAAATACGGCGCGCCGCCTTTTCACAATCAATTGAGGCTCGTGTTAGATATCAAAAACCAAAAGATTTTGCTCTTTTTCCAAGGAGGAGGTCGTCATCATCAGAAGTGGAGAAAAGATCTTTGACTTGAGGAATGATCGGATATTGTACAAAATCAATCATTGTTAATTTATGTGAAAAGAGAAATCATTAAATGAAAAGCTCATGCAGTGATGCTTCGAATGTGCCAAGGTTGATGTGAGGTGATATGTCATCATGCCTATTAATTATCCAATACTTCCGCATGTAAACCTTTCCTTTAATAAAACCATTCAGTAGCTTTGTAAATTACTTTACAAAAAGCTGATTTCAAAGAGAAGGAGTTGTTAAGGAAGATAGAAGTTGTTGTTTGGTTTTCAGCGGAAAGCAGGTGAGAGTTTAGAAATCTTTGTTTTGTTCTGCAAATTTTTTGTTTTCAAAGGATTGTCTGCCAGAGGTTTTTCTTGTTTTGTTGAAAATGAAGTCAGTCTTGCACTTTTTCGGCAATGCTTCTAGCCTTGAATGTAAGAGACCAGTGATCTGTGATACAAACTTAGAAGGGGTGAATGTAGAAAAGTTGCAAAAAAATTTTCTTGAGAATACCAAAGAGGTTAAGGGATGCATGGAAGTGTTAACAAGTGGGTTAATTGAAGCCGCTGCCTTTCCTCCTGCTTTCGTAAGCCCTGAGCTTCTACAACTTTGCATTGACCATTATGATGTAAGGAGTAGAAGCATAATAAGTGAGAATGGCAACACAATACTTTCCATCTCAAGGGAAACCATTTCATCTGTTTTACAATTAACAACAAATACCTTTGCCGCATTTTCACCCACTCAAGCTTTGGCCAAATACCAGGAAACCCCTAGCATTTTTTGAAACACCCTTGCCAGGAAATGGACCGAAGTTAACTATGGAGGTTGGTCTAGGCTGCCCAAAGTCATTACGAAGGATCACATGAAACCTCATATACATGACCTGGTTGTATTATTGCACAGGGTGAAGGGTTCAACTGATGTATATTTGTTTGAAGAATGGATGTATAGATATATTGAGATTATCTTGAAGGGCGAGCAGTGGATGGATTGGGTGGAGATCATTGCCAATTCCTTTAGGAACCAACTCAAAAGGGCCAAAGAATCTCGCGAGGATTTATATATGGCCTCATATTTGACTTATTGTATTTCCTGTACATGTGATCTCACTACCCTTCCACATGGGGCATGGAACGAAGAGATAACCATCTTCCAGTATTGTCCTTTGTTGCAGAAAGACAAAGTTTTAGAGGATTTCCGTAAGGTGCATGATGTATTGTATGGAAGCGTTTGTTTGACTCTAAAGGGTGTTTAGGTGCCATGACTTTCTTCTAAGTCACAGAAACTAGTTCAACAGTATGAGAGTCATTTCATTCAATTTCTCAGGTTCACATACTTAAGAGTTGGAGGGTTTGAAGATGAACCTCTGAAGTTACCCCGATATGCCCTCGATTGTTTCGTTTTAGCTGAATTATGCAGACAGCTTTTCTTGGTCATCAAAGATAATCTTCCTCAGGAGAATTGGGAAATGGATTTCCCTATCACATTGGGCTCCTTAGTCTATACTAATATGAATAATGCTTCCATCATTGGAAACAATTTGCTGGGATTCAATCTTGGTTTCTACCACAGCAGGAGAAATTTTGATGGTAGGGGATATGCAGCTCTAACCCTTGGCCTTGAAGTAAATCCTTCAGATGCTCCTCATCTAGAAGATCTATGGAGAGATTGTGGAGATGAAGAAGAAGTCTTGAAGAAAGACCATTCTAGATTAACCTTACAACAAATCAATTCTTTCAGATTGAAGTTCAAAACATAGGGAATTATTGAAGACAGTTCATACCTAATTGAGCCTGGTTGGGAAGAGTCAAATGAGGCACAGTTCCTAGCAGTAGACTGGAGCAAAGAGGAGGAAGATGATGTTAATTTAAGAGCTAGATCTATATTAACCTATACAGATGACTGATTACAGAGGAAAAGGAGAGGAAATATCAATGAGTCTTCTCCTAAGGTGATTTCTTCCCGAGGACCACTTCAATCTGACATTCCATTTTCTCATATTGCAGGTGATGCACCGATTCCAGATAAGAAACTGAGATCCCCTCCCCATTCGCAAGCTACGGCTCCTAGGACGAGATCCCAGTCTAAGTCCAAAGCCTCAAAGCAGCCTAGTATTCAGAAACAAAAAATGACATCTCAGGGGCAGGGTTCAAACGATAAATTTGTTTCCCCTAACGAAGCAGACGGCGAGGTTCAATTCATTGAAGCCCTGAGAGTAGATCAACCTAAATTCTTAACTCCAACTAGAGACACTCAAGTAATGTCAACCACTCCTACTATTCCTTCGTGGTTTTTGAATTCAATCAACAAGAAGCGGAGTCTACAGCCGGTATCCACACCAGTAAAGGACATAGTCACTAGATACGCGGCCAGAGGTTCTAAGACAAAGAAAGTAAAAATGGATGCTTGTCTCAACAAAGACCCGATAACGGGAAAAATCATAGCAGAGGTGGCCACTTATAAACAAAAGAAAGAATCTGGGGAGATCGATGATGAAGGGTTCAAAGTTACTTCTTTTGAACTAGGTTCTATAAATAGGAATATTGGCAACAATTTCTTTAAGTTATTTGCTGACCACATGCTCACACAATTAGAGAAATATTCCAAGGAAAAGAAAGAACTAAAAGCAATGGTGGTGACAATGGCCACATACATCGATTCACTGATCAACCTAGGGGCTGCCCCCATAATCCAGGTATCACATCCTTTTGACCCAAACTCTATTGAGAGCCAGCAATTGATGAAACAAATGCAGAGGGGAAAACTGCTAACTGATGCCATGACTAACTGGGTGAATAACATAGTAAACCAGGGAAATAAATTTATTTTTGAAGTTGCCAACATCTACTTCGAAGGTGAAATGCTTCTAGGGGAGATTCAAACCTTGATCCCAATATGGGAAACAGAATTAGCACGTTGCCAAGTTGTGGTTCTCTAGGTCTCAGAGGTTGAAAATTTCGGGGTTCTCAAATTCCTGAGTGAAAATCCTATGAAGGTCGTGGACCCCTACATACTTTTTATTCTAAAAAATAATATGTATTGGAAAGAGTCCATTTACAAAGAGACCATCAAAGAAATACAAGGCATTGAAAGTAAGATCACAGGAATGCACGAGGAACTGGTAAAGGACATGAAGATTGTCAATCCTACAGGCATCTTACAATTCGAGGAAGGAAATATGGGCACTGAAGCATTAATCAAGGGTTTCGCCGGAGCAGTAGAACATATCCGAGACAACGAATCGCCGAAGGCCGATGATTTCACCTCCTTGGCAAGCATCAAATCCATGTTGCCCCTTAATGAGAACCTGATGCCACGTCAGAACCTGAAGGTAAAAGAGTATAGGTGGTAGACAGATGCATGCAGAGCCCGGGTGATGAGCTTGAAAAACCCATACTCCCATGCCACGCAGGAATTCATATCCACATTTCGAAGTTGGAAGTTAGTGCGTCAAACTGTTGGAGAGGAGGAGAAAATTGACACAGATACTGGGAACTGAACGGTCGCCTGTTGGCACTCTTTCTTTTTGATAATTGCTTTCTAGTTTTATAACGGTTTCTTGTATTAATTCGATAGGGCTGGGTTTTAATGGAGGCCCTTCGGATTTGAAAAACTATAAATGTTGGGGCATTGAACTGTGTTTTTTTAGCAAATAGGAGATAGAAGATAGAGGTTAGATAGCAGTATTTTAACATAGATTTGATTTTGATAACAATATTTGGGAATAGCATATGAATGCTTTGGCTTTCAACGACTTGGTGCATTGAAGCTTGAATATACATATATGAAAAATTTTGAATTATGCTTTGAAACTTTGTGTTTAGAGTGTTGAATTATTATTACTTTGTGGATGTGATTTGATGACTTGAAAGTCCCAGATTGCTGTCGCTTGATTGTAAGTTCTTTTAAAATTTTCATTCTTTGTTGGTGATACATGTTGAGATTTTAGCGGAAATTCATTCTTTGAAGTGGGTTTTCTTTTTCGTATCAGTTGAATTTGTTCATCCTTAAGTAGCCTTTTATAATTACCTCACTACCCAGGAGTAGTCGAGAGACCCTTATGCACTTTTGGAAAAAGTGTGAAAATGGTTTCAAATCTATTGTAAATTTAATAAGGGAGCTATACCTTTAGAAAATTCAGAGAGGAAGTGTAAAGTAAGATAAAAGTGCTTCCTCAACTGCAGTGAGCGATTCTGTTCTTTGTGATACTTGGGTATAGAGTAAATTTGATAAATTATTTAAAAGGACAAATCTGTTCACTAACACCTAGCATAAACAGGACTAAAGCTGCACACAACTCTTGTTGATATAGTGCATATGTTCTTGTTACAAATTTTTAATCAATTATTTCATGGAAAATAAAATTAAAAATTCTGCAATAATCTAATCTAAAGGGCTACTAATATTTTGAATAATTTTGAAACTAATAATAAATTGTTTAATCTAAATTTTCCAATTGAAAAATGCTTGCATAGAATTTTTCTTTGGATCAATTTGAATTGAAAATCAAGAATAAAAATTGTGGGAATAAAGATCTTATATAATATGAAGTCACTCAATGACAACTGTTGTAGCAAAAAGGGAGAAAGATCCCAATCATCCCCATTTTTTCATACTAATTTAGCCGAATATCTATAAATTGCAGAGGAGCATATCAAAAAATAATATGTAATGAAGCATACCAATGCAAAATCACAATGTTATTAAAACAAAAATTCTTATATTACTCATTTTAACATAAAAATGCATGTAATGATGTGATCACAAAATTGCTCAACATGAAATCCAAAAATATATTAAATTTTACTAAATCATATCAGTAGAAATACCATAAAGTATATCAACAAACAACTGCATTGTTGGCACTATGTAAATTTCTTAAACTAGGTATATCAACATAAACTTGCCTGTTACAATTTCAACATAAAACTGCACTGTTGTTTATGCGTAAATCTCTCAGATTCAACATAACAACACAAAATAACCATCACTAGAGACCATAATTCTTTATTTAGATTGCATAGAAGAATATCAACGCAAGAGTGGATATTGTGAAAGCTTAAAATGTATGAAAACATATCGAATGTAATTTTCTTCGTAGTAGAAGACCAAACCCATTAAATTAGATTGCAGAGAAGGAAACCAAAGCAAACCAACGGTAACACGAGAGTAGTAAAATGCTAAATTCTTTTTATTAGGTCAAATTGTGAGTCTTGAGACCCTAATTTCTAAAATTAATGCACAACAACAATTTCAACACAAAATTGCAAGACTGGATGTCTAAACTCCCTAAAACAAGTGTACTCACTTGCCACACTGCTGGCAGTACCGCTGAGGCACATCGTCGAGTACAACGGTGGCTGGATTAATGCAACTCAAACGCACACAGTGTCGTCTGTGGTAGCCCTTCAAATGGCTGATGTCGGCCTCATAGCTTAGCACCTAGTAACATACGATGCCGACTTTGGCACGCTTGCAGCTCTGGTCCATTTCTGGACACATGCACAACACTCTCCCGGCCAAAAAATTCTCACAGGTGACCTGCGGATCCCTCTTGCGGATCCTGCGATCGATGATTCTCCTCGGGTGAATTTTGCACTTCTGGGAGTCTTAGGCTTTCGAGATGGGCCAACAAGTCTTCACTAAAATTGGTTTTTGAAGGAAGGAGAGATGCTGGGCCCAACAAGTCTTTCTCAGACTCTGGCCAAGGATACTCTCACCTTCTTTCTACAACCAACTTTAGCTGTCCTGTACAAACCCTTGGGCAGAGAAGGTGGGAATGAGCATGACTACATTTTCACACTGAACCTTGCCATACTATTTCACTTATTACTTGACAATGTTGATTCTATCCGGTATCATCTTTGACATTGATGTGCAAATTGAACCACGACAATTAACAAATAGGCTTCTCTGTACTCAACGAAAATCACAACATTAGTAAACACCTTGCCCAAAGTCTTTAAATGGGAATCAATCTCTATAAGATGTTGTCATTGTGTTTATCTATAATTTGGTCGTAGTATTACCCATCTTGTCTCTTCCGCAACACCTAAATGGAAAATGCAATACTCTTTTCTCCAACCAGCAGAACCTTTTTGACCATCGTGTTCGAAAAAAGAAAGGGGCGACAGATGTTTTGTAAGTTATATAAATTACAACCATGGAGCATTGTAAAGAAAGGAAGACAACCATAGGTAACAATAAAATTTTTATGTAACATTACAGCCATGGGTATCTGTAGATGTTGTAGCTTTGATATTGTTCAATTCAAAATTGTTAGACGACGAACACGCAGGTTAGCGTTAAGATTCACGTCATCAAAGGAATGGGTCTTCAAAATTTACAATTTCCACTTCTTTCATTTCTGCTCTGTTTTCTATAACAGCTTCAAGCGCCTCAACTATATCCATGCCAGTGGCAGCCGCTTTTTCTTTCATCCGTTTTCCCGTCTTTTCAACTTACCTTTCAAACAATGAAGGACGCCGATCTATTTCATGGTTGTCGAAGGCCGTTGATTGGAGAAGTTAGCCTTTTTCATATGGTAATCCCTACGACGTAATTATTAATGGCAAATGTGCTAGATTTTATAAGATCGTTTCAGATCTGGAGATATCTGAAATATTGGACCTAATCAATTAATATGCCCATAGCTAAACAACACAACAAATGATTTGCACCCGACGTGACAGTTTTTCCAAATTTATAAAAAAACTGTCACATCGGATGCAAATCCTCTGCTAGATAGACATCTCCAATTAATATGGTCGGTGGAGACAAAAAAATATCCGAGTGAGCCAATTGACAATTTTCATGGTATACAACTTATGATAAATGGTTTTTCACGGACAGACAGGTTTTCTTGAAATGCTCACCTATAATAGCCTATCGGCTAAAAAGATTCCCATAATCCTCCTAAAATTTCTCAACTTAAAAAATAATAGAAATTTTCCAATTTAATCAGAATAAGATTAATTTTTAATAGCTAAGAAATATGTATGTTTGCTTCAATATGTTATATACAATCCGGTTGATCAATCTTGCATGATATGCTCTTATACAATCCTATTGATCAATCTTGCATGATATGCTCTCACATTCTCACTAATTTTCATGTCGAAAGAGATTCTCATATTTCCCATGTTAAACATGAGCTTGTTTTGGTGGGCGTGAAATATGTTTTGAATAAAATGCTTAGAGATTTTGTTATGTGATTAATTATCTCGTAAATGGAAGCAAGACGGTATGTTGATCCCATGAAGGATGGATGGATATGCATTGCAGCAAGTCATTCTAATATCGATCTTGATGATCTCACACTTAAAACAACAATTTATAAAGTAGATAAAGACAAGATGAGATTCTTCTGAAAATGAACCATGGAATTGCCAAATTGTAAATTTTTATTGAATATAATGTCATTAGTGTTTTCGATGATAGATGCCAAAGATCAAAGATTCGATTCCAATGTAGGACTTTGGACAACAAAAGAAAATGTGTCTATCTTTGTCTTGGACAACAACAAAAAATTGAAGCCTATAAACGCAAATTTGAACACATTTTTCAGAGGGATAAAGGTAAAAAAGTTTGCGAGCCCACATCAATCATTACCTTCACGCATTCTATCAATTCTCTTGGTGGTACTTGCACAATGTTTAAAACGAATCTTAATAAAAAGACTTCTATAAATAATTCTGTTATTTTTTAATTTGTAAAAATCTAATACAAGCTAGAAGCACCATCTAGATTATAATCCCATCTCTTCTACACCTTTGAGTTAATATCTAACTTTGTGAGGCCTTGGTCAAAATGTAGAACTTTACCATCCAAGATTAGCTGTCAAGAAAAGCACCTAGTATTAGCTTTACAGATGCTGGTTAAATTTAAAGCTTAATACTGTTCAAAAAAAAACTTAAATTTTTTTACAATGTCTGACTCATATAAATATATATGAATTATTCAATAATAAAGTGCTTTTATTAATTTATGACATTTTAAAATAATATTAATAAATATATTTAAAAAAAATTATATTAGTATCACTAATGAATTATAAACAATGAATATCAATAATCCAAAGTAAGCAATATAAAAATAGTTCAATTTTCTATTACGTAATATATTTGTATATCACAATAATACTTTATATTATTAATTTCCAACTGATCTAGAACCTACTAAACTGAGTTGTTCCCTTATTGCGTCCATTCTTTTTAACTTAAATTTCTTCATTACACGATCATAAATATATATGGTCATAATGAAATAAAAATTTCAAATGTTTTTTTTCCTCATAAAAAGATTTATAATTACTTTTCACATAACTGAATCAAACTAATTGAGCACTCATTACCTTTGGGAAAGATGATGGAAAGCCTGCAGCATGCTCCCTTCTTCGCCCATCACTACCCACGCCTCTTTCAATTTCACGTCTTTATCCTCGCTGGATGCCCAAATTTCATACTGCTTTGACTGAAGCCAATCTGAACCTTGTGGGAAGACGCCCGTCAATAGCCAAATTCCATTGGCCAATTCGGTATTTAAACAATCGCCTGTGTCTGTATATATATGGAAGTGTATCTTGGGATAAAGAGAATCTATAATAAAGCATATCAGAATCGCATTGGTATCGTCGGCATACTGCGGCATCCTCAATTTTAAGCCTCCATATGATGTAAATTCAACCACGTTTTTCAGAGGAAATGAGGTAAAGAAGTTTTTCAGCAACCCCACATCAATCGCTGCCCTCCTCCATATTATCATTTCTCTTTGCCGGGCCTGTACATTGTTTCCAAAGAGCACAAAATCGGAAGCCTCGTAATAATAAATGGACTTTTATATTTCTAATAAAACTATTTTACCATACCTGTATTTCACTGATGAATTGTTCAACAACTGATACGTCGTTGACCGCGACTATCAGCTTACGCTTCTCCAAGAGGACTCGATATGGCGCCTTCAAGCATGCCTGTACTTCAAACTTATCCAATTTAAATTCTTCCGACAAAGTTAACTTTATAAGACTTGGAAGGGTGTCCGATTCTGGACAGTCCTCTATCCTGAGCATCTTCAATGAGCACAAACTGTCTAAACCTCCTATTTTCTCTAATTTGTAGCACTTTATCAATTCCAACTTCACTAGTGAAGTTAACCCTGAAAGATTTGGGAGGCTGTTGAATTCTGTAGAGTCATGTATTACCATTGTTTCTAATAATCTCAGGGTTTCTATACCTTCTATTTTCTTCCAATTATGACATCCTCTCAATTCAATTTCTTTCAAAAAGGTCAACTCTGCAAGAGTTGGAAGGGTGTTCAATTCTTTACAGTTAATTATCTTGAGTGTTTTCAATGATTTCAAGCTTCTTAAGCCTTCTATATCCTGCAATTTGGGGCACCCTTCCAATTCAAAACCCCATAGAGAAGACAATTCTCCAAGCCCTGGAAGCCCATCTAATTCTGGACACTCGTATATCTTTACCACCTCTAGTGATGTCAGACTTCTTAAACCTTCTATCTTTTCCAATTTGTGAAACTGTCTCAAGTCAATTTTTTTAAATTTATCTTGAGTGTTTTCAATGATTTCAGGCTTCTTAAGCCTTCTATATCCTGCAATTTGGGGTACCCTTCTAATTCAAAACTCCGTAGAGAAGACAATTCTCCAAGCCCTAGAAGCCCATCTAATTCTGGACACTCGTATATCTTTACCACCTCTAGTGATATCAGACTTCTTAAACCTTCTGTCTTTTCCAATTTGTGAAACTATCTCAAGTCAATTTCTTTCAAAAAAGTCAACTCTGCAAGAGTTGGAAGGGTGTTCAATTCTCTACAGTTATTTATCTTGAGTGTTTTCAATGATTTCAGGCTTTTTAAGCCTTCTATATCCTGCAATTTGGGGCACCCTTCCAATTCAAAATACCATAGAGAAGACAATTCTCCAAGCCCTGGAAGCCCATCTAATTCTGGACACTTATATATCTTTACCACCTCTAGTGATGTCAGACTTCTTAAACCTTCTATCTTTTCTAATTTGTGAAACTGTCTCAAGTCAATTTCTTTCAAAAAAGTCAACTCTGCAAGAGTTGGAAGGGTGTTCAATTCTCTACAGTTATTTATCTGGAGTGTTTTCAATGATTTTGGGCTTCTTAAGCCTTCTATATCCTGCAATTTGGGGCACCCTTCCAATTCAAAACTCCATAGAGAAAACAATTCTCCAAGACCTGGAAGCCCATCTAATTCTTGACACTCTATCTCTAGCACCTCTAGTGATGTCAGACTTCTTAAACCTTCTAGCTTTTCCAATTTGTGCAACCGCATCAAGTAAATTTCTTCCAAAGAAGTCAACTCTGCAAGAGTTGGAAGGGTGTTCAATTCTCTACAGTCAAATATTTCGAGTGTTTTCAATGATTTCAGGCTTCCTAAGCCTTCTATATTCTGAAATTTGGGGCACCCACTCAGTTCAAATTTCCTTAGAGAAGACAATTCTCTAAGACCTGGAAGCCCATCTAATTCTTGACACTCTATCTCTAGCACCTCTAGTGATGTTAGACTTCTTAAACCTTCTATCTTTTCCAATTTGCACAATTCGGTCAATTTAATTTCTTTCAAAGAAGTCAACTCTGCAAGAGTTGGAAGGGTGTTCAATTCTCTACAGTCAAATATTTCAAGTGTTTTCAATGATTTTAGGCTTCCTAAGCCTTCTATATTCTGCAATTTGGGGCACCCGCTCAATTCAAATTTCCTTAGAAAAGACAATTCTCCAAGACCTGGAAGCCCATCTAATTTTGGACATTCATATATCTCTAGCACCTCTAGTGATGTCAAACTTCTTAAACCTTCTATCTTTTCCAATTTGTACAATTTGGTCAATTTAATTTCTTTCAAAGAAGTCAACTCTGCAAGAGTTGGAAGGGTGTTCAATTCTCTACAGTCAAATATTTCGAGTGTTTTCAATGATTTCAGGCTTCCTAAGCCTTCTATATTCTGAAATTTGGGGCACCCACTCAGTTCAAATTTCCTTAGAGAAGACAATTCTCTAAGACCTGGAAGCCCATCTAATTCTTGACACTCTATCTCTAGCACCTCTAGTGATGTTAGACTTCTTAAACCTTCTATCTTTTCCAATTTGCACAATTCGGTCAATTTAATTTCTTTCAAAGAAGTCAACTCTGCAAGAGTTGGAAGGGTGTTCAATTCTCTACAGTCAAATATTTCAAGTGTTTTCAATGATTTCAGGCTTCCTAAGCCTTCTATATTCTGCAATTTGGGGCACCCGCTCAATTCAAATTTCCTTAGAAAAGACAATTCTCCAAGACCTGGAAGCCCATCTAATTTTGGACATTCATATATCTCTAGCACCTCTAGTGATGTCAGACTTCTTAAACCTTCTATCTTTTCCAATTTGTACAATTCGGTCAATTTAATTTCTTTCAAAGAAGTCAACTCTGCAAGAGTTGGAAGGGTGTTCAATTCTCTACAGTCAAATATTTCAAGTGTTTTCAATGATTTCAGGCTTCCTAAGCCTTCTATATTCTGCAATTTGGGGCACCCGCTCAATTCAAATTTCCTTAGAGAAGACAATTCTCCAAGACCTGGAAGCCCATCTAATTTTGGACATTCATATATCTCTAGCACCTCTAGTGATGTCAGACTTCTTAAACCTTCTATCTTTTCCAATTTGTACAATTCAGTCAATTTAATTTCTTTCAAAGAAGTCAACTCTGCAAGAGTTGGAAGGGTGTTCTCTACAGCGAAGTATGCAGAGTGTTTTCAATGATTTCAGGCTTCCTAAGCCTTCTATATTCTACAATTTGGGGCACACACTCAGTTCAAATTTTCATAGAGAAGACAATTCTCCAAGACGTGGAAGCCCATCTAATTTTGGACATTCATATATATCTAGCACCTCTAGTGATGTCAGACTTCTTAAACCTTCTATCTTTTCCAATTTGTACAATTCGGTCAATTTAATTTCTTTCAAAGAAGTCAACTCTGCAAGAGTTGGAAGGGTGTTCAATTCTCTACAGTGAAGTATGCGGAGTGTTTTCAATGATTTCAGGCTTCCTAAGCCTTCTATATTCTGCAATTTGGGGCACCCGCTTAGTTCAAATTTCCTTAGCCCATCTAATTTTGGACATTCATATATCTCTAGCACCTCTAGTGATGTCAGACTTCTTAAACCTTCTATCTTTTCCAATTTGTACAACTCGGTCAATTTAATTTCTTTCAAAGAAGTCAACTCTACAAGAGTTGGAAGGATGTTCAATTCTCTGCAGCCAAGTATGCAGAGTGTTTTCAATGATTTCAGGCTTCCTAAGCCTTCTATATTATGCAATTTGGGGCACCCGCTTAGTTCAAATTTCCATAGAGAAGACAATTCTCCAAGACCTGGAAGCCCATCTAATTTTGGACATTCATATATCTCTAGCACCTCTAGTGATGTCAGACTTCTTAAACCTTCTATCTTTTCCAATTTGTACAATTCAGTCAATTTAATTTCTTTCAAAGAAGTCAACTCTGCAAGAGTTGGAAGGGTGTTCAATTCTCTACAGCCAAGTATGCGGAGTGTTTTCAATGATTTCAGGCTTCCTAAGCCTTCTATATTCTGCAATTTGGGGCACCCACTCAGTTCAAATTTTCATAGAGAAGACAATTCTCCAAGACCTGGAAGCCCATCTAATTTTGGACATTCATATATCTCTAGCACCTCTAGTGATGTCAGACTTCTTAAACCTTCTATCTTTTCCAATTTGTACAATTCGGTCAATTTAATTTCTTTCAAAGAAGTCAGCTCTGCAAGAGTTGGAAGGGTGTTCAATTCTCCACATTGAAGTATGCAGAGTGTTTTCAATGATTTCAGGCTTCCTAAGCCTTCTATATTTTGCAATTTGGGGCATCCGCTCAGTTTAAATTTCCATAGAGAAGACAATTCTCCAAGACCTGGAAGCCCATCTAATTCTGGACATCATATATCTCTAGCACCTCTAGTGATGTCAGACTTTTAAAATTTTCTATCTTCACCAAATCATACGCCCAGTGAATAACTAACTCTTTCAACGCTAAAGGAGCCTGCAGCCAATTTGCGGTAGGATTAAAACAAGCACAACATGACTTTTAAAAAACATTATTTTAAAGTACCTAAAGGAAGATACTTACATCCGCATCAGTTTCCCACAACTCTTGTAATCTCACAGGGTGCACCAGTTCTAAAATTTTCAGCTTTTTCAGTGGAAGCCAGGATGGAATATTTTTATGTGGAAAGCCGCCACACTGAAGGTAGACAAGATCATTTGATAATTCACTATGGCTCATCAAAAAAAATGCATTACCAATAAAAATCTTTAATCCAAGAGAGCCGGGCTGAAGGGTACGCTCTCCTTCGTTTGTGTTTAATATGATATGACCTTGCAGGGGGCGGCAATTGACAACTAATGCACAATCCATTCCTCGGACTCGTACTGCTACTCGAATAGTCACAAGTAAAAATGAGAAACATTTTAAAGAAATGGTAATAATTAGATGCCATGACTAACAAATAATGAAAGAAAGTACCGAATTCACCTGTTGAGGCTGAATCTTGATAATTTGTGTTTCGGACCAAAGACGATAGGGTGATTGCTGATTGGCAATTTCTCTTCCCAAATCTCTCAAATGATCATGCATTCTAATACGATTATACCCTTCTAGTTCAACAAGACATTTGTTCACAAGCCTCTGCCAACCGTGCAGCCCATTCCAATCTGATCCGTCCCATACTGCAATGGCCCTACTGCTTCTGCTTTCGATGAAGAAACAGGCTACATCCAGAAACATCTCTTTCTCTTCTTCATCCAGAGCATCATAGCTTATTCTGAGCCTCAATTTAATGTCGTCTGGCACTATTCTGGACACCTTGTCTAATTGAGACTGCCAATAATTCTTGTCAGACATCCCGCAGACCAGACCCCTGAAGACCTTCAGTGACAGAGGCAGACCATGGAAAGCATTTATGAACTTTTCAGCAAGATCCTTGAATGCCAACAACGGAGAGGGTTGTCCGAATGCGTGCCAACAGAAAAGCTCCTCAGCATGAGCGACATTCAGAGCTCTGATATTATATATAATAGAGATACCCCATGCTTTAAGAACACCCAACTCACGTGTGGTGATAATAATCAGACTTCCGTGGCCAAGGCTGTCCTTGTCTGGCACTAGAGCATCTAGTTGATCTCTATGGTCCACGTCATCTAAAACAAGAAGCACAGGAACAGATTTCAGATGCCCTCTTAGAATTTCTTTGCCTCTGTCTACATTATTAAAATCTATGGTTCCGAGGTCAAGGTCCTTCAGAAGCTCTTTTTGTTTATCATATAATGCATCTTTCCTCGCAGCTTCGCGTACATCAGAAACAAAAGATGACCTACCATCAAAGGTCAAGGATTTCGTGTTAAAGATGTGCTTAGCAAGAGTCGTTTTGCCAGCCCCACCCATGCCCCAGATGCCCACCATTTGTACTTGTCCAGCAGCAGAATTGAGTAGAGCGTTGTTGAAGTCTTCTTCCGCTTCATCTAAACCCAAGGGATGCTTGGCTACATCTATTCGCACCTTCTTCAATTCTTTTAGAACAAGATTCACCACATTATTCACCGCCTTCTCCTCCTCCCTGAACATGAATGAACACAAGGAACCCAATTAAATAATCTCAAATAAGTACAGATACACAATTATAAAATTAGCACGGATTAAATTTTATATATACAGATAATACATCTAGTATTGTATTACCTAAACTGATAAAACAACATATCTTTCATAGAATTTTATGGTTTCTATATGACAGAGGAAACACACATAATTATAGCAGAGAAGATTTGATTTTGCCAATTAAAAATATTTAAAAGTTGGAAAAGAATAAAGTTATTACTATTTAATATAATAATTGTATCTATATATAAATCATATTATTATTATTATTATTATAATGTTTATATCAAAGTTCTATGATGAGGAAAAGTGTAGGATTTGCAAATTAATTTTTCAATATCATTAACAAAATTAAAACAAAAGATAATTCACAAAAATAGTGTAGATATTATTGATTGATGGTATATCAGATTTAGATCCAAACATAAATGAAACATTTGTTAATGCATACATGAATATCAAATTGAATATATGAATTGTCCTACATTAAAAAATATTATATTTTAACAATTGCAATTGATTCAATTAGCTTTGAAATTGAGAACTTAATATATTTCAAATAAAATATTATAAAAAACTTTTTTAATATAAATACAAATTAGCAAATCTTCAAACAATCTTTTTTGCAAAAAAAATTCTTTTTATTAATAAAAAAATATTATTAAAAAAACTAAGAGTCTATATAATGGTTAATTGTGAGCTTCTTAGTTGGGAGGTCTTAGGTTTGAATCTACTCAAACTTAGTAATCAAAATAATTAGTCATAACAAATAATAACAAGAGCTCACAAAATTTCAAGAATATCTAATCTCCAACAAGAATTAGATATGAAGAATAAAATATAATACAAAATATAAGTTCTTTATCTTAATTCCCAGGCTCACGTCGTTTCAGTAATCTCGCAATAAATACTTTATAAACTCAAAAGGTTCTAAATTATTACGAATATAAGTATACGTAAACATTCTATAGTAAACCATAATGACATTCTGTATCAAAACATAAACTCCTTCAAAAATTTCCTCATAAAATATTACTAATATATACATTTTAGCAAACAAATAAATTAAATCAATGAAATATTTTTTATATGTTAAATATAACCATCGTATCTTCCAGCATTTTGAATTTTTGACCGCTTTCGATCTTCGCCAATATTTTCTGTCACGGCTTTTACAATTTGGATGAGGAACCGCCGCTAGTTTTCAATGCACCTGCCCTACTGGTCATTCCGATCATTTGTGCCGTCCTTGCCGAGCTGTTCTTATTATCAAGTTCCCTCAGGTACAAGCAAATAGAGTCCAAACAGAATACAAAAAATATGAAATCAAAATGACAAACTGCTCATGTCAAACCACCTTCGAGGAACACATGATGCTCCAGTACTACGAATCAGGCAACAATAATCATATCTCGCTTAATAATTCAAAACTACAGTTACATATCAGGTACAAAGAGGATGCCGATTATCACATTAAGTCGATTCTCCCCATACACAAATATGGCCCAATCAAAGTTATGAACTCTCCCAGGAACTAGCAGTAGAGTCCAACTACAATGCTCAACTGATACGGCCAAAAATAGAACAAAATTACAACTCCAGTTTTTACTCTATGAAAACAAGGAAGTTAATTTTTAACCTCCTTCCTACACAATTTTTAACCAGCATGAGATTCTTGAAAAGCTTAGCATCCTGTCCAAATGCGGTGGGTGCAGGATCACAAAAAAAATATGTAATATCTCAAAAAAATGTAAAATTAAAAGGGCTTATACATAGTTGTTGCCCGGTCATAAAGTGTTTCAATTTTTGAAACTGTTAATCCCCTGGTTATGTGTGAAATATGTCCCATTTTGATCATTGAAATGACCATTTTATTTCTGAGTTTTCGTGAGTTTTTGAATCTTCACGTCTCCGGCTCGTCCTTAGCTCCGCCCAGCACTTGAAATTTTTAAAACCCGGTTTCTAAGCTCCAACTTATCGCAGGTTAATGTTGAGACTCAAAATACGTGTTTTCAAGTCTATCATTAACCATTAACCTCTGAAAAGGTTAATGATAACTTTCAAATTGCGCATTTTGGAGTAGGTTAATTAACCTCTCCAAAAATGCATTTTTCTTAACCTCTCAAAAGGTTAATGATAACCTTCAAAACACGCATTTTGGAGTAGGTTAATTAACCTCTCCAAAAACACGTTTCTTAACCCTTTCAGGACGGTTATTAACCTCTTGAATTTCTTGATGAAGGATTGGATATGCGAATGGCTCAAAATCAATGATCATAAGAATTCATGTTTCCAGTAACAAGTTTGCTAAGATGTGGAGAGAGTTGTAGGTGGTCTGAAACAACAAGAATACCAATGCCCATGTACTGTATGATAGAGTGCCTCTTGACATTGCGTGGGACTCTGAGTTCACAGTGTGACTGCAGAGGAATTGTGTAGAATTACAGACAAGCATGTGAACCATTTGATTGAATGCTTCATTCTCCAACCCGTGGTTTTGCATAGAAATCACAACTAATGATGGCACACAAATGAAGTTGGAGGTTTGTTGTTTGGGAATTGAAATCTTAGAAGAGTGAGCGCTATTGCTTGATGCCTCACTACCAGCCCGCAACACAACACAGAGGTTAAAGGATTGTTAACTCACATAGCAAGGAGTTTGGAATCACAGAACACATGTGAATTGTTTGACGTAATCGTTGACCAGTTGGTTATTGAAGGAAGTCAAAGGCATCCTAGGAGAAGGCTACATCAGAAGAAAAGCTTGAGTTGATTGATGGAAATGATATTATGGAGTCAGTCAGGGAAGATCTACAATCAAGTTAAAATCTTTTGAAAAGCGATGCTTCACTCCAGAAGATTTAGAGTCGCCACTATTTTATGTGTCTTCTGTAAAGCCACCAAGGTCTCTAGCAAAGATTCTAAGAGCTACAAAAGGAAATGATCTTGCTATGTTTAATCATGAGATGGGATCAAAAACATTAACTTCACCAATCTTTACTCCAAAAATGGAAAAACGCAGGGCAGTTCTCATCTAAATGGGATGGTCTTACTGATATTTGCACACTCACTCCAACACTTCAGCCACCTTTGAAATGCACAACATCCTCTGTGATTACTATAGATGGGACTCAAGTCTTGCCTTTTAGTAGGTAGCATAATAAAATTTCAAATTTGAACAGTCGACCATTTGCTAGCAGACGTTCTTGTCCTGGAGGTTCATTTGCTATTTTTGGTCATGTAGCTTCACAATCTACATCGATCAGATATTGACATACACTCGCAAGATCTATCTAGGTCTATTGAAGATGACACTTCGGAACCTTCCTGAATTGATACAGAAGGCGCACGAGTTGTTTGACAAAATGGGCCAACGAAATGTTGTTTCATGGATGGGGGTAATTGCTGGATATATGCAAGCCAGAAATGAGATGGAGGTGCTGAGCCTATTTTCGCAAATACAGCAGGCTGGAACAAAGCCAAACCAGTTTACAAGCTCTTGTGTTCTTAGCGCTTGTGCTGACCTACAAGCTTTGGAAAAAGGAAAACAGGTTAGAAGATGTGCGGCAAGTATTAGAGTTGATGTCTGAACAAGATACCATCTCGTGGAATGCAATGATTTCTGCCCATTCCGAGAACAATCAAGGGGAGGAAGCCATGAAAATGTTTCAAAGGACGTAGCACGGGCATGGGAAGAAAGCAATTCAACTTTTTTGGCAAATGCAAGAAGCACGCATCAAACCAGATCCTGTTACCTTTATCTCAGCGCTTTCTGCATCTAATCATTTAGGCCTAGTGGATGAAGGTCGTCGTTACTCTAACTCCATGACTAAACAATATGACATTGCACGAAGAATAGAGCACTACGCTTGTATGGTGGACCTTCTGGGCAGAGCTGGATGCTTGGACGAGAGCCTCACAATGCTGGACAGTATGTATTGCTATCAAACATCTATGTAGTGGCTCATAGGTTGGACAGATTTATGGCTCAGTTACAGAAGATATTTTGATAGGATTCAAAATGCACTGCCATGGATTGCGATCTATCTATTGTATTTCCTCCAAGGACGGCATTCAAAGGTTCTGCTCCTATTGATCTTTTAGATCGTTTGCACCAGGTTCTCCGTTGGGCATTAGGCTCTGTAGAGATTATGATGAGTAGACATTGTCCTCTATGGTATGGTTATGGTGGAAAGCTTAAGTTGTTAGAAAGATTTGCCTACACAAACACAATTGTGTACCCACTAACGTCAATCCCACTCTTGGCTTACTGCACACTTCCGGCAGTGTGTCTTCTCACAGGAAAATTCATCATTCCCACGCTGACCAACCTTGCCAGTGTATGGTTTGTGGTGCTATTTATGTCAATCATAGCAACTGGAGTCCTAGAGCTGAGATGGAGCAGCGTGAGCATTGAAGAATTCTGGAGGAATGAACAATTCTGGATGATTGGGGGCATCTCAGTTCATCTCTTTGCAGTTTTTCAAGGGTTACTGACGGTCTTGGGCGACGTGGACACCAATTTCACCGTTACAGCCAAGGGAAGCGAAGAAGGAGATGAATTTGGGGAGTTGTACCTTTTCAAATGGACCACATTGCTAATTCTCCCAACTACTCCGCTCATACTGAATCTGATGAGCGAGGAGAAGGTGTTGTCTGTCCATGATATTATTCAATCAATGGGGCGCAATTCTTTACAGTGCAGTAGAATAATGGATTCAAATTCTTGGGGTGCGAGCATAAAATGCATGAAGAAATGTCCTCCTCCACAATCCATGATAACCCAAACGGGCATTATGAAAAATCAGTGCATATCGGCATTACAATACCTCACCTTAATGAAGGAGAGAAGAGCAATGGTGATATGAAGATGCAGCGTGAAACTACACACAAAGTAGCAAAAAGTGGTGAACCATTTGCCACCTTTCCTTCACTTATGATTGAGATGGTAGGCAGATTGGAGCATCATGTAGATAGTATACATGAACTTGGGAAGGTCGCTATGTTTGAACTTTAGCTCACATATAATCTATCAGGGATCTATAAGAATCGATTATTCAATCATCCCCTCTAAAATCCAAGTTTCTGAGCATATAGGTTAATTTCGTTGAGGTTAATTAACCTCACCCAAATCACGTGTTTGGGAGGTGGTTATTAACCACGAAGAGGTAGTTATTAACCTCTATGTCTATATAAGGACACTTTTTGGCTTTGGAAAAAGGGAGCACTATGCTAAAATTTTGATTAGGAGTTGATATTTGGAAAGTATGTACAAATTTAATCTTTGTAATAAGAAATTTCTCTTAGGTTCTTGGTGCAAGAAAATAAAGCAACGTGCAGTTTGAGTTCTCTTCTTCCAAATCTAAATTGTTAGAAATGTTGATTCTCTTTGTAGTGAGCATTCTCACCATATGGTGTAGATGTTCATGAATCTGTGGATCAACATTGTGCTAGTAATAGTTTTCAAGCGTAGATCTTGATTGTTGTTATTAGCAGTTTTAATTTAGTAGTTCAAGAAAGCCTTGGAATCATGTGGTGCATTCGTCATCATCAGCTTTCTCACCTTTTAGTTTTAGATTCTTTATTCGAAAAACCCTTTAAAAATTATATCATACGAGGGAGCTGCCCCTCTAAACGCAGAGGAAGGCCGCATACCAAGGGCCTATCCAACTGTTGTGAACAGTTTGCCACACACTCCATTGGGCAAATTCTATTGTGACAAATCTGTTTACCAACAGATTTTTGGCGACTCTACTAGGAAGACTGAACAAAAAATATTGACAGTTGCCTATAATGAAGCACAATGGTGCTTCCGCATGAGAACATTTTTCCAGTTCTCCAACCAAACCTTGGCTTCCAAGATACCCAGGAGGATATTATTTCAGATTTGAACACTCTAGCCTGGAGGTGTAGACAAAGTGCTCAACAATACCATCTAGTGATTCAAGTTCTTGAAGAAGAAGAAGAGTTTGGGGAAATCTTGCGAAGAGCTCCTATTGGTCACAACGTTGTAATTATTGAAACAATAGTAGTTATCCCGAGAAGAAACAGGCAAAATCTTGGTCATATCCAAAACCAAGTGAACAATAATCAATAACATGGTTGATGAAAGGTACCTTCCCTAGAACGAAGGTTGGTGACTCTATTTTAGAGATTGATTATCGACGACTCTATTGAAGGCAGCAACTCAGAATCATGGTTTGGTACAAAGGAAAAGTTGAAAGTGACAGTGATAGTGATAGTGATGATGAATATTTTTCATATCCAAAGAAACAGATTCTTGATGAGCCTCTGCAAGTTGAATTCTTGAAGAATTTCTATGGCGATAGGAGGCTGGATCCTAAAATGGTTCATCCCCACTTACTTCAAGTTTTTCAAAAGATTGAAGAAGAGGATGGAAAGGATTATGGTTTTCTTTTTCATGATCAAAAATCCTTTTTGGAAAAAGATTTAGTGTATAAAGATAAATAAGTCTTTGCTGAAAAATGTGCTTCATGTAAATCAGCAATGAGGAATGCTAAAAATGTCTCTCATGCACCTGCATCTCAGCAAAATTAGATTGATCCTGAGCAAGCAAGCTTCTTGAAAAGTTTCTATGGTGTACGAAAACTTGAT
Source organism: Cupressus sempervirens (assembly GCA_028749045.1). Classification (NCBI taxonomy): domain Eukaryota; kingdom Viridiplantae; phylum Streptophyta; class Pinopsida; order Cupressales; family Cupressaceae; genus Cupressus; species Cupressus sempervirens. Next base: position 763,600,984 of record CM053791.1, read on the forward strand.
CTAGGAGTAATTCATCCATATTTGCTTCGAACTTTACAAAAGATAGATGAAGATGATGGTAAAGATAATCGGTTTTTCTCTCACAGACCCAAATCATTTTTAGAAGGAAGTTCCACATGTGAGCATAAGGAAGAACTTGATAACAAAAGTGTTTCTTGTCAATCAAAAATGGATAGTGGTGGTCAAAAAGGTGTCCCCATGCTTGCACCTATTGCTCATCAAAGTCATACTTCCTTTGATCCCAATCAGGTTGAATTTTTAAAAAGCTTCTATGGCAATGCACACTTGGATCCTAACAAAGTACATCCTTCTTTACTTCAAACACTGCAAGAACTTGAGAAAGAAGACCCATGGAAGAATTATTTTCTTGATAGTAGAACATCTTCTGATCCAAATGTTGGAAAGGATTCATCTAAATCTTCATGCATGAAAGAAGACAGGGATCCTATGAGTAATGAAGGAGATGTTTGAGGAATAGAATCTATAGAAGAAGAAGGGTTTGCTAATGTATCAAGGCATGACTATAAAAATTTCCAAACCAAGGAGAGAGTATTCAATCATCTCGATCCTAATGAGAAAGAAATAGAAATATCATAATCTCAAGAAACTATGCAACATATGATTGAAGATGAGGAAAATGTGGATCAAGGTGAATTTCATACAACTTTTATTCCTTCTTGGTGCCTTAATGTTTTAGATGATGACTTCCTATGTGGAGAAAATCTTCCAAATCATCCTTCGATGACCATTCATGATGATAAATCTATTAATGATATCAATATTTTACATATCATAGAACAATCTGAAACTACTATCATTGATGGAGATAAGAGCACCAATGAACTTCTACAAATATCTGCTTTCTCCGAAGAAATGGAAACCTTTACCTTTGATGACATTGATGAACTTGTGATTAAAAGATCAGTTGATGAAAAAGTTAAAAATCAGCTTAGAGGAGAAGAAGATGAATCATCTAGCCTTCATTCCTTATCATGCATGCCAACTTTCACACTTCATAAAGGATGTCTTGTACAAGAAATGATGATTCAAAAGGAGATAGATATCATTGGACATACTGAAGATGAAAGCTATATGAATATGAAGACAATTTCCTCTATTCCAACGAAGTGAAATTAAATTCCTATGGATCATTCAAAGTTCAAGAAAATCCTCTTTTTGAGTCTTTTCATCAAATAGGAAATTCTATGCTAAAGAACTGCTATGAGAAGAATAACCATGATGAAGAAAGTAATGAGTTAGCAGAGGATCTCATGGAGGAATCCAGTGAAGAAAACTCTTATGATGTATTTACTCCAAGATTGTGCTCAAAATCTTTGGATGGTAAATTTCTCTATGAAGAAAATGTTTACTTAAATCCTTTATTCATAGAGAAAGGCATTTCTATTGATGATTCTCAAGTTGGTATTCGAAGACAAGGTTTGATGGCCATAACTCCACAAGTTGCTTCACGTCACATATTATATGAAGGCAATCTAGTACGAGGTTTGATATCTTTGAGTCTTAATCACCAGAAGGATATTATAATTCAACTCTTTGAAAATGAAGTTATCAATGCCATGCCATAGGAAGAAGAGTTGATCTTGAAGTCTGAGATTTTTAATGAATCTTGGTTATTTGGATGTGTCCCTTTATCTAGAGAGGCGGAAAATGATATGAATATCAGAATTGGAATTCCAGGAGCCAACTTATATTCGAAACCACAAGAATCTGGTAGTTTCCACATGTTAGCACGCCATGGTATTTATTTTACCCAACCAGTGAATGGATTTGCATAATTATACCTTGAGTCACTGGAGGTAGGGAAACCTACCTTGTATATAGTCTAGTTAGGAGTTTTTGTTGTGCCTAGTTTGCTTTCAGTTGTCTAGTTTTTGGTGCTAGTTTTCTCCCTTTTGCAAAGTGATCCCTCAAGTGACTCTATAGCCCCAATGGATAAGGCATTGTTTTAATTATTCTGGATTTGAGCTTCATCCTTGTTAGTCCTTGTCCCTAGTTAGAGCCAACTGTTGCCCGGTTATAGAATTGTTCCAATGCTATAAGCCACAATTAATCTTTTGAAACTTGCCCCATTTTAATCATTGAAATGGTATTTTTATCTTTGAGTTTTTGTATTTTTCTAAACTTTCATGTCTTCAAATCGTTCCCAACTCCGCAAAACACTTGGAATTTTTTAAATCTAGCTTTTGAGCTCCAAATTATCGCAGGTTAATGTTGAGACCCAAAATACGTGTTTTCAAGTCTATCGTTAACCATTAACCTCTCAAAAGGTTAATGATAACTTTCAAATTGCGAATTTTGGAGTAGGTTAATTAACCTGTCCAAAAATGTGTTTTTATTAACCTCTCAAAAGGTTAATGATAACCTTCATAACACGCATTTTGGAGTAGGTTAATTAACCTCTCCAAAAACACATATTCTCTAACCTCTTTGAGACGGTTATTAACCTCTTGAATTTCTTGATGAAGGATTGGATATGTGAATGGCTTGAAATCAATGATCATAAGAATTCATGTTTTCCAGTAACATGTTTTCTAAGATGTGGAGAGATTTACAAGTGGTCTGAAACAACAAGAATACCAACACCCATGGACTATATGACAGGGTGCCTCTTGACATCGCATGCGACTTTGAGTTCAGAGTGTGATTGCAGAGAAATTGTGTGGAGTTACAAACAAGGCACGCTACCTATTTCATTGTCTTCTCTCAATATTACATCCCATGGGCAGATAGACGGTGCATGGGAGTTGTTTGGTAAAAATCCTGCAGGTTGCACAATGACAGTCCACGTAACTGCACACTTGAATATTTCATGATTCCCTTTCATCTTGAAAGATGTTATTAAATCATTTTCAAATGGATTGAATGATCAATATGATAAGAATGTCATCTTACTTGCATGATAGAAAAGCATCTTGCATCATCAATTTTACATAATGTTATGCTTACGGCTGGTATATGACCAATTTGGAGGAAAGGGAATGGAGCCGTGTGCAAAGAAAATTAAGTTAGTAAAGGAGCCTGCGGTTTTCAAAAGATATTACCAGTATTTTCTATAATCCATGTACGTATTGGAGCTGAGGTGATACACATGAAAGGTTTACATTGGCATCCTCGTTGCCTGTGCCAAATTGGAGCTATAGAACAGGGTATGAGCATCTATCAAAACATGAAGAATGGAGATATCCTATCAGAGTTGTGATTGGTTTTGTGAGGTTATCTACACCCTCTAACTAGCGGCATTCAAGATTGTTACTGAATCAATAACTCCATGGTCCCTTCGAGCCACCATGAGGAGAAGAATGATTATTTGCCCACTGTCTGAGAACCATATCATATGTGGTTTCTCTCTTTCAATGCACACCAATGAATTTGGCATCTCTGGCCCTGATTCCAATTAGTGACATTCACTTGGAAAAATGATAAGGTACGATGACTATTTGATGGAAGACTCCTCCCAGTCCGTGGCCACATAGCATCTTAGAAAGTCGGCAAAGCACACTTGCAATAATTTCAACATTCCAAATATTCAAAGAATGTGCAAGTTTCATGCTCAAATACTCTTCAATCTCCAGCCTGTGGCATTAGGTGACTTTAAACATTCGCAACCTCTCGATAAGAGCATGAAATATGGGTGTACATGTAAAAAAAAAGAACATGAAAAATGATATGTGTGGTATGAGGAACATAGTACCATGAAATAAAGATGAAGTATTGCAGTAACCATCAAGGTGTGTGACTCGTGTGACAAATTGCATTGAAGGCAGCATTGTGATAGATTAAGAGAAAACTGTTTGTCCAAATGCTCTCCACACAGTTTCATAGAAAGACTTCCATGCTGTTATTAGTTCGAAGAGATGGCCAAATGAGAAACATGCCATTCCACCATGACTTGAAGTTCTAAATGAAGGAGGAGTCAAGCATGAGACAATAGTAGTAGTACGCCAAATGTTTGAAGAAATGCCAATAATATCATGTGATGGCAAACCCGGTGTCCATAGCAGAAAATTCAAAGGAAGAGTTTAGTCATCTATTATAGTTGAAAGTGTCATAGTTGACATGTACTCAGAATATAGAAGCATATGGGAGAGCACACACACGTAGTCAATATGCATAGCAAAGACATGAACTTCAGTATCGATAGAAGTGCCATCCTTCCTACCCGAGTCATAGCAGAAACACTCAAATGATGTTTGTGGAGCCATTGGACAACTCTTATAAAGAACCACATTTGTAAAAGCTTGGAAAGTAATCATGCTCAGTGTTTGATCAAATTTTACCCATAGCAAGTATTTAAATGAGCTTGTCCAATGGTAATCTAGATGCAATTTTTGTGAAGACATATCACATGTTGAGGCATGTAAACTCTCAAAAATCCCTTAAAGGCTTGCAGATATTCTAATTTGAAAATTTTATGCTCAATGGGTAAATATAATCATCCAATATGATCAATGTCATGGAGGGTATGTATGCAAGATTTGATCATATCATCATATGATCTTTTCTATTTTTTAAAGGACCATAATCTTGGGAGAACGAGATGCTCAGAAATTTTTAATGCAATTGGAGACTTGATGAACGGATAGTTACTATTTGATGGACATGTCTAATGTCTAAAGTTTCATGTCACATAGGTTAATTTTGTAGAGGTTAATTAACCTCACCTGAATCACGTATTCTGGAGGTGGTTATTAACCACCAAGAGGTAGTTATTAACCTCTATGTCTATATAAGGCCACTTTTTGGCTTTGTAAAGGGACTTTTTGGGCTTTGGAAAAAGGGAGCACTATGCTAAAATTTTGATTAGGAGATGATATTTGGAAAGTATGTAGAAATTTTGTCTTTGTAATTAGAAATTCCTCTTAGGTTCTTGGTGCAAGAAAATAAAGGAATGTGTTGTTTGAGTTCTCTTCTTCTAAATCTAAATTGTTAGAAATGTTGATTCTCTTTGTAGTGAGCATTCTCATGGTATGGCATAGATGTTTATGAATATGTGGATCAACATTGTGCTAGTAATAGTTTTCAAGCGTAGATCTTGATTGTTGTTATTAGCGGTTTTAATTTAGTAGTTCAAGAAAGCCTTGGAGTTGTGTGGTGCATTTGTCATTATGAGCTTTCTCACCTTTTAGTTTTAGATTCTTTATTCAAAAAACCCTTTAAAAATTATATCATACGAGGGAGCTGCCCCTCTAAATGCAGAGGAAGGCTGCATACCAAGGGCCTATCCAACTGTTGTGAACGGTTTGCCACACACTCCATTGGAAAAATTCTACTGTGACAAATCTGTTTACCAACAATAGTAAACATACATAGTGAAAGGGTGTACTGCTCTTCTAATTAAAATACATTGCAATCTACTCTCGACTCCAGATCGGAACACCCAATGGCTAGGCAAGCCTCGGGAACCAATCAAGGGAATAAAACCTGGTGATGGAAGTGGGTTTTTAGAAAGAATAGATGCATGCCAGTTAATAGAACAACAAAGCTCTGAACAGGGGAAAGGGGCAAAATTAATGGTTGGCGTTATCTTCTGATTAGATGAAGTGGTGAAATGGGCAGAAGGCTAGGCATTGTACCTGCGAAGAATCATGCACTGTAGCTTTGTGGACAAGAACTTTCCAAAAATTTGAAGAACTTGTATTTTAGATATTTTTCAATTAAAATATAAAAATATCTCTGAGAAAATTCAATCTAGCCAATCATAAAAGAGATCTTAATGACTGAAAATTAATTTTAAAATAAACTGAATTTTTAACTTTTATAAGTTATGTAATTTTACTAATAAAAATTAATTGTAGTCCATCTCTACCAAAATTACTTCTACATCCAGGGACTAATACATTTTAGCCTTAGCTCCACTCTCTTAGGTAGGAAAATTTTTAGTCATCAAAATCATTTTGTAGGCCTTGGTTGTTCACAATCTTAAGAAGAGAAGAGTCTGTCATGATGCACAATTGAAACAACAACAAAAATGCTCTTAAAAAAAAACTTGGTGTTTAAAATGTTCAAAAGATTTAGGTGAGGCTTTGTCATAAATTGAGTGGACATAATTAAAGAAAATAATTAAAACTAGCTTAATGTATATATGGTTGAAAAGGCTAATGATCATGGTTCGACATCAAGAATGGATAATACTTTTTTCCTGGTGAAACCATAAAAGTGTAAAAATAATGTTTGTTAAAAAAGTTGTACATGTTTAAATTAAAAAATAGATTTTATTTTAAATTTTTCTTATTTTATCTCTGATTTATGCTTACTAATTTATGCAATTGTAAAACTATTTTTGATGAAGTATAAATATTAGCATGTGGTTAAGTGTGAAGCAAAAGTTTCTTATATGAATTGTTAAGTTTTATACAATAGTCATATATATGTATATATATGAATGTATATATATTTATGTACAAATATATAAAAATATTTAGACATTTATTTAAAAAATTGAACATATCTAATTAAAAAATTAGATTTTATTTTCAAATTTTCAATTTTTTTATCTATAACTGATCCTAACTTTTAAGAAGACTGGGTACAATTTTCAATTTCTTACTACTAATATGATAGTCTTAAAAATTTGATATAAAAAGATTGTTATAAATAAATAGAATAATTTTTTTTTAATAATTCTTAGGACCATTAAGAAACTTTAAGATAAGCATATTAATAAGAAATTGCAAAATGTGAATCACAATTCTAAAATAGAAATATTTCTACAATTAAATTTTAAAAAACTAAATCAAATTTATAATTTATTAATCAAAGTATCAAAAAAAATATTATTACCATCTAAGACTAAATTGATAGAATGATGCATTGATGATTGTGTAACGTGTTATTACTAAAACCAAACTTAAAGCCTGAACGCTTAATACAAAAGGAGGGATACTCTAAGAAAATACAGGAATATTTGGTAAGCTAACCGAAGGAAATAAACTAGTCTGTACTTACCCTTGATTACTAATGGTCTCGCCAGTGTAATTGGAAGCTTGATGGAGTGCCAACTTCCAGCTGAGCATTTTTGAGTTGTATCTGCTCGGGTGGAAACAACATGCAAGCACAATGGGCCAGACATATATAAATGTGACAGATTAAAAAATAAGAAAACAGTAATAACTAAGAGCATTTGATTATAATATATTTCTTGATAAAGTCCAGTCAACTGGGCATCCAGCAGAGAAACAGAGGACGAGTATTTGTGATGTACCTCCTCTTTATTTCATGCTCTTTGAAGACCTCTCCATAGATTCCTTTTCCTTCAATCGTCCATCTAAGAGTAGAGGGCTCAACGTGATAGAAAATGGGGATAAATTTGATCTCGGGTAGTTGTAGTATGAATTCCAACTTAGCCAAACACCAAAGAGATCGTGCATAATTCTCAGAGAAAATCGCTATGTGAACTGAAGAAGTACGCATTGCTGCTTCTAAAGCTTCTGGGAAGAAATCCCCAACTCTCAGCTCAACTTTGTCCAGAAATACTCTCAGTCCAGTGGCGTCTAACTTTTTGTAGATATTGGTGGCAATACCGTGTTTGGCATCTTTTCCATAATGATTTATAAAGACATGATAGGGCAGGTGTTTCGTTTGGGAGGAGGACTCGGTAGAGGTATTGGCAGGAGTAGGGAAGGCATATAGTAGGCCATCAAAAGCACTTGTTGTGGCAGCAGGGGCGGGTAGAACAATTCTCAAGCCATCAGAAGCCCCTATTCTACAGAAGACTTGATGGCCGGATGCAGCATGGGCAAGGACAGCATTTGTTAGGCCATCAGATGAATTTCCTAGGGCATACTTGGGTTGTCCAGTGGGATTAGAAGGGGTTGCCATTATGATTAGACACAAAAAAGAAGGCTGATAAGAGCGATTTCTTCGGATTTGAAATGCTTGACAAGGTTGGCTGAGGCTTTGCTATAAATCCAGGCTAACAGAAACTAGGGAAATAGAGAAACCATTGATTAAACACTAATTGAAATTTTTTTTAAAGAAAATTGTTGATAATAGAGGCTTAGGGTTTCAAATGCTGCTACGATGAGACTTTCCTGTAAAGAGGTGAACAGAAACCAGGAAAACAAAAGGAAACCGGAGTTGAGCTGGAGAGGAACGGAGAAGAAAGTGCCCTGGGAGAGAAAATACTTGTTTGGAAGAAACGTAGACAAGATGGGGAGTTTTGTTGGAAAACTTAATGCAGCGTTGACGTTTGCCCCTGGAGCCAAACACCCACCTACCACCTGACAACTCAGAACAGATAGAAAACATGAATGCGGTAGGTGAGATTTTTGAATTTGAACGTTGAGAGGGAAAATGGAATGTGATAAAAGGAATGTTATTCATTCATTCATAGAGCGCAGATCAAGCAGATCAGATTAGAAGTTGCAGAGAAGAGCAGTGGAAGAAGATCAGTAGATCCAGTTGTCAGAGTGCAAAGAAAGGAGTTTGTTTACTTCGTGCCTGCAGTCGCACATCTTCTCTCTGTTCACTCTGTAAGTTTATTGTTCATTGGATTCGACTTGTGAAGCAGTGATTGCTCCAGGCATTTTTGTATGCAACCACTAGAGCTGCAAGTTTAAAGTTTGAAGTATTGAAGCCGTTTGAAGTTTTAGGGTAAATTTAGGGTTTTCTAGTTGAAGCCGAATGCTCCCAGATCTTGTATTATTTTAAATCAAAGTTAAATACTAAGCAAGCAGGCATACTCGAATTTATTGTTCTTACTCTTCTATTCATTGCATTTGACAAGTTTGGTCGAAAGCTTAAAGTTTTGGCTTTCTGATTTTAATGGTGAAAGCATTCACGTTGAAATATTTCCTAAGTTATATTTCTTAAGTTTGAAACAGTACACTCGGCATCTTCTTTCTCAGTTGGAGCCGAGCTCACTCGACATCCATTGGTGCCGAGCAATTATTGAGTGCCGAGCTCACTCGACACCTCTTGCCTGTCACTCGGCATCGAGCAAGTGCCGAGCTATCTGGCACTCGGCACATTCATGTGCCGAGTAAAACTGGCACTCGACACCTCCATGTGCCGAGCAATTTTTCCAAGTTCCGAGTATAAATTGATTTTAGGTTTAGGGTTGTGAGTTGTTGAAATATTAATTTGTATATTTCTCACATGGTATCAGAGCTTTGAGGCCCCACATCCAAAGTGAGTTAGGGAATTTTTTTCTTGGGATATTTATTATGGTAGGAGATGTAGGAAAGATATGGCAGCAGCCACCATCATTTAATGGACAGAATTATGATACATTTGCAAAGAAGATGAAAACCATCATGGTTGCAAATGATTTGTGGGAGTTTGTGGTCAATGGATTCAATAATGTGACTGATCCAACTCAGTATGCTACTTTCACAAATGCACAGAAGACTCATTTGAAAGAGTCAAGGAGGAAGGATGCTAAGGCATTAAGCCTTATTGAAGCAACAATGACAGAGATAGTATTCCCAAAGATTGCAGCAGCAAATTATGCAAAGGAAGCATGGGTTATCCTTGAGACAAACTTCAAGGGGACTGATAAAGTCCGTACTGTAAAGCTACAGAACATCAAGAGGGAGTTTGAGAACCTTCAAATGAAGGAGAATGAATCAGTTGTAGACTTCAGTTCAAGAACCTCCAATGTGATTAATCAACTGATGTCAAATGGAGAAGACTATCAAGAGCAAAGGACAGTGGAGAAGATATTGAGGAGTCTACCTCACAAATATGACCATTTGGTCATGACCATAGAAGAGGCAAAAGACCTCACTATTTTGACAATGGATGAGTTGATGGGTTCTCTTCAAACCCATGAGCATAGGATAAATAGATCCACATCTTCTTCTACCCAAGATTAAGCATTCAAGGCTCAATCAAATTCAAGAGGAAGGGGGAGAGGAAGAAATGGCTCAGGCAGGAACTCCAGAGGCAGAGGTTAGGGAAATGGAGGACAAAGAAATGTTGCAACAGAAAGCTCAGGAAGAGTAGATGGAGCAAGTAGCTCACAAAATACTTCAAGAGGAGGTAATAAAAACTACAACTCAAATAAGAGTAATGTAGAATGCTACTACTTTCATAAATATGGGCATTATGCAAATGAATGCTAGAAGAAGTAGAAAGATCAGTCAGGACAAGCAAATGTGGCTGATGTGAATATGGGAAGTGAAAACACTGCCTTCATCATGTGTAATGTTGGTGAAGAAGGAAGCCCTGAGTTTTGGTACCTCGACAGTGGATGTAGCAACCACATGAGTGGTAATGAAACCTTGTTTTCATTCATTGACAAGAGTTTCAAATCAGAAATTAAGATGGGTAATAATGGAACCCTACCAGTTGTGGGCAAATGATCTATTATGGTCCGCACCAAGAAAGGTGAGAAAAGGAAAATACAAAATGTGTATTTCGCCCCTGGTATGAAGCACAATTTGATGAGCATTGGTCAGCTCATTCAAAATGGATACAAAGTGCTGATGGAGAATGACATGTGTGTCATTCAAGAAAAGGATGGGAGCAAGAACCTACTTGCAGCAGTTCAAATGACCAAGAACATAATGTTTCCCTTCAGGATTGAGACATGTTTCTCATCTCAAGTTCGTGGTGCACCTCCCACACAATCAGCTCAAAGGAGTGTGATTGAAGACCCCTCACGGCTATGGCACCTCAGGTATTGTCATCTTAGCTATGCTGGTTTAAATTTATTGTCAAATAAAAGAATGGTAGAAGGTTTGCCACATGTAGGAAATTCTTGTGACAAGTGTGAGGCTTGTATTTTGGGTAAGCAACATAGGCTTCCCTTTAATTCTGGAAATTCTAGGAGGGCTAGATATCCATTAGAATTAGTGCATACTGACCTAGTCGGTCCTATGCAAGTTACTTCCATTGGGGGGAGTACTTATTTTATGACATTTATTGATGATTTCAGTCGTAGGACATGGGTGTATTTTTTAAAGAAAAAATTTGAAGCATTTGAAAAATTTGTAGAATTTAAAGCCTAGGCTGAAAGAGAATGTGGACACTATATCAAGGTCCTAAGATCAGATAGAGGAGGGGAGTACACCTCCAATTCTTTTGTAAATTTTTGCAGGAAACATGGCATAAAGAAAGAACTCACAGCCAACTATACACCACAGCAGAATGGAGTGGCTGAAAGAAAGAACATGACCATTGTTGAAATGGCAAAGAGCATGATGAAAGAGAAAGGTCTCCCAGCTGAATTTTTGGGAGACGTTGTGGCAACAACAGTTTACCTAATTAATAGGTGTCTTACAAAGGCAGTTCGTGACAAAATTCCAATGGAAGCTTGGTCACGAATAAGATGGACAGTTGAACACTTAAGAGTGTTTGGATGCATAGCATATGCACATGTGCCTAAAGAGAAAAGACAAAAATTTGATGACAAAGGTGTGAAATGCATTTTCACAGGGTACAACCCAGAATCAAAGGCATACAAATTATATGACCCATTGAACAACAAGATGGTGCTTTCAAAAGATGTGGAATTTCTTTAAAATTAGTCTTGGTATGGACAAACTGATGAGTCACTGAGCACTTCTAGTAAAGTGCCAATTATGAGTGAAGAAGATGCTGATGAACAACAAGAAGAAGGAGTAGATAGAAGAAAAGGCAAGCAGATTCAGACAGTGCCGGGCTCCTCTAGGCATGACCGAGTGTCAGTGCTGAGTACCAGTGAAGATCGACCAAGTCAGCAATGCAACAGTAATGAAGATTCTAATCTCACACTCTCCTCCCTGTTACCAAGAAAGACCAAGAGTCTTAGGGAGATATACCAAGATGAAAGGTATGAAGATTATGATGAGAGTGTTAATTTTGCATTATTTTCTCATAGTGATCTAATATATTTTGAGGAAGCTATTAAGGAGAAGAAATGGTGTAATGCCATGGATGAGGAAATAGATGCCATAGAAAGGAATGAGACATGGAAGCTAACTGAATTGCCTCCTAAGAAGCAAGTGATTGGAGTGAAATGGGTCTATAAGACCAAATGCAATGCTGAAGGCAACATTGATAGGCATAAGGCAAGGCTGGTAGTCAAGGGCTACAAACAGCAATATAGAAGAGATTATGATGAGACCTATGCCCCGGTTGCAAGAATGGAAATCGTGTGTGCTGTCATAGCAATTGCAGCTTAGCACAAGTGGAAGGTATTTCAATGGATGTGAAGTCCGCCTTCCTAAATGGTGTATTGAAAGAAGAAGTATATGTGGAGCAGCCACCTAGTTATGAAGTTGCAGGTGAAGAACATAAAGTATATAGATTGAAGAGAGCTCTTTATGGGCTCAAGCAAGCTCCACGGGCATGGTATAGTAGAATTGACTCATATTTGATGAGCAATGGCTTTAGCAAAAGCAATGGTGAGCCCACTCTTTACATCAAGGCAGCAGATGGTAATGTATTGATTGTTTTCTTGTATGTAGATGATTTGATTTTTACTAGTAATGATAAGGCTCAAATTGGTGAATTCAAAAAAGCCATGAAAAGTGAATTTGAGATGACAGACCTAGGTCTCTTGAAATACTTTCTAGGCATAGAAGTAAAACAAATGCATGATGACATCTTCATCTCTCAAGAAAAGTATCCAGGGCAGATCTTGGAGAGATTCAAAATGCAGAATAGTAAGGCAGCCCCCACACCAACAACAGTAGGTCTAAAGTTGAGCAAGGAAGACTCTAGCAAGAGAGTGGATCCAACACTATACAAGAGTATGGTTGGAAGTCTAATGTATTTGACTGCAACTTGGCCAGACCTAATGCATGCAGTGAGTTTGATTTCCAGATTTATGGAAACACCAAAGGATTCCCATTGGCAAGCGGGAAAAATGATCCTAAGGTATGTGAAAGGTACCAAGGGATTTGGGATTTTGTATACTGCAAATAATAAATTCAAGTTGGTTGGTTATACTGATAGTGATTGGGCTGGAAGTTTAGATGATAGGAAGAGCACTTCCGGATACATGTTTCATATGGGATTGGGTGCAATTTCATGGGCATCCAAGAAGCAACCTATTGTTGCTCAATCTACAGCAGAGGCTGAATACATTGCAGCAAATGCAGTAGCATGTCAAGCAATTTGGCTAAGGAGAATCTTGACAGATTTGAATGAAAGGCAAGAGGATGGAACCACAATTTATTGTGACAACATCTCATCAATTGCATTGTCCAAGAATCCAGTCTTCCATGGGAGAAGCAAGCATATTGAAATCAGATATCACTTCATCGGAGAGTTGGTGGAGAATGGGGATATCAAAATGAATTTTTGTAAGTCAGAGCAGCAGCTAGCAGATATTTTCACCAAGCCTTTAGGCATTGGACCTTTTGTACACCTAAGAGAGTGCCTTGGTGTAGTTGATTTGGATCAGTTGTGATCCTTGTTTTGTTTGGCTCAGGACAAAGGGGGAGTGTTGGGAAACTTAATGCAGCGTTGACGTTTACCCCTAGAGCCAAACACCCACCTACCACCTGACAACTCAGAACAGATAGAAAACATGAATGCAGTAGGTGAGATTTTTGAATTTGAACGTTGAGAAGGAAAATGGAATGTGATAAAAGGAATGTTATTCATTCATTCGTAGAGCACAAATCAAGCAGATCAGATTAGAAGTTGCAGAGAAGAGCAGTGGAAGAAGATCAGCAGATCCAGTTGTCAGAGTGCAAAGAAAGAAATTTTTTTACTTCGTGCCTGTAGTCGCACGTCTTCTCTCTGTTCACTCTGTAAGTTTATTGTTCATTGGATTTGACCTATGAAGTAGTGATTGCTCCAGGCATTTTTGTATGCAGCCATTAGAGTTGCAAGTTTAAAGTTTGAAGTATTGAAGCCGTTTGAAGTTTTAGGGTAAATTTAGGGTTTTCTAGTTGAAGCCGAATGCTCCCAGATCTTGTATTGTTTTAAATAAAAGTTAAATACTAAGCAAGCAGGCATACTCAAATTTATTGTTCTTACTCTTCTATTCATTGCATTTGACAAGTTTGGTTGAAAGCTTAAAGTTTTGGCTTTCTGGTTTTAATGGTGAAAGCATTCACATTGAAATATTTCCTAAGTTATATTTCTTAAGTTTGAAATAGTACACTCGGCATCTTCTTTCTCAGTTGGAGCTGAGCTCACTCGACATCCATTGGTGCCGAGCAATTATTGAGTCCCAAGCTCTTCTTGTGCCGAGCTCACTCAGCAACTCTTGCCTGTCACTCGGCACCGAGCAAGTGCCGAGCTATAGATGGCACTCAGCACCTTCATGTGCCGAGTAAAACTAGCACTCGGCACCTTCATGTGCCGAGCAATTTTTCCAAGTGCCGAGTGTAAATTGATTTTAGGTTTAGGGTTGTGAGTTTTTGAAATATTAATTTGTATATTTCTCACAAGTTTGTGTCTCTTCCTTAAACGAGAAATGAAAGATGTGATATGTGGGGTTCGATTGAATTGATGGAGACAAGTTGAAAAGACTGGGGGGAGGAAACATGGAGGCGAAAGTGCGTTAACTAACCATTTTGACCGTGTGAACGCCCTAGTCTTGTACTCCTAAAAAGTTAATTATCTACCAAGGAATCCTATTATTGTCTAGTCATTTTAACTTTGAATGGTGCGAGGGGGTATGGAGACATTATAGAGTTTAGTTCTCTTTTTTTTCTTTTGGTTTTTTTTATAAATTTTTTTTGTAAAAATATGATGGATCATTGAGTGTGATTTTAAAAGGAAAATAGTGTACATACTGAAATTCTACAAAACTATATTCTTATTAAGATAATCATGTTGCATTGAGTGTGATTTTAAAAGGAAACTAGTGTACATACTTAAATTCTACAAAACTATATTCTTATTAAGATAATCATGTTGCAGTACCATGACCCTAAGCAAAATCCTAATCTTGACCATAGTACTAAGAATGATGTAACTCTTACCCTAACCATAATTTTAACCCTAAATCTTATTTCCAACCTTAATGCTAACACCAAAAATGGGCATGGGAGTCTTCCCTTAAAAAAGGTAAAACCATATTTTGCTAAACCTAATTGAATCCCTCATCGGGTCCACCTCCATTAAGCAAGTTTGTGGTCAGTGCTCCTCGAAAAATTGTTTCCCGCTTAGACAAAGCTTGTAATAATCAATAAGATCAATTTGATATGGCATAGTGTTGCCTTTTTTTCATTCTTCTCTTATGTGGCTTATTTCCCAATTTAGCCACGTCGGTAGGCTAACGAACAATACATGTGTTTAAGCCTTTGGTTATGATATCATGTTGGAAATGGCAGAGCCAGAGTTTCCATAAAGAACTAAATGATGTTTGAAAATAATTTTAGTAGAAATAAATAATAATTTAAATATTATTGAGAAAGAATCTTCAATTATTAAATTAAGTCCTCATCTTTAACTTTTACAACCAATTGACAGGAATATAACCTTCTGTAAAATAAATAACAAGTCACTAAGATAATTTTATTAATATAAAATTTAATATTCCTAATATTATTATAATTTTCATTGGGATATCTGCTTATAATGTAGGTTGTTTATAGCTAAAAACTATATGATTTGTTTGCAATCAAGACACACATGTTGATTATAAAAAGAAATGTTGTCTTGGGTCCCTTTTACTTAATTCTTATTATTTATTATTTAAATCATGATTACTCATAACCTTAAAAAAATCTTTTGTTATGTCTGGCATCCTATTGTTTTCTATTAGTTACAAAAGTTTCTATAATTTATACAGAAATGCTCTACTTACTTTACAACACTTGGACACCTAGATTTATGTGACCAAACTAATAAGTCATCATAAAGATGATATAAAGAAGCATTTATGGCACTACTTAATGGGAAAAGGAATTTTTATTTTTTTGTGACACTAACCTTAATTGAACATTTTAGGGGGGATTGAGGATCAAGACAAGACTAATAATAAAATGAGATGAAAGGCAATCGAAATGATATTTGGAAAAAGAAATTTATATTTTAATAATAAGTTTGGATTGCATGTGATTAGGTTTATCTTAGACAAAGAAACCAACATGGAAATTAAAAGATATGTCGATTTTCGGATCATGATAGTGGGGAGTTATTGAATGGATTGCACTAATTTATTTCTATTGGATTTTTTTTATAAGTTTTCAAGTAGAAACAAATCACAAGCAAAGAGTTTTTGTTCTCCTAAAAATAAATTCCTAAATGATTATGTAGGATTGAATGAAATTGAAATGTTAACATTAAGTATGAAACATCTTGTGCTTTGCTACATGTTTTTCTACAGGTTTAGCTTCTCAACAATGTTTCTTCACTCATAGTAAGTGGTCTAAATATTTCTATTTAACTCTCTCCCCTAAGCCTCTTACTATGATTTGTCAAAATGTTCATACTACTAGAAAAACTACATAATGTACGTTTGAGAGTTTGATTGTTCTATACTTCCTTCATGTTTAAATAATTTTTGTTTCTGAATAAGTTCTGAAAAATTGGAAGTTATCTTATTGTATTGTATGGAACTCCAACTCTAGTTATATTTATCTTTGATAAGGTAGACTTTTGTTGGCAATGGATATAAGCATAACATGGTTATTTGGTGTCTAGTGTATAACTCTATTTCTTGTTCTATATAAATCTTCATTAAGGTAGGCTTGAATGCAATGGACATTAGGAGATCATAGTTGTATGGTCTTATAAGGTGTTGCAAGGTTCCTTTCTTATATAAAAGTGAAGCAAAAACCTGACAACAATTTTGGTCTAATGTAGGAGAAAATGTTATGACCAACTTGGGGTGAGCAGTGCTTTTAATATATATATATTTTTATTGGATCATTAATTCTAGTTATACTTCAAGCCTAACCTCCATTCTTACAACACAATAGCTTTCACCAACAATAAATGGAATTAATAGTTTAATTCAAGGCAATGAACTAGTTGGATATCAAGAAGGAACCTATATTAAAAAATTATTTATCAGAGAAATTTAATATAAATAAATCTAGACTTGTTCCTCTTAATTCTCAAGAAATTTATGCTAGAGCATTGTCATTAGGACCAAGCAAACTTGGAGGAGTAGCAACAATTGTTGATTCATTACCAATTATCTAGCTCTTTCTCTCCAATAAATGTGGTGTCACAACTTTTGGCCTAGAATTTACCAAAGCAGGATGGGGATTTGTAAGGAAAATAAATTATAATTGATTATGTGGATTGCTTGTAAAATATCTGCACATGCACAAGTGATTGTTTTGGATGTTTTATTTGCTAAATAATTAGTTGATTATGTCTCTATTTTTTGTTTCATGTTAACATGCTTTCCAAAAGGACCCCCAATTAGTAGTTTGTATTGGTATTCAATCTTCCTCAATTTTTCTAATTCATATTCCTCACTACCAATAACCTTCACTTTAATAAGTCTACTAATTTTCAATTTTAATAAGTCTTCTTTCTATTTTTTTCTATTCATTTGCAGTCTAGCTCTAGTACCATGTTGAGTAACATGGATCATTTTTTGCAAATGTACTAACATTTCCATTGTAATTGATGTGTTCCAAATGCAGATTTGGATCTCATATAAATATGAGAGGAGACATGTCTCATGCATGAAGAGAAATGTCTCATGAAGAGACATGTCTCTAAGGTTTAATCATCATTTAATTAATATATTTAACAATAATAATTTGTATTATACATATATGTATATGTATATGTATATGTCTGTATGTAATATATACTACAATATGTATGTATGTATGTTATATATATTATCTACTATAATATATATATAACATACATACATACATATTGTAGTATATATTACATACATATACATATACATACATATGTATGTATGTAATATATACTACAATATGTATGTATGTATGTTATATATATTATCTACTATAATATATATATATATATATATATATATAATACTATAATATATCTATTATATACTACAATATATAATATTATCTATTATTATCACATGAATACGTATCTATAGGAAATGATGATTTACCAATAACAACAATGTATCTCTGATTGAATTAATCTAACTGAAGCTACTTGAATTTAACAGAAGTAATATCAAGTGTGGATGCAGATAATAGTTGATCCACAATTAAGTGAATGGATTAGGGTGATTAGAGTAGAAGAGAAAACAACACCTTACATTGTGCCTATTTGAAAGATATTAAAGGTAGTGGAATGTGGCATCGTTGCATGACAATAGAGTGATGTCAATTTCATTATTTAGAGAATTGGTAATAGTCTTGTGAGATATATAGTAGAAATCAATAATAATGCATAGGTATGTAGTGTCGTAGAATACTAAGCCACATAGAAATGAAACTATTATATTTTCCAATCAATCTTACTCTAGTGAAATAAGAACAAGGATTAGAGATTCATATAACCAACAAAATTGGCAAGGAATAAGGCCAGTCAGAGATCATTGTCATACACATAAATTCCTATATCAGGTAAAGTGTTGAAACCTAAAAACTATTGTTAAATAATTGATTAATATACTTGAACACACAAGTAGATATTTATAATTAAATTTTGCAAAGATATTCAATTGTGTTTTCTATTTGGCTTAAGAAAGGGAAGGTTGTGATGTTTCCAAGGAGGGGCTTATATATAAATCCAAGAAATGTCTATCTGTCTTGAGATAGTGTAGGGATCACAAATGGTGAACACCTTGTGGGCATAGTCCCAAGATAGGCTAAGGGCTTGGATCTGTAAACTTTAAGGGAGCCCATTGGAATTGGTCTCTAGGCATCTTGGATAACATCTACACCTTCCTTCATTGAGTCAAAATAGTAATGAGGTTGTACTATATGCATGCATATTTACACACAAATCCATATATATATCCATACATATATATGCATCCATAAATTGCACTTTGTAATATATACATGCATATTTATGCATACATCCATATGTTTGGGCATAAATATGCATTAACAAATTATATTGACTATATTTATTAAAAAAAATCAAATGTGACTATTTTTGTTTGCCTAAAATTTAATAAATAGAGTAACTGGTCTAGAATTGTAGTTTAGTATATACATTAATGCAATATATATGCAAGTATGTGAATATATGCATGCTTCTATATGTTCATGCATTATGCATATATTTGACCTAAATTTAATTATAGAATTAAACTTACAAAACAATAAATGAAATATAAATTCAATAATAGGAAGAAATGGATCATTGATCTAAATTTAATCACAAGAATTAAACTTATAAAACAATAAACAAAATATAAACTCAATAATGAGAAGAAATGGATCATTGCCTTAGTGAGGTATAAAGTAACCTCACTTGAAATCAATAACAACTTCATCCTCCATTTATATAACTCACTTTCATTTCCTATACACAAAAAATAAATGCAAAACATTCACAAGTCAAAGATATAGATGATATTTAGATTTGAAATTTAGCATAAATTTATGATGAAGTATCATACTATCAAATAGTTTAATTGTGCATATTAACAAGACTGGTTATGCTAGCTATCAAATAATTTAATTGTGTATATTAACAAGATCGGTGATGTGAGCACAAGTAAAGCGAAGTAAAACTTTGGAAATAGCACATGATAGTAGATGAATGTATTAAAAAAATCTTAGAAAATGAATTATTATACACTCAATGATTAGTTTTCTGTTAAGGCTACCGCTCATTTCAAACTGAAAATTATACTATGATGATTGTTTACAATCCAACATTTCAAGAAAACTATTTAATTCTTTGTCAGGAGAACAAATAGTTGGATGATGAGTGGCATAAATATTCATCAAGAGAACAACCAGTTGGGTGATAAGTGGCATTGGCATGTTGTGATGGTTAAATTGTGGTGGTGGTGTTCTTTCTATCGAAGTTTAAACCCCGTTGGGGTGTTATTATTGAATATTTAATTGTAGATGAGGTCTCACTTGTAATCTCACTTATTCATGGCTCCATGTCAAAGCATTTACCTCTCTTTGCTTTAAAAAAAAAAAAAGGTAAAAAGCAATTAGCAATTAGGCTATTGAAGAAACTCAACTATCCAGACATATTTTTAAAAAGACCAAACTGCTATTGTAGTAAGGGACTTAATTTCGTTTGATAGATGATAGCCTCTCTCATACAGAAGTTCAAGCTTGCCTTACCTAAATTGGTCTCACAAGGAAATCAAATGCAATTCATCTTCAACCAATATGTCTCATTTTGTAGACTACTAATTTTATGGCTCCATAGATTGTCCCATAAACATTAACAAGCTTTTTAATTGGTGGTTTTAAGTTTGCTGGTCCTAGAACAAGCCACTTGAGAAATTGGATGAGAGATCTTGTACAAACATATTAATTGACTTTTTTATGGAACTTGGTAGCCCCATAGAACTTACCTCCTCCTCTTGTGAATATTAATAGATTTTTGAAGGAAAGTTCAAACTTTGGCTGGAGCACAACATATTCCTTAGGACACTAAATGCAATTTAACATAACAAACATTATGAATCAAATTTCACATCTAATTTTGTAGTCCCACACCTACTTAGTTCAAACACCAAAAAAAAACTCTTAAAAAAACCTGAAAATATATAGAAGAACACATGAAACATAGAAACTAAAAACTTACCAAAGTGAGAGACAATCCAGATAGAGAAAATGGATTGGGGTATCCAGAATTGACCCTACCAGCACCAATAATATGAGTTTGTGCCATTTAAGTACAAGGCATGATGATTTTAGAGTTTCATCAAATGCATTAAAACCTTACAATCCTCTATTAAAATACTCCTCTACTACCATTTCATGAACAACCCACCATTCAAAACTTCTTTACAATGACTTGAAACCATGTTCCGAATCTCCTTTGTCATCATTCCATTAACTCTGTGTTAAAGCATTATATCCATGAAGAAACCAACAATTAAATGCACTTTTTAACCCTTCAATGGCTCAATGGTTATGTATTTCAGTCCTGTGTTTACAACTCGTAGGAAAGAATGTTGGCTCTCTTTGTAAATGAAAATAGGGCAACTTTCTCTAGTCGTGATAAGCTACTTATTAAGTTTAATTTGATGCACCAAATTTTTTGCGCAATGAATGTTATCATGAATCATAGTACACTATGGAATTTAAGGGAAAAATGAAGGTCAAATCAATGCGGATAAATTGACAAGGTTTATACCCTTTTATCTCTTGCTCCTTTGTGATTTTAGTGCCTAAGAAAACAAGGAAAGAATGGCAAGGGAAAAATGAAATTTGGACTCTTTTTTTCAGTGTGGGGACCCTCCCCCATGTAAAAGCAAAGACAACCACCCAAAGCATAATGACAGGTACACAAATTTTGAGGTGTTTGACTTTGGGATTTGAAGGGCAGTTTTGATGTTTATTTGCATTTAATGTGGGTCTATTAGGACTGGTAGTTGTGTAAAGAAGAGTAGTTATGATGTATCAATCTATGTAGTTTGATGAAAGTGTGTCTCGTCTGTTATTGGTTTAATGTTACAATTGGGTGTTATTTTTATTATAAACACCTTAGTTAAGGATAAGATGGGAAAATTCCTACAAGAAACAAAAGACTCAGTAATAGTTATTTTTGTCAACAAACAACCAAAGTGTTGATGCCAAATATGAAACAGAAACAAGGGACCTTTATACCATTTCAACTGTGAAAAATTACTTGTAGAAGGAGTGCATGAAAACACATATGATGGCATTTTTAGCATTTGATATATGGGTTTTTAACCTCATAGTTGGTGAATTCACAGGCAAAAAATTGGACAACACAAGGAAGAGGAGAATTGAACAAATGAGAAAATTGTATTCCTTCACAAATATGGTGTGGATACACACCTTTAAAATACTAAACATATCATCTGATAATGCTTAGCGAAACTGCAAATCTAGTAAAATTGTATAATATTTGTGGATTTCATGTACAATGAAATAAAGGCTCAACAAGAATATCATCAAAATGTATAATAATTTCTTTTAATATAAGATATTAAAATAACTTAAAAAAGTGATATCAATTTTTTTAATGATTCTTTAAGTAATTAATAAGTTACATTCATAAGAAGTATTTGAATATATTAGAACTGGGAAACAACATATGGGAATTTGGGCTTGTTCATTTTTGCAGCTTGGGTAGGAAAAGAGGGAGGAGGAGTGATTAGAGGATTGGTAGCTTGTGGTGTGATGCTCAACATAGTTGGAAGTGCCTCTGATTTGATGCAAGATTTTAGGACTGGTTACCTCACACTCTCATCCCCAAGATCAATGTTTGTAAGTCAGCTTACAGGGGCTGCAATGGGTTGCATAATAGGTCCTCTCACTTTTTGGTTTCTATGGCAGGCTTATGACATTGGGGATCCCAATGGGCTCTACAAGGCACCATTTGTTGTGATCTATAGAGAAATGGCCATAACTAGGGTGCAAGGTGTTTCTTCATTACCTAAATATTTCTTCTCATTCAGTTGTGCTCTCTTTGCAATCTCCATTCTCATAAGCTTTGCTCGTGATATTCTTCCCAAAAGGGTAGCAAGAATCCTACCTATTCCCATGGCTATGGCCATTGCCTTCTACTTAGGAGCATACCTGGCTATTGATACATTTATTTGGGGACTGCTAGTATATATTTGGAAGAGGTTAACTGCAATAATGGCAAAGATATTTTTACCTGTAGTGGCATCAGGATTTATATGCGAAGATGGAGTATGGGTTATTCTGGCTTCAATTTTGGCTCTTGCCAAAATCACTCCTCCTCTTTGCATGATGTTTGTTTCATCCAAGCAAGCTCAATATGTTCAAGATTGAATTTTGTATATAAGGTTGACAAACATATAGCAGTTGCACAAATTCTTGATGCATTTTTGTAAAAAGTCAAGTATAAGCTTTTGTAGATTGTTGCATGAAAACATTTTTTTATAGTAAAATAGTTTAAAATTGGTACATGATTTCAATTGCTTCAAAGAGTCTAGTCTATATGATACCCTATCAATATTTTCTTTATATTTATTTATGTGCTTGTATATACTTATAACAGATTTATAGACATTTTACATCGGGACTTAAATTAAATTGTATGCACTATTGTCACTAAATACAAAAAAGTGTTCTAGGACCAAAAAGAAAGACCTGGGTCCAAGTTAAAAATATCAGAACCACTAGGTATCATTGAAGTTGCTTTGTTCAAATTGCTCATCGACAACCATGTTGATAGTGGAATCAGCTATATCAACTCTATGACCAGAGGTTGCAAACAGCCTACCATTTCCAAAACCCTATTTATCATCAGTTTTGAATCTTTAATATATTGATTCAGAGCTTCACATATCCTTATGGGTATTGAAGTACTGGAATGACATAGTGTCCTTTTTATGGATCAATAGTTGTCCATCTCTTATGAGAATTGTAAACTTATCTTTAGAAATCTCTAAGGAAGCAGATACCTATGACATAATATGATAATGTATAAGTTTACATCTAAACCTAGTAAGTTGCCTCATACACACCTTTGAGAAATCTCTCCATTTCTATCCTTCCAGAGGACCCACAAAATTTCACATGAAAGGACAAGATAAACTTACTAGTATGCAAATCAAAAGACTCTACAAAATGAGCTAGTAGAAAGCCCCAGACAACTATTCCAAAGAATAGGGAACCAAAATAGATTGACCACATACCACAAGCATACTTGAACTCTAAAAGAAGATGTTCATAAGTTTCAGGGACAAAGAAGATTTCACAATCAATAAACTCAACCCCAACAGAAGACAACGTATTACCAACAACCAACTTTTTGAGCAAGAAGAGGTAACGAAACCAAGATTCTTTTGGTTCACTAGAGAATGAAAACAAAAAAGTTGAAGACAAGAGTGCCACCTAGAGTCGAGCCAGTCAAGGCCCAACATTGGTTAACCCTTTGGAAGATAGAGCAATCATCTTTTAACATGTTATAAATATGCTTACTAGACACATCAAAGAAAATAGTACCATCATTCCATTCATCCTAATATTAAATGAACAGTCTTTAAAAATCCAACCTTTGGCCCAATGATATAAAGTGGGGTTGTCGTTTTGTGTACTTTTTCAAATTCTGTAATTTGGATTGCATAGATATGGGTTTAACTATGATCACACATTTTGAGGATTCGAATTATAGTTGATAATTTAATCAGGGAGTATATTATCATCCTGAACTAATAAGCTATGCAACCTTTTCATTTCTCTTTGACTAGACTTCAACACGACTTTATAAAGCACTGGTAGCTTAAAATCAATACCCACTTTATTTTACCTAGGAAAGCTTTGGAAATGGATGCTCAGAACCAATCAACTCTTGAAATTGAGGATTCTAGAACCAGAGGAATTGATAATTGTGATGAGATGGAAACAGATGAGTTGTTTTCATCAATTCCTATGCTCAAATGGGGGTTACCCATCAGCTCACTAGTTGTGGGTTAAGTGTGAGTGGGATAATTGGTATAGTATTTTCTGTAACAATTCACAAATTGTTGTTGACTCTAGGCATGATCCCGATCCTAAATATATCAGTCTGTCTATTTGGGTATTTCTTCATCAGGCTCTGGATATCCTTGTTGTCCAACCTTGAAATTCACAGTTAGCCATTCACTAGACAAGAAAATCTAGTAAAATTTTATAATATTTGTAGATTTCATGTAATGAAATAAAGGCTGAACAAGAATATCATCAAAACGTATAAGAATTTTTTGTGCAATTGAAATGAAAACTGTAGATCTCCTACACTCTTTAACATTTGCAAATTTCTAATGAAATGCAAGCTCAATAAGATTATCAACAAAGCATACAAGAATTTCTTCCGCCATTGAAAAGGAAACTGCAAAACTCATGAAATTTTTTCATATTTGCAGATTTGTTACAAAATCTAGGCTCTTCACATTAAAGGATTTGTAATGAAACAAAGACGGAGAAAAACCTGATGAAAGAGACCTACATTGAATTAAATTCATGGGTATATAAATAAGTAGTCAATCTTTACTTGGAAATTTTCTTTAGGAGATACAAAATGCCTAAAAAATATAAGCTACGACTTAGGGTTTCAAGCTTTCAAGTGATGATGAGGAATTTTGCGTGAATTGACATGAACCTTCTCATCTCTAAATCGACATTGTTTTGCCCTGGAAGTGGTGGAAGCCATGAGTCAAGAAATCAGAGGCGGCTGACTCTCCTCCAATGCCTCGATGAACTCAAAAAGCCCTCACTTATCTCCACATCACTGAGCCTCGATTCACCCATGATAGCCTCAAAGAAGAAGAAGATGCAAAGGATGAGAGCGAGAAGATGAGGAAGATCTCGAATGATGCCCAATAATGATCTGTTTGCATTTTAATTTCCAGCCATGACTACCATAGGTTTGCAGACTATAATCTCCAAAGTTTCATCATGTCAAATGCATAAGAGATTATGTGTCTCAACCATACAAATGCAAACCCTATAGCTGTGTCAACTATACACATGCAAACCCTACCGTGAATGTTGTAGAGCTTAAGGAAAGTTCTGGAAAGATAATGGAGAGAGTTCTCATGTGAGTATGTTTAATAAAAGTGTGTCCATTATCATAATCAATCTTATATTGTTCATTTTTAGGTGATACTTGGGTAGAATTGAGAGAAAAAATTATCATC
Organism: Cupressus sempervirens; assembly: GCA_028749045.1. NCBI lineage: Eukaryota > Viridiplantae > Streptophyta > Pinopsida > Cupressales > Cupressaceae > Cupressus > Cupressus sempervirens. The sequence goes on from CM053791.1 coordinate 763,626,617, forward strand.
GTAAATCATAAAGTGTACAACTATAGGGTTGTTGATTGTTCTTTTAGGTTAAATGGTGGATAAATTTTAGAGGGTAAAATGTATAAAATTTGACTTTGTGTAATTATTTAGGGAAACATAGTTAGGGAGTTGTAAGTGGAAGTGAAATAAATAGATTAGAATTTAAATAGGTTTAAAAAGAATAGTGTATTTATAATGTTAAATTTAAACTATAATATATCTCCATGTGAACATAAGTTGTGTTAAATTAGATCAATTATTGGTTTCTTGTTGTTTTATATAACATATTAAAATAACTAAAAAAAATGATATCAATTTTTTTTATGATTCTTTAAGTATTTAATAAGTTACATTCATAAGAAGTATTTGAATATATTTTCATAAGAAATGATGTTTAAACAATAATTTGTTGATATTTATATTAGTAGGTTTCGGTCAAGACCTCCAAAATCTCATTTTTAGGACACTTTGAATTAAATTGATTATTTTGACAATTTATCGAGTGAGTGGTAGCCTCAAACCTTGGCTGAAGTTAGTTAAGGGGTCATTTTACATTTCTAAAAAAAAATGAAAGTCTTGCAACATTCGGTTCTACAATTATGTGTTGACAAAGTTAGCCATCACGACTACTAGTGCCTCTCCCTTATTATTAGGCCTTGCCACTTGGTTAACATGCCATGCTCCCAATTAATTGCTTGGTTTTGGTAAAGCCGCCTAGGTGGGAGGTAAACTAATGTGGTAGGGGATTTGAAGGGATGGAAACTCATCCCTTATTAATGATTTCAGCATAGGTAGTAGTTTCTGGTTGGAGTTGTTTGGGGATAGATGTCATGTTATTGTTTAGAAGAAAGTGAAGTGGAAGGTGGGGTAAGGAGAATAGTAGGCATTTAATATTATAAATAAATTAGGGTTAGGGTATGTTAGAAAGTTAGAGGGTTAGTTGTATTTTAGGTTAGGCTTTTATAATTAGATATTTAATCTGGTATTAAGGGACCTGAGGTAAGTGGTTAGTAGGTGAAAAATAAAGATTTAATTCTTTAGGAAGTTAGAGTTTAGATATTAGCTAAATAATATTCATTCTAGGTCTTGTATTAAAGTATTTAGAATTTAATCACATGTAAGTTGTTAAATTATGTTATTAGATAATATTTAAATATTTGAGTCTAGTTATGCTATTAAATCATGCAATAAAGAATTAGTGGAGTTAATTTAAATGTAGGGATAGAGCTATTTCATGGTACCATGTATTATGTTTATACTAATTTACCATCACACTATCATGGTAGAATAGTAAAGTAAGATGGAAGAAGAAGATAAAATAATAGATTTAAAAAATGGTATTGATAGCTTGTACACATCATAGAAATTTGAAGATGCATAGATGATAAACAATTTAGAACTCTTAGATTGGCATCTCATAGTGACTTGAAGAGCAAGATATCAAATTCCCTGTCACCAAATAACCTTATCATCTGTAGACTCGATGATCAAACTAGTATCTTCTAATATCCTCGAGGAATTATGAATGGTGACCAATTACTCCACAATATGACAACATGTTCGTAGCAAGTATAGTTCTATACGCATTATCTTAGTTTTTTTCCCCACATAAATTAAAAATAAATTTTAAAAATATATAGAAATAAAGAAACTATTGGTTGTGTTTTGATTTATAGTAGTAATCATTATGTTTAATGTGTAGATGATTAGTATTGTTTTGGGGTTTAGAACTTTATACAAAAATTCTTGTTATAAATAAAGTGTTAAAATTAATGTAATGCTATAGATATAGTGTAGAATTTTTGGAATGGGAAGTACATAATTATTAGTAATTAAATTAGTTGTTATTAAGGATTAGAAGGGGTAAGAGGTTAGAGGTTAGAATATGTTAGAATTTAAAGTTGGTTAGTTTTAATATTTGGTATTGATATTTTAGTTAGTTAGTAAGATAGTTGTGTTGGATGTTGAGGTATTTGTTAAGCATTTAGTAAGAAAATAATTTAGTTAAATCAATTTTAAAGAAGATAGGAATTAGAAATAAGAATTATATATAGATATACATTGTTCAAAAGCAAAATTAGATTTGAAGGGGTTAGAAAGTCAAGGTTAAAATTAATGTTTTATAAAATTTATATTAGAATTTGGTGTTAGTAAATAGTGTCTTATTTATGAAAAAAGTTGTGTCTTCATAATGGAAAGTGTAAGGTGTTTATAACACGTTTGGAAATATTTACTCTATAATAGAGCATGATTGGTATGTTATATCAAGGAACCATTTTTATGATGAATTAGGTGGAAATTTTCTGTATTATTTCTCTCATTGGAATTTAAATTTATATGATGATTATAGTATTGTGTTAATTGCATTTAAAAACCTAGAAGGTGGTTAGTGGATCGAGAAATTGTATAACTCAAATTGGTTAGGTAACATAATATGATGAGTCAGGTTATAGTAAAAGATGAGTTAGATGTTGGTAAATGTTTTAATATTATAATCAGTTCAAAATGAGTCATGATAATATCTAGATTAAGTATTAGTATGTTATGATATATTAACCCCTATGCAGAATTAGACTCATCTAAAAATTGATCTAGAACAGTGTATTGAGGTTAGCACCATGGTCAACTTTAGAACTTGGAAACCCTAAAATGTATCTTGAACTTGATGTTGTACCCTTGTAATTTGAACCTTATATTCAATCGATCAACTCATTCAATAAGTACTAAGCATTCCTTAGCATTAGGACTTAGGGGTTTGAACCTGTACAATATGTAGTGAAGTCAACCTTGCATCTTAATGATATGTGCTCAAAAACTCACTTTCATCCTAGGTCATCTTCCCTTAATCTGATTAGTCTAACATGTATTAACTTAGTAGATTAATTAATTATTTCAAGGAAAAAAAATGGCATGTTTCGACTGTATTTTTGGGCATGACAGAAGTATCATAGTCATATTATCAAATGATTTGTTTTTGTATATTTGTTACATTTCTTCACACACACACACACACACACACACACACACACACACACACACACACACACACACACACACACACACACACACACACACACACACACACACACACACACACATTTTTCCTTCTACATCCACATCCATTCTGCCTTTGAATCGGTAACTTAGTTTAAAAATAATATGATTAATAAAAATATTGATAAAATATTTAATTATTTTAGGCAAGAGCCTACAACAAAATGGTAAATTTTGAGCCTCTCATTTGGGAGGTCTTTGGTTCAAGTCTACTCGAGCTTAATAAATAATAATAATAAAATTATAATATATAGTGATAATTAATCTTGGCTTCGACAAAAAAAAATTCAAAATTCAAAATATTATTAAATTATTATTGAAATTAGTGCATTTATTTTATATTCAAAAATTGTTAGATGTTGGATTTGCTACTTTAGAATTGGGTTTTGGGAAAATAGTTTGGATTTGTTTGGTTCACTCAAAATTTGATGGGGAAGATGTTTTTTTTGCATTCAGTTCTACAAATCTGAAATTGAAATTGGAACATTTTGAAGACATTTTGGTTTGAGTCAATTTTTATGAATAGAAAATATTCATCGATTCCCACAATCTCATTTGCAAAAGACAAGGCTAAAAAAAAGCCTTTGTTTTGGGTATCAAACTAGAGTAAAAAAGAGTAGATGCACTAGAATAGTTGTCACAGGATTCTTCCATTGAAATATGTCATCAACCCATTTGGATACATTGACAAGCCTAAACAAAACATTCATGATTCTGAGCTAGTTTTCTTTACTGTTGAAGGGGAGTTACGAGATTCGTCCATTGACATATACCATCAACCCATTTGGCTACATTCACAAGCTAGAACAAAAAATTCATGATTCTGAGCTAGTTTGCTTTACTTCTCATGTTCTAGATGTTGGAATCACTATCCATTATATATTGAATGACAACTTGTTGAATGAGAGTTTCTAGGTGGGACTATTTGAATTCTAGGTCGACCTATTCCCCAAGGACTTAGGTTTTGAGGCTAGGTCCTGGGATTGCAAGTTTGGAAATCTAGTGACTATGTTGGGTTGCTTTACTTTTACACCCAAAAAATTCTATAAAAGAAAACCTAGGTACCTCATTTTCACATCCATCAGAAATCCAAGCAATTTCAAGGCATAATTTCTAGCATTCAAGCTAGTAGATTTCCCTAAGACAAATTCATTTTTCCAAATCTCCTAAAAATTATTTGTAAAACATAAACCCCAATTATTAGATAAGTTAAAAAGAGTAACAAGATATATAATTTTATATTTAATATGTATTATTGATTAAAAACTTATTTCAAAAAATTATATTAAATTATTCATAAATTAAATGTATTTTTAACTAGTACATTTTAAAATATAAAAGAAATACACAAATAACCATACAAAAACCAAACAAAAGACAATTAAATGACAAGACCATCTCACCATCACAAAAAAATCATATAACACGGAAAGGTGATTGTCAAATTCCAAATTTGCTAGCTTGTCCCAATTATAGGAATCAAAGTTCATTTTATCTATTTATTTTAGTACATATAAAAAATGAAAATTAAACTCTTTAATTAAAAACATTTATTAGCCAATACGCTATTTATATGAGATCCTCAGCCGAGAAATGTCCCGTTCAAGTCGTAAACAATATGTAGTGTCAGGAAATGATTGAAAATATTTTTCAATGTGTTTTGATAGTGCCTATGTTCTCTGTGGGTAATCTCGCCATTGTGCTGCTTGTAGATGTCCATTGTGTTTGCAGAGGACTTGATTACACCATTCTACTTCTGTGGTTCCTATTATCCCTGACCAATGACAGTTGGGTAAGGAGATTAGCAGTGGAGCCTCTCTAAGATTTATACGGTATATGTAGCTTCAACTCAAAATGCTACGAGATTTGGAGCTGTTGTAAGAACCATGTCCTAAACAAAGATGCCACATCACATGAGAACAGAAAATGCAGAAAGGAACCAATCACAATCAAAGTTGAAAAGTCAAAACTCATTTGCTAACCATTAACTAAATAAATGATACAATTAGTTTATCAACAAATTGTTGATTATTTTGCATGAACATTACATCATATGACCTATGGTGCTGAATTACAATGTATATGCATCACATGCCCATTAAGTACATGAATAATATTATACATTACAACTGATAAGTTTACATTATCCGATAATCAAGATTACATCAAATGAATGCTACTGAGCATTATTGTTAAAGATGAACATACAAGTCCATATGGTAGATTCTGAAATTTGATAGGTTTCCTAAAGTGTATTCGGTTTCCAAAGCCATCGCACGTCATCCTTTTGCTATTTGAGATGGGAGTGTGTCCGATGCACTTTTACCTTGCCAACCACAAATTGTTTATTCCCTTGGGATTCTTCCTGACATGAAGAATGCCTTGACCTTGGCACAAAATGGATCAGATGGATCCAGTGTAGCCATGAAACATACTACATGCATCCATGTGCCTAGAAACCTAATTACAAAATGTGGCAGGGAAAATAAAAAAACACTACACATATACCCATATGCAATGAAAGAAAAATTGTAACATATCTACCCACATGTACATTTCTTTTAACTAAGCATATCCACACATATGCCAAAATGAAAGTAAGCATAGTCACATGCATATGCTAAATGTCATAACAACATACTTAAATGTAAAATAAATGGTTTGGTCAAGCACTAAAATTGTCAACATTATTGAAAAGGAGAGACAAAACATCATAAATCCTACCTTTCAAAATTATGACAGTTTGGGATAAGCAAAACATAATGCATCCATCCCCACCCTCCTTCATGCCACAGCTAATCAATTTTAAAGATTTACAACTACCTCTAAGAAAACTTCAATCAATTTTACAAAAAAAATGTAATACAAGTTGCATTCAACTACCATAGAGGGACTAAATTAGCATACCCGATATGGTAAAACTCAAGTACAAGTTGTATTTATTTGTAACTGAAGGAATTCAATTCAGCATTAACCATAAACAAAATATCAAGTACAACATTTACAATTGAAATAACTCAATTGATGCTCTATTATTCTAATATAAACTTTTTGTTTTGAAGTTCACTCCTTTCCTAATGTTCGGTGAAAATATCCAGACAATATAACCTATGATTCAACACATCATCAAAAGGTCTCTTTACAAGAACAAAATTGAATAAAATTTTCAGGAACAACAACCATCCAACACCAATTTTAAGCAATGAAACCACTTTTCTATGAAAGAAGACTATATCTTTAATGTTATGAAACACAAGGTTGCATTCTACATCATTATCATTTGGTGCTCCTACAATCTTTGCTAGTTTCCATAGTTTAAGATGTCACTAAATCTACTTTAGAATGTTCTAAGTCTCAGACCTTCTATACGGTTCTAACCATCTATGAGCTTTTCAAAAGTTTTAGCTAGAGCTTGCCAAATCACTATTGGGTAGGCCTTCACTGTTAAAGGAGTAGTTTTCAAGCTCCTATGATACGTGTCTTAAAGAGTATAAGAATGAATATACCAATTTTTTATATTTATATATATATATATATATATATATATATATATATATATATATATATATATATATATATATATATATATATATATATATATATATATATATATATATATATATATATATATATATATATATATATATATATATATATATATATATATATATATATATATATATATATATATATATATATATATATATATATAAGAATCAATCTTTCAACACCCCAATTAATTGGATTCGCAGCTACCATTGCTAAGAAATCTATTACCCTAGTCTTCACCAACTGAGCATAGGTCTTGGCATAAGTTAAAACTATCCAACTAAATACTATGGAGAGTAAAATATGCTTTCTTCTGCACCCTCTATTTTTGAATAATTGCTTACATGACTAGGGTACAAAGTTGAGTAAAGTTTTAAGAAGAATCCTAAATTCAACATGTATATCACACATCTCCTAAGGTTTGATCAATAGAAACAAGAATAGAGAGATGCTATGGTAGCCCCAGTTTGTGTGGTCTCTTGGACTTAAAACTACTGGAGAACCAATTTACAACAAACTTCATTCAGCCATAAGAAGACGTTGAAGCAAGAGATGACTTCCAAACAAACCTAAAGCCTTTCTTCTTATGAACACAAAATCCAGTTCAAAGATAATTATACTAAGTCATCTACTACAATAAATTATCATAAAAACCCATAACTCATACCAGTTTGCATCCCTAAGCTTATGACCAAACTCTTCTTTAGAGATTGTTGTCATCCATTCAAAACCATTCTTTAAACTAAGGAACCATTAAGAAGCATATGATGGAAAGATCATCCATTTTAGAAGATGTGATTTATCCTACTAATGTGAGCAACAAGAATACTATATGAAAGAAATTATAACAATAAAAAACTGTTCAATGCATCATGCCATGAAGGAAAGAGAACAATAATTAACAAAATGGGAACTTGGTTTCGTTATGTTTTCTCACATTTCTTCTCTCATTTCCTAGTCACTACTGATGATTTATTTCTCCTCGCCCAATGTCATTTACTATAAACCTGCTCTTTTATTTGTCCATAGTCTCTCACTGCTAAGGTCTTTCTCTCTTTCTCCCACTCCCCTATCTTCAAGAATTTAGGTTTTATATTTGATAATTATCCCCTCCACTCCCTTGGTGTAACTGCTTTCAAAACCAACTTAAATTCCCTCCTCATGCTTCTCCCACTAGTGCATTTAATCCTAAATTTTGATAGAAAATTTTAACCAACTCTTTTAAATGGGTTGGTTGGCCAATTTATAAAGCAAAGTTTTGTTTTTTTAATAACATGCTTGTGTTGGTTGCAATTACAACCAATTATTTTGGTCTTAATTGTGATGCACATGGCAGCATAAAAAAAAAAAGGGGGCAAAAATCACATTTCATTTAAGTGCAAGTTGGTGTCGAGGGTTCTAGAGCATTCCAACATTTTGCATGAGGGCATAGTGTGATCTTCAAGGGGGGTTCTCGAAGAGAGGACTCACGTTAGCATATGTTGATATAGCCTTCGCCAAGGATGACCAACTTCATTGAACATTGAGATGACATTATGTAGGGCCAAACTCGACATTGTGTAGGGACCTAACTTCGATGCCAACCATTGTAACAGGTAAAATTTTAGTGTGATATATCAATTGGGTTTTTAGCTAACTGATGATAATTTTCTTGGATATTAAAAAATAGTGGAGATTTTATTTAATACGTGGTGCTATTTTCTATATGTTTCAGAGATAGTATATAGTCTTTCTCTAGTAGGGGTTTCCCCTGCAATGTGAATATGATTGGAGTCTGGCAACCCGTGCGGCTAATTTCATCCTTCACTTTTTCATCTTGAGCTGATAAAATTGGAAGAGGGTTTTATGTAAAATTGAGGGCATTAGATTGTGATGGTTCAAAATCTTTTCTTTTTGCGGGTTCTTCATTTGCCATACTTGCTCTTTCATATACAGTTTAGTTTTGGTGAAAGAGAATTCAAAAGTAGCCGGAGGTCTGACATCATTGCTTGGTTGTAAGAAATTGAATGATAGAATTTACAAAATTACTTCAATAAGTCTGATACTATTAAACATGTGTCCACTACTCAAGTCTCTATCTTGGCATTTGACTCATCCTCTATTACTTTCAACTTTGCAATTTTCTTATCTAGTTCAACCAAGGTATCATCTTGAATTGACATTTTTTTTCTAGTTGCAACTAGATCATCCTTGGCATTGCTCTTAGACAATTACCTTTTCAATAAGTGTCAAAATATGTTAGCAAAATGTCGGAAAACTAATCTTTTGATGGGGTAAACTAAGAAATAGTCAGCAAAATGTGTTCCTTATATTGTGAAACAATCATTTGGATATAATTTTCTAGCATTCATATGCAAGGAATATTTAATTTGTTATCAACTTGACATCATAAACATAATGTAATAGACTGAAAAAATAAGTATTTTGTGGTCAGTTCAGGGGTAGTTACGGTTGGTTGTTGATTTTAGGAGTTACTATAAGTTTATAAAATTTGCAATGATCGATGACATAAGGAGAATGAATGTAAATCTGTTTTGAACAAATAAAGTATTGCATTTCCTGCATAATTCCTATATATTGACATTTTTTACAATCTAATTCCTTTTTCATAGTTTTGTATTGTGTTGCTAAAGATCCATTAGTATACATGGTGGGGTATTGAATATCCATTGCTTTGGCATTTGTAGGGATTAAGACCCTGTGATATTTGTAGAGATCAAATCATTTTCCTAGGAATTATCAGAACCTTAATATAGGTTAAGTAAGAACATTATGAAATGTATTTTAACATTATCTTACATGTAATAAGACCTAAAATTTGGGAAAAAATATGGGGAAAGGTATATAATATCTATCCATAAGGATGCAGAATGTCATGCACAAAGAAACATGTGCAAAAGTTGCAAGAAGGGTCTAAGAAAATCATCTTACTACTAAGAGGATGGAGACAAGAGTGAGTAGATGTGGGTTTGTCCATACAAGACAATAGGGAAGCATTGTGAGGGGTATCAAAAGAAGAATGTGGAGTCTAGAAGATGTCCAAATATATGTGTATTCAAATCATGTTCGGTTCAAAGACTATTTGGAGAAGTAATCAACTACTTGTTTTGATAATAAAGAACATTCAACATTTTTCTTGGGTGAGAGATTTGTGATAGGGTAGGTTAATAAATATTGAGGTTAGTGTGGAAAAAGTCTTGAAGTTACAAGGGTTGAGTTCCCAAGGGCAAGGGGAAGAATACTATCTATGAGGATTAAAAGGGTATAAGATCGCAATTATTCAATATATCAACACTTGATGCATTATTTGAAGAATTTTCTTTTGTGTGACCTTGTTTAGGATGATGATAAATATTTCTTTAAAGATGTATGACATTATGGTGGTTGCCACTACTTGTAAATCTATTCTTTGTTTAGTTAAGCCTATGCTAGATCAATCAAATGCAACTCTACTTGTCTAGTTCTCTTGACTAAGATTTCAAAATCCAATATGGCAATTGGCCATGGACTAAATGGGAGCTTGAGAAGCTTAAGCCTATGCCAAGTCAATTAGATGCAACATCGCTTGTTCTAGTTTCTTGACTGAGATTTCAAAATTCAATAGTGCAAAAAAATTGACCATGGCCAAAGTGGGAGCTTTAGATGATTTATCCAAGTATCCATCCTTAGGTCCTCAGGATGTAGTAGAAGAGGCCGCGATAGGGTTTAGGGTTTAGGGTACTATGATTAAAGAAATAAGTGCTATTGTCAAGTTCAGAAGGCATAATCACCTATACAAAATTAATATGGTCAGTGATCAATTGGAAGGCATAATCTCCATTTTCTCATTGGAATCTAGATACATGTTAACTATAGAACTTAGAAGGCATTAAGATGGTATCTAAATTTCAGATTCATATAGGCATCAAATTTAATGAACTTTGACTACAAACCATCTTTGGGAAGGATCTCCAATAAATACATCTTAGAGAATTATTACTACAGTGTAATGTCCCAAGGTGATGTATTGGCTTATTTTGCTAAATTTTTAGAAATAGAATACAAATGATAACACTTTTTTTTTGTTTTGATCATTGAGATACCAATATGAGAAAGTTGAAAATATATAGTAGCTAGGATGTGAATAGTAAACAATTTATTTCACTTACTCAGTTTGAACAAGTTAAGAGTGCATGGTAGTTGGGGTGTAAACAAGAAGCAATTTATTTTTCTTATTGGTGTTAAGCTGCATAGTATATAGGCTAATCTAGAGAGTTAGAGACAATTGGTGGTGCACTAAAAATGTTGAAGTTATGATAATGCAAGAAACAAACTGGAGTTGTCTCTCTCTCATTTTTTAGAAAAAGTTTGTCCACACATGCTTAGAAGAGAAATAGTTCATTAATTAGTGTGTAGTTTATAGGTAATCAACATAGATAGATGGGTAGGAAAAGGCAACGAATGAGAGAAATAAGAATGTTAAATGATTATTGAAGATCATAATGATGCAGTAAAAGAAATGCAATGGCCTTTCACAATTTATACAATTAGTGTATTTATATATCTTTATATACAAGTACAGACCAAAACTCGATGCTCTCACAGAACTAGGCTATGGAAAGTAAGGGTTTCCCCTAGAGTAACAAAGAGCAAGCTATCACACACACACACACACACACACACACACACACACACACACACACACACACACACACACAGAGAGAGAGAGAGAGAGAGAGAGAGAGAGAGAGAGAGAGAGAGAGAGAGAGAGAGAGTTAGTTAGTTTCCAAAATCACGATGGATATATCTAGTTTCTTTCATCAAACATTAGTTAGTTAGTTTCCAACATCACAATGGATATATCTAGTTTCTTTCATCAAACATTAGTTAGTAAGTTTCCAACATCACGATGGATATATCTAGTTTCTTTCATCAAACAGTGGATGTTTAATATAGCCATCGACAATATACATGTATAAATTAGTATAATAAAAGTGATGAATAAATATTGGAGAATATTATGATGCATAAAACAATTGCAGTCACCTCTCATCAAACAATTTTCCTTGTCTAATTGTGCAGGCATGCACACTACACACACATGATGACACAATTTTGTGAGAGATGACTGTAGTTTATTTTATGCATCATTACGATCTTTAATGTTCAATCAAATTTTTATTGCATTCACAAATGTCTAAATGCTTATTTATTGTTGATAACTACATTCTTATAACCAACCAATGTTTGGTAAACTGCTACATTTTCGAAAACATATTTAGGTAATAGGCATAGACTTTCTTGATAGAAGACTTTGCACATTACAACATTCTCATGTATTGATGAAACTTTCTTTCCTTAGGCACATGTTGTAGGTTACATTGGTTATTAGTTTTATGTATTATACATATTTATGCATAATTGTTGGTAGTTTATATTATATATTTCATAATAAGTTATCAATTGTTGATAGTCTACGCATCTTATAAACCACTCCTTGTTTGAGCCATTTCTCTTGCTGAAGCATTCTATGGAAATAATGATAGACTTTCTTAAGGCAAGACTTGCATATTATAAAATTTTCTTTCGATCTTTTAAATTTGAGCCTAAGGATTGATTACTTTGCTCTTCTTAGGTACATTAGGTAGGTTTAGTTGACTATTTTGTTTATATGCACTTTTAAGGTGGTTTTGTGATACATTTTTTTAATGTATAATAGTTGATAGTCTGAACATGTATGTGTAGACTATCAAATTTGGAAGCACCATGCAAAATATATCTCATAAATTTTCTAAAAATGTGCATATAAAGATATATGAGACAATCAATTATTGATCAAATCAAAGTAAGATGTCAAGAAATTTTTTATTTTAAGGACAACATTTTTAGGTAAACTTCAGCAACATAACAGGCATTTGTAAAACAAAAGTGAAGTTTTCAAGTCATTGATAAGAGAGATTCATGACATTGACTGCAATATCAAGAAGTATTGATGGCATCATTCTTAGAGTGACAACTAATACTAAAATAGAAAAGTGTATTTGAACCCTAATTGAATCTGAACATAAAAAAATTCAACAAAAATTATAAGAAGCCTAGGGCTACAATAGGGTTTGGTATCATCTCTTGAAGTTTTTACTGCTGATTGGTGAAGGGTTTTATATTTTTGAATATTATTTCTATATTGTATCAATCAAATATAGAACTTCAAAACAATCTGAAAGTAATATGCTCATCACTATTTCTGATGTTCATCAATTTTGTGTAGGTGATGATCCACTTTTTTTATCCAAAAGATGGCTAGATATAATGGCCAGTCTGAAGTTTTTATTGGTGTTTCTAATATTTAATCTTATTTCTTATGCGATGTTCTTGTTAAGATCATCCTCTTTGATTGAGGCTATATGCACATGCAATCTTTATTTCTTACCAATGGTGGATTACTTCCACCCTCCTTGGTTGCTATAAGGCTCTTGGAGTCCTCAGTATGCTACTAAAATAAGTTTGATAACTAAGTCCAAATATTCATGTTACTTTGCGTTTCAATTTAAATGTTTCAAAAATTTCCAAGAATTAATGAAAGTTTCTAAAGCCAATTTGTTTATGGTTGTTTAAACTTGTTCTATTTTATGTTAATATTAGGATTAAATGGAATTTATAGAAGCAAAAAGTACCATCTAACTTTGTGTTTCTTTGTTTGTTTTGAAGTGTAGCTTGCATTTCTTGGAAGTGTTCCACAACATAGATCTCCCTCAACAAAATTATCTAGGCTGGGAAATAGGTAACTTCTTTTCAGCCTATCCCCTCCCTGGAGGAAATCTTCAAGGCTCTCAACTCTCTTCCAGGGGACAAAGCTCCTGGCCCAGACAGTTTCCTAACTTTATTTTTGGAGACCTAATGGGAGGTGGTCAAAAGGGACATTACTAAGGCTGTCCAAGAATTCTTTGGGGCCAAAAATCTTTTGAAAGAGCTCAATGCCACTTTCCTGGTTCTCATTCCTAAGATTCTGGGGGTTGATACACTGGAAAAGTTTAGGCCTATTAGTCTATGCAATTCTTTTTACAAAATCATCTCTAAGGTTCTTACCACTAGACTCCTCAACATTCTCCCCCTAATCATCTCCCCTCAGCAGACTGGTTTTGTCCCTGGTAGGTAGATTCTTGACTCTATTGTCATTGTTCATGAGGTCATCCACTCTCTAGAAGCTGGTAAGAAGGAAGGCTTTCTACTTAAGTTGGATATGTCTAAAGCTTATGACAGGGTGGATTGGAATTTTCTCATGGTGGTCCTTCAAGCATTTGGTTTTGATGCTCTGGTGTATAAGATTATCTCTCAACTTGTCTCCTCACCTTCTTTATCTATCTTGTTTAATGACTCCCCCTCTCATTTCTTCTTTGCCTTGAGAGGGCTTAGGCAGGGTGACCCCATCTCCCTTGTTCTCTTTATCATTATGACTAAATTCCTGGGAAGACTCATCTAGAGGAAATGTTAGGACAAGAGTTTGCAAGGTCTCAAGCCCTCTTCGAGCCCCTCAACCTTCACTCACCAAAAATTTGTGGATGACACCATCTTGGGGGGAGAAGCTACTATCCGTGAAGCTAGAGATTTCAAGGGCATTTTGAACACCTACACCAAGGGTTCAAGCCAAGCTATTAACTGGGAGAAGAGCTTGGTTTTCTTCATCAACACCCCTTTGGAGAGATAGAGGAAAATTGTTCAAATTTTGGGAAGCGACATTGGCTCCCTACCAGCCAACTATCTTGGCCTGCCCTTCGGCTCTAGACCCTCAGATTCCTTCTGGAATAACATCATTCATAGATTCAATAAGAAACTTGCTGGATAGAAAGGGGCCACCTTTAGCCAAGCTGACAAGTGTACCCTAGTGAAATCCATTTTCCAGAACCTCCCACTTATGCTTTAAGCCTCTTTGGAATCCTTGCCAAAAACGTGGATATAATGGAGAAGATTCAGACGGACTTCCTCTGGTCAGGGGTTGAAGACCATAAGAGATATCACCTTGTTGCCTGGGACCTCGTCTGTCTCCCAAAATGCTATGGAGGTCTAGGCATCAAAAAGATTAAACACCTCAATAATGCCCTTTTGGCGAAACGGTTATGGCATATCTTTCAAAGCACAGGTGTTTGGAGGGATATCCTAACCGAGAAATATCTGAGAAGACAATCCTTTAACTTCCTGATAAAAGAGACCGAGATTCCCCAGGGGTCCTATATCTGGAATGGGATCTCAAAGACTAGACCCTTGGCCAAGTCAAAGGCCAAATGGAAAGTTGGAAAAGGGGATAATATCTTATTCTAGTAGGATAACTAGACTAGTCAGGGACCTCTTATCAACCACCCCATTTATGGAAGATGGGTAGAATAGTGCATTGAAAGTTATGGTGCACAAGTCAGTGATTATAGAACTGGTCAAGGTTGGCAGGACCTCTCGGAGCTATCCCCAGACCTTATCCCTCTGATGATTATGCTGAATGCCACCCCCATCAACAATAATAGGGACTATCATTTGGGGTGATAAGTCAAATGGGCTTTTCTCTTTTGCCTCTAGCTATTTCTCTTTATGGGCCAGAATGGAGAAGCCATTATGGGCCAATGCCTAGATTTCTGGCCTCACTCCCAAAATTAATATCTTTTTTTGGCTGCTACTGCAAGACAAAATTCTTACCCTGGATAATTTAGCCAAGAAAGGCCAAATCATCCCCAATAGGTGCAGCCTTTTCAAGCTTAACTTGGAATCAATAAATCACCTATTCATCCTCTGCCCCTATTCTTCTAAGGTGTGGAATCTTCTAACTAGGGATCTTGGTTTTAACTAGTGCCCCCTAACAATATCTAGGAGTTCTTCTGCCAGTGGAGAAGCCACCACTCTATTTTGAAAACTCAGCTTTTCAGCTTCTAGATTCTCCCACACTTTTGTTGGGGAATCTAGAAAGAGCACAACAACCAATTTTTAGAGACAGAGAGGCTGTTGAGTTCATAATTGCAGAGAAAATTGAAGGTCTCACTATGGAGAACTTTGCCATTACAAAGGGAGGAAATATCAAGGAAGGAGGGAACAGTAAAGCCAAGAAGAAAGATAGGGACAAGAGAAGATAGGAAGCAAGATGGTCCTTCTCCCCTGAGGACTGGCACAAAGCCAACTTTGATGGGGTGGCTAAGGGGAATTCTGAACCAGTCGGAAGCAGAGGCATCATTAGAAATAGTTTGGGAGGAGGAATTGCGGCTATTTCTTTCCCTCTTGGTCACCAAACCAATCACTTTGTTGAAGCCAGCGTGGCTAGACAGATTGTTAAGCTGGCCTTGGCTTCTAGGATCGAGTGCCTATGGCTTGAGAGTGACTCCCTAAACATTATCAATTGTATCAAAGGACATGCCCCACCCTCTTGGATGATTACTAACATCATTGAGGACCTTAGATCTGACTTGGAAAAGTTCAAAAGGACTTTCATTAGCCACACTTACTATCAGCCACACTTACTAAGAAGCCAACTCAGTTGCTGATTGGTTCGCCAATGATGTCGTTACCAGAAACTTGCTGAAGACATGGAAGAACGAAGATGAAATCCCGATAGTCGTGATTGACTTACTTCAACAACATCAAATCTAGGGTACTAATATCACCCCTTTTTAATTATGGAAAGATATACCAAATCGCACGTCAGAAGGGGAGTAATTAGAAGTCATGCAGAGCTCTTTTAAAGTCATAACCATGCGTACAGATGGCACGCTTTGAGGGCTGGCGTGAATAGAACCACCAAAAATTGTAATTACATTTTTTTTCAGCGTCCCAAGGAAAATCGAGCTTAGCATTTTTGCTAGAGGAATAGTGCTTATAGAGCCAAAGGTGGCCATGTTCAGGGAAAGGATCAGAAGAGAGCCTTGGGGGGAAATGGAGAAGTGGAAGGGGAAAGAGAAGGTTTAGCACAAGTTCAAAAAAGGGGGTATAACCAGGTTCATGGAGAAGCTTCATGGCTTCGATGCTAGGGTTACCAAGGGGATGGTGGAAACATGGAACAATGGGAAAGTCAAAATTGATGGTGTCACCCACCAAATCACTGAGGGCTTGATTACGGAGGTGACAAAAATCCCTCAGGTTGGCATAAACTTCTTTAGGAATAAAAAGATGTTGGCCAATGTTGTTAGCAAATTTGTCAAGGACGATGTTGAGAGGAAAAAACTTATCAAGATTGACACTTACTATGAGATGGAATCCATCAAAAAATTATGGAGGTATGTTCTCAGGATTCTCATTGAGTATATCACTCTTGACTCCAGGTTCGACAGGATAAGAACACACCATTTTGTGTTGCTAAACCACTTTAAGCATGCTGTTAAAAATTCCTTTCCTTTCTTTCTTTTCACCTCCATGTCTAAGAATATTGAGGGTTTCAAGAGAAAACCCATCACTAATCCTACCCTCCACGAAGGCCTTCTCCTCTTGGTTTATGAGTTTCTAAAAGCTCAAACTAGGGGAAAATCCCTTGGTGACCCCGGTAATGCTTTGGAGGACACTGCTAGTTCAGACTCTGAGGATGTTCAAGTTGTTAAATTTGAGGATAGGGATTACTCCACCAAAGCCATATCTACTGCCTGCAACCCTTGCTTTCCCAACAGAAAGAGCGCTAGAGGTCCCCCCCAATTCTTCCCAAGCATGAGCCCCCCAAAGGAGAAAGAAGACAGTGAAGATGAAGAGGAGACTAAGATTGAGTCTAAGGATGAGGACAAGGGGAAGGGGAAGGACACTGTGAAGGATGAGGAAAAGGGGTGGGAGAGAGACAAGGAGGAAGTTACCCTCGATACCCTTGATGCTCCCTCGGATAACCCCAAAAAAAGAAAAGTGGACCAAGCCCTACTTCAAGAAGACCCCATCGCCCTGACCTCTGAGACCCTTGGTCCTATCTCACCCTCTTCCCTACCTGAGGAGAAGACTATGGAAAAAAGTGGGGAGGTGATAAGAAAGGATAGGAGGAGGGCTTGGAGGAATTTTAACATGGATACTGCTAGGTTGGGAATTGTTAGAGAGCCAATGAACATCCAGGTGAAGGAGGACCTCGATGGCAGAACCCATTATGATGAGCCTATTGACCCCACTCTGTTGGTCTTGTCTAATAACACGCGAGAATCTAGCTTCAACCTTTTGAACAACATGAAGAACAACATGATAGATAAATTTCAATCTATCAAATGGTTGTTTTAGGAAATCGAGGTTCTTAAGGAAAATAATATCTAGGATTGCAGCTAGAGCCCTTGCAGAGTCTATGAGAACACCGAAAGGATGAACAACCAGGATGACAGTTAGAAGCACTACAGTGGCCAAGACTCCAGGAATAATCAGGAGGAAATTTTTTTCCTAGTTGAACAAAAAGTCCAAAGGTTAGACAACATCATCTAGATTCTAACTAACCAAATTGTGGACACTCTGCACACTTTGAACGAGAACATTGTCAACCTGGGGGATACTCTAATGAGAGTTAGCATTGGTGGGAACATGGAGAAGCTAGAATATTGGAAAGGAAGAGCTAGAATATTGGAAAGGAAGAGGTCAATCTGAATGCTACCAGGGACCAGGTGGATTACTTGGACTAGGAGGAAGCCCAAAACATGAACTAGGAAGGAGCGAACAACCAGAAGGAAAATGAAGCTGCAGAAACTCTACAAGATCTGGATAAGGAGAACCATTAGGTTTGGTTTTCCTTTCTAGACTGGCTGTTGGATTTTGCCTCTTGGCCTTAGGCCTTTTGTTTCTTTTTTGCTATTTATTGCTATTTCATGTTTGCTGGACTTTAACGTCTTAATTTTTATGTTGTAAAACTTTCGGATTTCAGGTCCCTGTAAAACCTATTTTTCTTAATCAAAAACTTCTTTTCTTTCTATGGAAAATTGTAATTGACAAAATTTAAGACCTTTATGAATATTGTAATTAAGCTTTTAATGATATGATTGCTCATTAGATAAGTGGATTATTGAAACAAAAAGACCAAAATATTGTGTGTTTTCATTTGGGTGGCTTTGAAGATTAAATGTTATTTTAAAAATAATAACCTTATTTCTTGACAAGAGTATGTATATAACCATTAAAAATATCTAGAACTATATCTTGGATTAGAACTAAAATTAACATTCACATCTTCTTCTATTTCAAAATTTCAAACTATAATATATGATTTTGATATCCTTCACAATCAATGAATACCATAAATTTGTCTTCAACTCAATCTAGACTATTACTGTACTTTCATTCTACTTCTTTTTACATCAACTTATCATTGAAATTATTATCAAATATTGATGGTATTCTTTTTATATAAATTGGATAAGTGGCACTGGTGGAAGTTAAATAATCAACAACTCTTTTCTTTTCAAAATAGAGTTCAAGCTTCATTGCATCAAAGTCTACTTAAATAATAGGAGCTAAGAAACTAAAGATAGTACCTATGCCTTTCAAAGTCAAGTTGCACTATAAAATTTGACATATAATACCAAATTAAGCATATTGATATTTTGACTAGTCACTATAATTCTTTGTATCAGAATGTGTCATAGAGCTAGTAAGCATTCTATTTCTTTTAGAAAGTGAAATTCTCTTACCATATGCAACAAGACATTACCTTTGAATTGATTTCTCTAATGAATGGTCTTTAGAACCTTCTTGTTAAATTCAACCAAATCTAAGTTAAGTTTTTTGGGTATTCTACTATCTTCATTACTTTTGAAGAACAAATATTAGTTTTGTTCAAGGTTAAGTGAGCTTTATTTATCTCCAAGTTTGTAAAATTATCATCCATGCGAAGCATGTGAAGAATAATTTGTTTGTGCTAGATGCTTCCCTATAATGTTTGGATTTCTAGGTTCTCTAAGCCATATCAAAGTGGTTGTTTGATATTACAAGTGATTTTAGATCTCATATATTACTTAAAGCTCTGACTATTCCATACACTCCTTTGGTTCTAATTGTTCCAACATAGTGACCTTCAAAATGACTTAAAAACCATGAGCTTACAAAGAAACTACACTCTATTTGTATCCTTATCACTCCAAATCATCAACAGAGTCATGATCAATCTCATCTATGAAGCATATTAAAAGCTAAGGATTTGGAGTGACTCTGTCATTTCATTTTTTTCCACATCTTGTTCAAACCATATAATACAATCTCATCTATGAATCATATTAAAAGCTAAGGATTTGGAGTGACTCGTTTACAATTCCATTTTTGTCATTCATTATATGGTTTGAACAATCGTGGAAAAAAATCAGATTTTTATTATGAATTTTCTGTTCACCAATCTATGTTAAACTAATCAGCAAAGCTTTGGTCCTCTAAGTTGCAGCGATTTTGAGAAAAAACCTAACTTTTAATCACCATATCTTAAATGAATTTTCATGTTGAGGTGATCCAAGTTTGATCAATTATTCTCAATACAAGTTGGTGTCGAGTTTCCTTTTTATTATTTTGTAGATTTGTTGCTATTTATTTAATGTGCAATTGTGGAGAACTTTTTAGATTATTGACTTTTGTGTTTTTGAGGTTTTCTTACAAGTAAAAAAAATTACTTGATTAAAAAGTTCATAATGTATTTTGGACTCCTGTGGGGTAGATGTTACACATCCACACCCTGGAGAAGATTTTAGTCCATCAATAGTGGTAGTAGGTTTTCAATATAGATCATTGTTTGCTATTGTTCTGGTTCACACAATTCATATGAGAAATGCTTATCTTAATATTTTGGGTTTGGTGCAAATGCCAGGTGGTTGCATCTTGAGACTGGCCTGAAGTCACAAAGAATTAACTTGGGAAAAACTTTTACAACTTCACACACCATGGATTAGGGACATGTTCTGAATTACTAAATGATGATGAGGAGAAAAACCTCTAGAGCACAATTTCTACCTTGATTATTATGCATTTTATTAACATTGAACCAACCAATGAAATTGGAAATTCTTAGACAAGTTACTGCTTCTCAAAATTAAAAATATGATTTTTGGAAATTCACTTGCTACTCAAAATTTAAAGTATGATATTAGGAAATTCGAATGATTATTTCACTTTGATTCTTTGCAGGAAGCTAATGATTTCTTTTCACAAAGCAACAAGACAAAAGCCTTTGCGAATCATATTTTATAGGTAATTTATTTCATTTTGATTGGTTTTTGTGGTGAGAATTAGTTTTACATTTCTTATGTCTCCTTAGTGATAGCTTTGGTATTTATTCAAAGATGGTGTAAGTGAAGGACAATTTTACCAAGTTCTACTTTATGAACTAGATGCTATCCACAGGGTCAGTTTCCTACTACTCACTATATTACTTTCTATTCAATTGAGATAGACATGGATCATTAGTTAGTTTGTATTCTCTTTGGATTTTGTTAAAGAAGATAGCTGAATACTATATGAACAAAAAGTTCCATGGTGTCAACCAGCTTGTGCATCTCTTCAGCCAAATTACCAGCCCCAGTGACATTTGTTGTTGTTCAAAAGCGACACCATACTACTCTATTTGCAAACAACCATGCAGATAGGCATTCTATAGATAGAAGTGGGAACATCTTACCAAGTCTTCAGTACATAATAAAGCAACTAAATTTCATAAAAAAAATTTTTGATAGTTGATTTGTTTAAATATTGCCCATCAAAAATTACTTAGTACATCTCATCTTTTTTCTGCATAGGAGCTTGCAATTTTGAAGAATCTGATAGCAAAGAATCTAAAGAAGATATTGTAGCAAAGGTATATTTGGTGTTCTTTTTAAAGTAAAAATGTGACTAGAAATTTTGTATATTGTCATATTTCACATGTAGAAAGGTCAAATTGTAAATAGAGTGAACCTATATGGATTTAAGTTTCTTCTTCATTATTTATAATGCTCTCGATTCCTCCTTTGTAGCTATAAAAATACTTGTTTATTTTCAACTTTCTAGATACCCTTTACCAGGTTCTTCAAGATTCCAAAATATCTTGGGTTGACTCGACTCCAACATGTCCTAACTCCTACTTGGTTCATAGACCTAACTCCTTTAATTTTTCTCCAAGTTTTGGCTTTACTACTATGGCAAAACAAGGGGTGTCTTTTACCTTGAGGGTCTTCAAAAACTCCTTCTCTCCAACCATCATCACACTAGATGCATGTTGGGTCTCCTTCCTATCTTTTGGCAGTGGTTTCATGGTGTATTCCTTCCCATTTTTGGCTTAGAATTGACATCAAATTTCTAGGGCCTGCCTAACAATAGGTGACAAGCATCCATTTTTGCAACATCACAGACAATATTGTCTTTGTACTCCCCTCTTTAAAATTGAACATGAACTTGTTCATTTACTATGACCTGCTGCCCCTTATTTAGCCATGAAACCTTATAAGGGTTAGGATGAGGCAACTTCTTCAATCCAAGCTTCTCTACCATTTCTACTAAGGCTATATTATCAGTTGAATTGGAATCTACAATAGCTTTGCAAACCTTACCTCTTACCTTGCAGAGAGTTCCAAAAAATGTATTTCTTTGGGGAGATTTTTGCTCTGTGACTGTCTTTAGCAGGGTTCTATTGAACATTAGAGACTCTCCTCTATCTGGATCAGCATTTCCTCTTGCCCCTTGGTCACTTTGTGCATCCTCCTCTTGAGCCAAATGGACTCTCCTATTCCCTTCTTGGCTACTGGTGCCCATTTTCTTAGGAAGTGCTTGTATGTAGCAAGTGCAATATGTAGAGGTAGAGTTATGGAAGGTCAACTAAGTCTTTTTTTCTTTTCATTTTTTATATTTCTTTATCTCTTTATCAATCTATCTCTCTATTTATACTTCTATCTATCTATCTTGCTTTAGTATTCATTTCTATTACTACTCCATCTGCAAGTTGCAAACAAATCATCCTTCTTCCACCAATGAGTCATTCCATTCAAGAAAGACCATGTTTGACGATATCAACACACAAAAAAATAGGGAGTCAATTGCTAGACTGTGGTCTAACTTAAAAAGAAAAGGTGATGGAAAATGTTATTGTCCTTGCAAAATTTGTAAGGGCTTAAAGACTCGAAGATATCTAATCACAACAGCTAAGCAACATTGTAGGCAACATGGTCACATTGAAGGGGGAAATGAATATCATCCATTGGTATGTATTTTAATATTTTATAAATTACATAAGATATGATTTGATGATGACATCATGGTCATGGTTAATATAAGGTCATCATTTTCATATAGGTCAACATCCCTGAGTTTCATGTTATGGACCATGAAAATTCTAAGAATGCGAATTTCCAAATGAGGGAACATGGAGGTGTGAATATTGAAGTAGAAGGTAATGATACCATGGAAGAAGACCAGGATGATGAAGATCACGATGATCAAGATGATGATGATGATGTTGACGCAGAGCTTGATGTACCTATACTTGAGAAGGCACACAAGTCCCTATATGAAGGCTCCAAAACAACTCTTGTTGTTGTTGTATTGTTGTTGGTGAACTTGAAGGTTATGAATGGTTTATCCAATGTAGCAATGACACGTATGTTAAGGTATGCCATCTTCTTTCATTATTTTACTCATAGTTCCCTTATAATTAACATTGGGTTTGTGTAGCAATTAATATTCTTTAAATTAACAAATTATATTTTTGGTCATAGGTTGATAGGTGAGTGTTTGTTACCACCATCAAACATTCTAGCTTGCTTGTACCGAGAATTATCTGCCATTAGGAAAGATATTGGAATGGAGTATCAAACAGTACATGCATGTCCGAACGATAATATTATATATCATAAACAACATGAATTTGCAACACAATGTCCTATTTGTCATATCAATAGATATTAATCAGATTGATTAACAAAAAGGGTTCCTCACAAGGTTCTTTGGCATATTCCCATTATTCCACGTTTGCAACAATTATTCAGGTGCAATAGCTTGGCACAATTTATGGATTACCATGCACACAATAGAAGTCATGATGACATTATGTGAATGCCTGCAAATGGTTCAACATTTAAGGAAATAGAGAAAAAATGACCACACTTTAAAGAAGAACCTCGTAATCTCAAACTTTCATTGGCAGCAGATGGTGTCAATCCTTTTGGAGATATGAGATCTACTTACTCAGTGTGGCCTATTTTTGTTATCAACAATAACATACCTCCTTGGTTTTCCATAAAGAGAGAGCACATAATGTTGACACTAATTGTTTCAGGTATTTTTTGATTTACTGGTCATCTAAATTAATTTATTATTACTAATCCATCAAAATGGTCATAATAATTATGTAATATTTTTGTTCATTCAAATAGGTAAGTACCAAGTTACAGATATCAATGTATATATTGAACCCCTTATCAATGAGTTGATGGTGTTATGGAATGGGGTTACTATGTATGAAATCTCTAGACCAATAAGACAGACAATTTCAATTTCATGCAATGCTTGTATGGACAATACACGATGCCCCTAGGCTAACACATTTTTGTGGTATGTTCTCTTCTTTACACCTCTTTTTTGGTATGTCAAAGTTAACACATTTAATCCAATTATACATGATCTTGTAGGTCTTCAGACAAAGGGAAAATTTGCATGTCTAGTTTGTGGTCCAAAGACAAAATCTTGTTATTCAAAAAGTTTAAGAAAGAAGGTGTTCGATGAGAATAGACACTTTCTACATAAATCATAAGTCTTGAATTATCAAAAAACATCTTTTCAATGGGAAAGAAGAGACTATGTCAAAGCCATAGAGAATGACACCTCACCTATGGAAGTTGGCATACAATAAGATAAATCATTGAGGTATTGTTATTCCATCTGATGGTTTTTGTTTCAAATTTATATTTTGATAGTGTTTTGTTTACTAATGCTATGATTGATGCTTGTGAAGGTTGTCAAGGCATCAATGACAAACTTTCAAAAGGACTAAAAATTTATCCTATGCAATTTACTAGGTTTCCGTACTAGGAGCAACTCCTAATCATGCATTTGTTTCATCCTATGCATATTGGAGAGAATGTAATAGAGACATTGTGGAAAATCTTGGATGGAAGGCGTGACAAAGACCAAATTGTCAAAAATTGTAGTGACATTGAAGAATCCAACCATGCAATGAAAAATGACATTCGATCAAATAAAAATGGAGACCAAATTGATACAAGTTCCCTTAGTTGGTTATTATCAGAGCAACTGAGCAATCCTATAAAAGAAATCATAAAAAAAATATGATTTCCCATAGGATTTGTTGTGAACATTGTTGTGAACATTGTTGTGAACATAAACAATCTCATATCAAAGAAAAGTGAATTTGGGCCTGGGTTGAAAACACATGATTGGCATATATTTATTAAGGTAATTCATGTGATTTTGTATTCACTATATTTTTATATACTACATGTAGTTTTAATTGCATTCTTTTATAAAATATTGACAAGATCATTTTACAAATATTGCAGTATGTTTTACCTCTATCTCTCCCACACCACTTCGCCAACAATGTCAAATAGGTTATATATGATCTTGAAAAATACATGAGGTGGTTGTCATCTAAAGAAATCAATAAAGAAGATATAAAATATTAGAAGGGAAAAATTCTTCTTCTGATGTGTGAAATGCAAAAGTGTCTACCTCCAAGTTTTTTTAATGCACAAAAACACTACCTCATACATCAAGTTGAGGAGATTGAATTGTGTGGACTTGTACTAACCAGGTCAATGTGGATGGTTTAGAGGCACTTGAAATTTTTGAAAGGCTTAGTTTGATAGAGAGAACATCCTAAGGGTTCTATGGTATATCAAACCATGGTGTACATTAGTGAATATCTTCCTAAGTTTGTAGCAAAGATTCATGTAGATTGTATTTGGGACCCCAACTCAATTAACAAATTTGAAGGGGAGTACTTGATGGGCAAAGGTAGATTGAGGAAAGTGAGAGGTAAATCTAAGATGTTATTGTAGTTAATTAATTCTTATAAATCTTCAATATAAGTTATTTATAATTGGTGTATTTTTTTTGAAATAGGTGGTCTAGAGTGGGATGCGATACATTTGTATATTGTGAACAATCTTGATTGGATGACGAAATGGATTGAACAATGTCAAAAAAATGGTTTCTCATTAACATAGGAAGGTGTTGCTTCATTGGTTACCGAAGCTCATCGTAATGGAGATTCCAATGTTATGCTGATGGTAGTTGATCTAGTAAAGGGTTTAAGAGGTGAAGAGGTACATAGAAATTTATTAATGATCATAACTTGACGTATGTTTCGTATCAACTCATGATGCAGATAATTTACACACACTTCAAAAATTATAGGTCAAGCACCATAAAGCTATGTACTATCATGGCCACAAATTTCACATAAAAAAGTTGGATGACACAAAGAAAACTTGTGATTCTAGGATAACTGCAGTTTTTGAGGTCACCAATATATCCTCTAGAAACAACATACATCCTCAACAATCTCAAAATCAATACTATGGAATCTTGGATGATATAATTGAGTGTGAATTTAACACCTTCAAAGTAATTTTGTTTGTCATTAAATGGTATAGGTTACAACTAAATCAAAATGATCCAGATAGAACGGTTATTCAACATGATAATGGATTTACAATGATTAATACAAGGTCATTTGAGCCAGTTGGAGATGAGCCCTATGTTCTTCCATTCCAATGCGAGCACGTGTTTTACTCAGAGGTTCCACATAAAAAATTTTGGTCATTTTTTCTTTGACATGATCCAAGAGGAATGCCGATACAGTATAATGTTATGGAAGAAGAAGATATTGAAGATGATGAAGAAGCAGATGATGAAGATCAAGATGATGGTGATGATGATGGTGGTGGTGATGATGATGATGATGATGATGGTGATGATGGCGATGATGGCGATGATGATGGCGATGATGATGATGATGATGATGATGATGATGATGATGAAGATAATCAATGAATACAAATGTCATCACCCCTTCTATTGATGATCTTGCATTCCATATATAAGGTAAATTTGTTCATATTTACGATGTTGCATATTGTTCATGTTATCTTCTAAGTTATTTGTGGCATACACATATCATGTAATTTTTAGCTAACTTAAGATAAATGATTAACATATGTAGGAAATTTGATTACACATTTATTGTGTTCATTTCTAATGATTACAATATATGTTATTTATAGTTACCAATGTTTATGTTGTATCTGATTATCACCCTTTTTGCAAACAGTCAATTGACTATAGGTACATCATCACCCCTTTTGTTGATGATCTCGCATTCTATATATAAGGAAAATTTGTTCATGTTTATGATGTTGCCTATTGCTCATGTTGTCTTCTAAGTTATTTGTAGAAAACGTGCATCATGTAATTTTTAGCCAACTTAAGGTAAATGATTAACATATGCATGAAATTTGATTACATATTT
The DNA here is from genome assembly GCA_028749045.1 of Cupressus sempervirens. Lineage (NCBI taxonomy): Eukaryota > Viridiplantae > Streptophyta > Pinopsida > Cupressales > Cupressaceae > Cupressus > Cupressus sempervirens. Next base: position 763,653,612 of record CM053791.1, read on the forward strand.
ATTGTGTTCATTTCTAATGATTACAACATATGTTATTTATAATTGCCAATGTTTATATTGTGTCTAATTATCACCCTTTTTGCAAACAGTCAATTGACTATAAGTACATTGTAACCCCTTCTGTTGATGATCTTGCATTCCATATATAAGGTAAATTTGTTCATGTTTACGTGTATCATGTAATTTTTAGCTAACTTAAGATAAATGATTAACATAGGAAATTTGACCCCTTTGGCATGGATCGTGCACAGTGACATGGATCAACAGGTATAAGTCAATAAATAGACATAATTTTCTTATATTCTTCTTGTTTATCATTGAGCACATATGTTATAAATAGACATATTATATAATCATATAATGTATATATAGACAAAGAAGGTCCATATAGAAATATAATTGTATAATCACTTTCAACTTACTACATTTTATATTTGTCACTTTCACTTTCCATTTGACGGATTGCAGGACCCACCAAATAGGTACTTGTCAGATCTATCTACATCAAATGAGGGAAATGAGAAAATGGTAGATGAAAGCTCTACATGTAGTACGGCTAAAATAGGGAGATCAACTAGAGGTCAAAAGATTAGAAAAAAATTGATAAACGCATGCAATTTTTCCTTGCTAATGGGGGGTCATGTTCTTATGATGATAAGACCAAAGGTGACATCAAGGTGCACTTTCGGTACACACACATTGAGAAAGAATGGGTACCCAATGAGCTACCTCCAACTAACATAATTTTTTATGTTAATGAGAGGATATATCACATTGCTCCATCTTCATTACATCGTTTGGCCTATTTTCCATGGATGGGATATATTACAAAAAAGTTGTCGAATTGTTCAAGTATGTTAGTCCATGTTACAATTACAATGATTGGATGTGGATTGTTCGATATAAAAAAAGTATGCGTGGGTATGCACTATCAACTAATTATATACAATGGAAAGAAAATGATCAAAGTAAAAGATTTGCTATGTACATTGATGGGAGACCAAAAGAAACAGGTAATATTGTAGGTTTTATAAATAGTACACAACCTTCCTCAACTAGTAAGCAACCCCATTGCATATTTGAGGTGCGTGAGGGGAATGAAGTTTTTGTTTGTGCAATAAAATCAATAATTGCAGGGGAAAAATTGCTAATAGATTACCATTTAAATCGCATAGATACAAAAAAAGTTACTATCATGAGGGTTGTAAGTACTATATACCATTTTTTTAATATTTTTTTTTTGTTGTCTATTGCTTTCAGTTAGCTAATTTTTTTATGTTCAATCTTTGTGATAGAACAATATAGATCTGATAGATGATAGAGGCCACCAGGATGCTACTCCCACCCCTTCTTTAGCGAGGGTAAACCTTATTGAAATTGTACAAATTAGATAGTTGAGAAATGTTATATTATTACGTTATTTTATTTACGATTTTTGAGTTTTTATGATAATTTTACTAATATTTCTCTCACAATTTGATGTTCAGGATAAGGGTAAAGCACTAGCAGTAAGCACTGAGCCACTAGCTATGCCTTCTAATGAGGATATTGCTAAAACTCCCAATGTAACAAAAATGTTGAAGAAAAGAATTAAAAGAATTAATTTATAAATAATGAAAATTTTGGATGAGGCAAATATGGAATCCGAGGAGATGATGAAGAGGCTATAAAATTTGAGAGCACAAGCTTGTCGTTATGAAGTAAGCAGTAATGAATCTTTAGTTATAACAAAAGTTCAATAAAGATTTATATTTTATAATCTTTTATGTTGTGAAGTAAAATATGCAATATGTGCAAAAATACTTTATTGATTCAATTTTTTAAAAGAGTTGTAAGAAACTTTCACTACTAAATTCTTCTTATATAAGATTTTTTGGCAACTAATCCACAACCTGGTCAAGGACAACGCGGTGAGGCCGATAGTAGCAGAGCTCCGACTGCCACTGGTAAAATAATCTTTTAGTTGACAAGTTAGAAGGAATTTTATTATTTCAAACATTCAAAACTTCTTAACTTAACTCTTACTTTTATTATTTCAAAATGTCTTTGCTAACAATGTATTGTTCAAGTCATCCAGTGCAGGAGACTCCTACGAGGTTGATGGATGCCCGTACGAGATTGCTGACTGCAATGTCAGCAACAAGGGGATGTCCAGCTGGTAAATCCTTATTTTGCTATATTTGGTTTTGTGTTAATTATGAGTTGATAATTTTTACTTTAATCTTGGGTGCATTACATAGTGTATTTTTTTTTGTGGTAGGAGATGCACCATTTGGTACATTGCCAGATGTGGATCATAGTGTATGTATTGGTGATAATTCACCGTCATTTCTTGGAGCTACCCGTGTTTCTAGCAAGGGAGCTACACAAACATCATTGTTATTAATGATGATGAATCAATGCCTTTGAAATGTCCTAAGATTCCAGGTACTTTAAATAATTATTTTTTATATTGTAATAAAGATTTTCTTGCAAGACATAAACATGATAGGAAGTGGTGAATGCAAGGGCTTTTGATGTGGAGTGATGCCTCATGACCTTCTTTAGTATGTCATATTGTGCAAGTTGTTTAATTATTCTGGAATTCATTTTTATTAGGGGTTTGGTAGGATCATTTGAATTATCAATGACCTTTTGTCTATACTAGTAATTCTCTAGTGTAGTAATTCAATTTGAGCTATGAAGTATTTGATTCAATACCCATGGTGGTTTTAATTTGGATTGTTTAAATGGTAATATTGTAGGTACATTGATGGAAGACCAAAAGCAACATGTACATTTATATCACTTGTAATTTAGAGTTCATGATTTCCTCTATTGATATTTAACAAGTCTATTATACTAGGGCACAACCTTGTACAAGTCTATTTTGCATTTTAATGTTTTTGAACTTAATGTTTTTGAATTGGATCTGTGAATTCCAAATTTGATCTAAATATTTCTAAACTGACATTGTATGATCTAAATAGTGGAAGTGTGTGTACCATTGGGATATGCCATTCAATACATTGCAATATCATGCTTTCAGTAGAAGATACTAACCAATTTTTCTACAAAGAACCGAAAGTGGGAGTCTTCTTTCATATTCAATGTTCAATTTTCAATGATTTGCAACATCATTGCTATTGCCTGTTAGAGTTTTAGAGTGCTCACTTTCAATTTACTGTCTATTTTAGCAATATTTGTTTTCCATAATATCCCAGGTATGATCAGTGACAACATCAATTAAGAATGACAAAAAATGAAGGTCATGGCAAGTTATATGTATTATGAACTATATTTTTTTCAAGGTATACTAATTAATATAGTCACAGTACATTTTTTAGTTTCAGATAATCAACAACAGAACCCTGGTAGGGTTTGACTGGTTTTAGACATTTTAAATTTTTTTCCAAACTTCTTTTTTGGTCAATTTTGGTCAAGTTGACCCTCCAACCTTGAAATAGATCACTAAAAAGATGAAATGTATCTCATTTTATGTATTTGTTATTCACTATGAAAAGTATTCTTCGCACGATTCATTTTAATGGTTCTTACTATTAATTATCCCATGATGTTTTTTGTAGGAAATGATACATTTTATAGGAGGCTTTATGACCTCACACTGCGAAGATTCAGGCCCACCATATGTACAAGGTGGAACATCATAACTGAACTAATTTTATCCCACTATTTTTTTTTCATATCATTAATTGGTGCAACATTTTTCCTTTCATTTGGGTCTTTTCTTATACTAGCTATATCTAACATTTTTGTGTTTTTTCTTAAAAGGTGGAACTTCCAAGATAAAAAATTAAAAGATGAGCTCATCAAAGATATAGAGCATGAGTTTGGTAGTAATATTTTTTATCATAAGAAATTGTTACAAAAAGCTTCCAAACATCTTAAGGTTGTGAGGGACTCATATAGAAAGAGTCTCATCCTAAACCCGAAGTATGAGCGTCCTCCCTTTGTCTTAGTGAGGGACTAGAATGAGTTCATTTTGGATGCAAAGGAGAAAAGGGAATGTCAAAAACAAAGTACACCAGCAAATCCAAAAAGGTATGCAATAGTATTAACTACTAGTACATTAATGCAATAATCCACTAATTAGTACTGATCTTTATATCTATATCATCTAACATATTTCAAACTTTTCATAGGTTGCAGGACACATCAAAGGCAACAAAGGCCAGGCTAGAAAAGGTTGGGCAGCATAGACTTAGCTCTGGGGGATATTAAAAAATCAAAGCACGCATTGTAAGTAGCAGTAAATGAATTGCAAAGAAAAATTATTTATAAAATGCAAACAATTTTGTTAATTAATAAAAAAATGCAGGGCGCTTATTTTAATCTGAAGGCCATGGAAGAACACAAAAAAATTGCCTTCAACCAAGGGTATGTAGCCATGCCTTAACACCTATAGCAAGCTTCCATTACCCCAATCGAATAGTCTCTTGCATCATGTGCGTAGGTAAATATGCCAACACATATATTAGAAATTGAATACTTGAGCACCGATCTATTTGATAATAGTGTGCATCACATTGCAATATAGCCTGTTATTCATGACACAGATCATACACAACATCATGAAGCCCCTAATGTGCATCGTACTATCGATGGAGGTTCTCATTTGTGATTTAAAACTAATTATGTAATTATTAATACAATTTAACATTTTTAATTGACCTTGGTGTAACCTTTTTGTGTTGAGGATATAGAATCATGTCATGTTGAATGAGTGTCAGAGGATGTTCAAATTGATTAGCAAGTAGATCATGTCACACATTTAGGTAAAGAAAATCTATGTTTTGTTCTTTTAAATTAATTTTTTGATTTATAGTTCTTTTACTCAAATAAAAACTCATAATTCACTAATATAAATGGTGTGAATTTAACTCATGAAGTACTTGTTATTGCAGTGGACCCCCCTTTGGTACAATGACCTCTTGATGTTCTTGAATGAATGAGGAGGAGACATGCATCAGAACCAGTAGAGGAGGGGGATGATGAGGACATTGATATTCCTCTTAGAAATTTTATGGAAAAAAAAACCACAAGAAAGCCAAAAAGAAATGATTATTCATGAATGACTTACTCTTGAATATTGTGTTAATGAATATTGTTTATGAATCTATTATTCATTAATGTTGGCTGTTAATAAATATTGTGTTAATGAATTATTCATGAATGTTGTGTATTAATGAATTTTATGTGTTAATGAATGTTATATTTAAAAAATGAATGAATGAATGAATGTTATTAAATGTTAATGGGGAATTTAGAGTAATGTTGGGGGGGGGGGGCGGTGCCGAGGGCAGGGGGCGGCGAGGGGGAGGGGCCAAATGAGCTTCCACCTTCATGTGGTTGGCCCTGTTTAGTAGAGAATATTTAACTATTCTCAAAACCAAGTGACACTCAAACTTTAAAGATAAGCTTATAGTTAATAGTGACAACCAATTAGAAAGTTGAAATGAAGTTCTTCATTACAGGTATCTTTTTAGTTTTTAAAGCACGATGTCATGTTTTAATATTATGTAGTTTTTTTCTTAAGTTAAAGTATTCTTTTACTATAACAACATAATTTATGACCATTTTAGTAACTATTCTAACATTACTTTATGAAAAATCCTGTTTTGGCAAAGATGGTGATAAGTGATACTATCTATTCCTTGGGAGATTGGATTGCACAGGTTTATATCTCAAAATCATTTGCATGTGGTAGAAATGCATAGTTACAACCATTTCATTCTACATTTAAAAACATTGATGATAATATTGCTTGTTTTAATTTATATTGTTGTCTATAGTCATTATAAATGTTGCAACCTTAGTCAGCTTTTATAGGCTATGAAGAACATAGTTGAATACTACAATAATTTTGTAGTTAAGCATTTGTGTTTTCCCTAGTCATAGTCCAATTTATTTATAGTTTGGAAGGGTGCGATTAGTGCACAATCTACAATTTTATACTCATTCATATCTTTATTTCATAATCAATTTTGTAATTGAGTTTTCTTGAACTGATTTGTAATAATATCTTTAATCTAGGGGCCTCTAATTTCAACTTCAATGGAAGAAAGAAATTCAATACAAGAACACATAAGAAAGTCAAATCTATGAGTGTTGAAGATTTCTCCAATGTATTTAACTATATTACCTATTATACAATTTACATTTAACTATATATGTTGTTCTCTAATAACCAATCATGTTGTTATATGGCAGGCTGAGAAAGAGAACAGAGAGAACAAATCATTTGGTTTGATGTGCATAGATGATAATATTACAAGGATAAATATGTTGTTCTTGGAAATTATTCATCTCTTTCTGCTTATGATACAGGTTGGTCTTTAAATATTCTTTTATATAGTTTGATGATATTTTTATAATGATCATGTAAATGTAAGAGATATTTGTTTGTTGATGTAGTGCTCGGTGCTTATCCTATCAATTTGATTCTTGGCCTTTCAATGGTAAATCATTTGGAGAGCTTGGGTATAGCAAGACATTTCAAACATGAGATAAAAGAGGTTCTAGATGATGTCTATAGGTAATTGGGAGATATTTTTTTTGACTAATTGTAGTACATTTTATGAATTGATTTACATATTGTTTGAAATAAATGTTCTTCCTAGGCAAATTTTGGATAGAGAATGAAATGGGTGTAGGAATGCCATCAGCACAGACATAATAACCATTTCTAATAGTTAAGTCTTAATTTCAAATAATTCTTGTTTCTAGTATATTTTATTCTATTTTTAAGTTGTTAAGAATTTTCTTTTATTTCTATAGAATTAGGTTTTTTTGGTAAAGTCAATTAGATTACTTCTTATTTCTTTTCTTAGTTTATATATATAATATGAATTATGTTCAATTTAGAAGAAATATATTTTATAAAATTGAACAACAACTTTAAAGAGTTATACATTGTGTTATGAACTGATATTTAAGATTGAGTGTTTTGATTGTGAAGGAGAAAGAGAAAGGTGAACATTATGTACATATTCATACTCAGTGTCTAGACACAACCTAAAACCTTATTATCTTCAATAGTGTTTTAGGATACTATTCTTAGATAAATACTCAGTGTCTAGATTCTTGGATAAGAATAGTGTGAACATTATGTACAGATTCATACTCAATGTCTAGATTCATAATATTCCTAACATCCCAAAACCTTTTTATCTTACTCATGAATTCTCTAGGAAGGTGGTGTAGTGCAGGGTCCTTGTGGAATGCCTCATGATGACCTTGAGTGCACAAAGCTATATCACTAAGATTGGATACATGTACTAGTCCATCCATGAGAGCTCCAAAATCAACAAAAGTGCCAAATGACTGTATTCTTCTCACTATCCCTATAAAAGTTGTACCATGAACTAAATCTTCATTTGGCACTCTTGGATTCCCATTCTTGCTAATATTTCTAGTGGGTACTAACTTCTTGAACTAGAAGAATCTTCAACAGCAAGTGATTCAGTTTCTGATAATGAGCTAGACACATGATTTATTGCCTTTTGATGGCTTATCTAAATCTCCACTTTGTCCAAGAGCATCAATATTTGGCTCCTCAAGTGTCACTTCATTCCCAACTGATGCTGAAATTTTGTGTAATAGTGAACCATGTCTTCTGTTGGAATATATCTCTTTCTGATAAAAAGTGAAATTATTTGAAAATGATTTGAAAGTTAGTGACTTATTTGCTATTGCAGAATCTTTAGAATTTTGGGAAGATAATGTTCTTTTTGAATACTTCCTGGTCCTTGTGTTTACAAGCCTTCGTGGCATGTACTGGATAGACCCAATGGGACAAATAATTGGAGATACCAAGATTATGTGACTCCTTAAAGTAACTGAGGTCTAGCTTGGAACCTATAGAGACTTCACCCCTGAGACCATGCATGTGTAAATGATTGGTAAAATAGTAAATATATACAATTTCTAGGCTCAGGTTCCGATTCATCACTGGAAGATTAACTTATATCTGGAGATTTCAATTTAGTAGAATAGGTCAGCAATCTATGTTTTCTAGTTGATGGAGCATTCTAACAGCCTTTCAACCAATAGTTATCTCCAGCCGGTTGATTGGAATCAATTAGGGTTTTAAATGATCAACTGTTTAATACAAACAAGCTCAAATTTGGGAATGAGTCATTCAAAGCTATGTATCTGTTATTTCAATACATTTTGGAAACATGTTCAGCTGCCTGTGATTGCTTTGTCCTTTGTTGTTACCTCCCATGATGAGCAAAAATCAGATTCTTAGGTATTTCCGTGATAAAATGAGTAAAAAAATATGAGGGTGTATTGATAGAGATAACAGGGATGTAGTTTGAAAGGAATGAAGAATATTTACTAAGCATCTCAACAATCAACAATCAGTAACAGATGATATAAAGAATAAACCTTTGTTCTAGATAATTTAATTTGAGGGATTGGTGTTTTAGGTAACTGTCCAATCTAATGATTTAGATTTGTTAGTTAACTTTCCTAGTTAAATTTTTTTGTGCCGGCTAAAGAAAAAGCAATTTTAATACAGTTTGTAGGTAGGTTATTTGATAAAATGCATTAGCATGTGTATGTCATCTCATGACATGCAAAGGTCGCAAGTTTTCACACATCGTTACATAAGTCATCTTGTTGAAGTAGTATATGCTCAAATGCTTAGCTCTTTGGGAAAATATGTATTGCAGAAGTTCTAAATTTCTATACAAATGAAAGTGGCACATGTAAAGAAACTATTAGCGCATACCATGGTAGACATGCATGCCAATAGGTTGCCCAATAAAATTTCTTAAGATCCCATGAAAGAAATGATTAAAGATTATGTACAAAGTTGATTTGCTGATGTGTGGCCAGTTCACTATTTGGAACTGCCTTAATTTGAGGGTTTGGTTTTTCAGATAACTACCGAATCTAATGAGCTAGATTTGTTAGTTAACTTGCCCAAGTATAAATTTTGTGGGTCAAAGTGGGCAATTTTGATACAAATAGTAGGTAGGTTATTTAATAAAATGTATTAGCGTGTATACATCATCTCACAACAATGCAAAGGATGCAGGGTTGCACACATCATTATACAAACCATCTTGCTGAAGCAACATATGCTCGAATGCTTAATACCGTAGGAAAATATACATTGCAGAAGTTCTAAATTTTAATACAAATGAAAATGGCACATGTAGAGCCATCATTAGCATGCACCATGGTAGAAAAGCATGCCAATAAGTTTCCTGATAAAATCCTTCATGATCCCATGAAAGAAATGATTATAGATTATGCACAAAGTTGATTTGCTGATAATGCTTTAGAAACATCAATGCAAGGATCATTGATAGGTAAAAAGTTCAAGATCGCAGTCCACCACCTTTTTCCCAGTATCCAAATTATGTTAGTGATACTTTTTTTGATTACATGACTCTAAGATGGTCTAATGAGATATAATTATCATTCTAGTGTCTTATCAACGAATGATTTAAAATGGTCCAGCTTCTATAAGTCACAATCCCATAACCCTTTAACAACATCCTCCCTACTTGCATTGAAAAAGAAGTGGCACTTGCTTAGTATAATATTGAAACAAATAGATGGAACCAAAGACAAGGTAATTGATGCGGTTGTGACATCAGAAATGATAAGCATGTTGTGTTTGGTTAATTAGATGTTGAACCGGCTTCTAAAGATGTATAGGATGTCAGAACTCATGGTGATATTTTCTTCGGGTAATACACAAACTCACAACCCCAAGATTTACAAGTTGTTGAATAAACTTGTTGTGTTTAGCTCCAATTCAGTGAGAGAATAATCCAAATGGCTACAATGAATGTTCTACAAACCCTATAATCGGCTTACATATATTCTCTCTTTATCCATCCCTATAGCCAGCAACAAAACACCTTGCAGAATTACAACTACAAAATCCTCTTGCTCTAGTGGCATTTGTATGTTACGTGGTAAGACAATTAAAATCATGAACAGCATTTAAGTACTAACAGTCATTTCCCAAATCTTTCCAACACGAACAACAGAGGACAGCAGGAAGTTGACTTTCGCCATCACAATGCTGGGACTCTGGTGGACTGCAAAGATTCAAATGCTGTAAGATTTAAGGGTAGTAATCATAGATTTGTACCTCCTCAAACATCAAAAAGGACCATGCAGACAACTATTAAAGAGTTATAAGCATGCAGAAAATAATAACCCAGTGGTTAAATTATGAGCAAAATAAATTTACAGTCTCCAAGAACATCAGAATGTAAATTTAAGGAAACAATATCATACAGCAACATTAGTCAATGGCTCCTGCCTTGGTTTTGTACTTTAAAGCAATAGCAATGTACCAAATCATGAGTCTTGTGTCCTGGGTTAAACATAATATCAAGGTAACGCCTTGTATAGCTTTAACAAATTAGCCGTTCCTTTCTGGAGAAAGTATAAGTGTATTATTCTTTAAATAATCTCCTTGAAGTTTTGCAAATAGTCACATGGTCATGTTTACTTTCCCTATGAACAAGTTTTGCATATTTCTTAATTTTGATTTGAGATGTTTCAGGACAAAAATGTCCAATGAAATATGTTCAGAACTTTATAATTCAATGATAACAATATATATATTTTGAATTCTGTAAACTCTTTTGAGTGATCATTGTGCATTAGATGCCACATCTAGCAATTTGGTTTTGGCGATGTACCGATCTCTAACAGTTGCAAGTTATTATTAATATCGCCTGAAAATATGAATTCAAGGCTCTACTTCGGAAAGCCAATGCTTTTACTATTTGAGCTTAACCTAATATATTGTGCTTCAGACAAACTGGTGATGCATATTTCCCAATTTTGATGTGTAAAGGGAATATTTTAGAGATCTTTGCTTTCCATGTTTCAACCTCAGGGAAACAGATAATTTCTGCCCTGTACTTTGTTTCTGCTATCAATGTTTGCAGTGTTCTCAGTGGCATCACCATTCTGAACAAATATACTTATTTCTATTGAAATTACATATTTCTTTATAAGTGTCTACTATCATGGAATAACTTGGGTTTTTGGAGATGATGCTTAAGCAGTTTTATGACACCTACTGCACGATTTTTCCATGGTTTGTGTGAATCATCTTTACAATTTGCTAGCATATATTCCGACTTAATTGTTTTTGGTTTATGTTCTGGATATATTATATGATTTACAAAACTACTTCTATTGTGGGAATCCAGTAGCATTAGTTTTAAATTTTTTTTTGCATGTAAATATGATTTGCATTCATTCATGTTGGATTAGTTTGTTTGCCCAACTCTGTCAATTGTTTTTGTCTTAGAGATATACAATGTGCTTAGTCATCACGGCATTCAATGACTTATTACTTTATGACATGGCAAAAACTTCATGAGTCTGTTGCATGGCGAAATGGGTGAGCCACTTAATCCGAATGGCAAATAATAGCTCATTTTTCATTTAGAAGAGAGTTGCCCATAATTTCACAACATTTGTTCATTTCATATTCAGACAACCTTGTAAATTTACAGGTGTGTGCTAGAGTTTCTTCACATTCAACATATATGCAACGATTGCTTCAGTGCGAGGAAGAATATGGTGGTGGAGGTTCAAGGAAAAAGCAAACAATTAGCTATTTTTTATGAGCTATGGATGAAATGTAATTTTATTATTTCATTCTTTTAAGTTGAGCATTATATCACTCTCAGCCACTATGTTCTCATCTGAACCTATAGATTTAGAGCACAATAGCCGCAATTGAAAAATAAATTTTGTTTTTTCATATGTATGAATAAATTATTTTTTAGATCATGACGGCTGTATATATCTTTTGGTTCCTCTGGATATAGAGAAAATCTCAGTGAGTTCATTTTTACAATGAAGTGTTCTAGTATATGATTCATTGTGTCTTCTATATTCCACTTATTTCAATTACCTCCAAACGTCTTAATAAATGATCCTGCATGTGAAGCATCCACTATTCCGACTCTTTTGGATACCTTTAATCTAAGAAGAAGAGGAGGTTTGTAATATTCTAGAAGTCATTTATGTTTAGATAGTTCTAGAAAAGTCTATGTTGGTTAATTTAGAGGTTTCTTTGAAATAATCAAAGACCTTTATACACTTTATATCTAGATCCAGAGTAAATATGTTCTGTTCTTTATTGATCTCAATTCAATTATATATCTTACTTGAGAGTTTTAATCCGTCAATTCTTACAATCCACACAATCCAAGTATGATGTATAGAACCTTGCCCCTGCTTTGTTTATCTCAGACCTAGTTACCTTTGAAATAAGGAAAAGGTCTCACATAACTACACTACCAATGCATAATCTTAGTATACAAGTCTATTTGTAATATCTGCAATTATTTTCCAATAAGAAGGTGTTGAATTGTTAGATGCCCTAAGTCTTAGACCAAATTAATTTGACCAATCATTTATGCCTTAGTCATATGAAATGAGAGGTTAAATGCTTACTTCAAGAGATTAAAAGAAGAACGTGGACATTATTTCGAGGATTACTTGTTATTATCGAAACAATCTATATAGAGAATTGAAAATTTCTTTTAAAATGGTTGATATCTATTTAATTTCATTAATATATAATGATAACATAGGCTTATTGTTTATTTTTTTAATAGATATTATACTACAAATAAACTAACAGAAAAGAGTGATGTTTATAGCTTTGGGATTGTTTTGATGGAAATTATTACTAGAAAACATCCTCACTGTGTAGATGACTCAGTATCTTATAGTGAGCATATACAAATCACTAATTGGGTGAGTATAATGTATTTCTTTTCTCTTTCTTTTATTTTTAAAATTTCAAGTACCTTTATACTGACCTTATATTGAAATTTGTCCAAGTTTGAAGAGCCTCCCTTCGCTTGACCATTGGCAATGAAATATATATACTGACCTTATATTGAAATATGTCCAAGTTTATGGCCTATATTATTAGTATGAGCTTTATAAGTTTATATACTTCATTTCTCTATTAAAAATTGCTATTACATTTTGGTTTTCTTTGTGTTGTACATAATCGAAATTAAACCCATTTATTTCTTATTACAGGGCCGTATCAACCTTATGCTCAAAAAAAGAAGAGGAAGCCTCATGTTATAAGATTAGAACTACAAGAGCCATAGGAGAATGTCGAAGATAGTCACCATGTGCCTATTAGCAATAGGGACATCATGACTATCTTTGGCTAATAGGCACATCGTGACTATCTTTGACATTCTTCAATCAGGAAATCTCTTTCAGTTGAGCTCGCAAGGGAGATCAGCTAGCAAAGATACTCTGTTAGCGCCTTTAGAATTAGTAGGAAAGTGGGGTGTGGGACCTCCTGCAGATAATGGTACCATTGGATCAAATCCAACATTAAGAAATCAAGGTTTAGAACTAGCTCCAAGGTAGTTCATCATATTAGAACATGGCAAATGGTGCCTTGTACTACCTTTTTATGTTTATCGCTTACCTATCTGCAACTCCACAATCGATATTGACAATCTCTTGCCCTCACTGTGCAACTGAACTACTTTACTTTTATCGATGCAGTTGAACTACGAGTGCCTTTTGTGTTCTTGACAAATCGTAAGCTTTTAACTTTTGTGTTAAAGCTATTATGGATGCAAATGAACAACTAGTGAGGTGTCAATTTTAAGGCAATTTTTGTTTCTATAACGTACAGTTCAATTGCTAGGAATATTTCATCTAGAGGTGTCAATTGATAGATTGTTAACTTTTCATGTCATTTTCTACTTTGGTTGGGTAGTTCTCCTTGCATTTGTAAATCTTGTTGCAGTCTTTAGCCTAATAACAGTTTGGTATTACATCCAGGGTGATAACATAGTTGACTTAAAACTTTGCATTAAAGAAAACATCAAGGGATAATATTTGAATTGTGGATATTTGTAAATTATGTTGGTTTTAGACATAGTTATAGTTATAGTTATATATGCGCTCTTATGATGATGTGATTGAGACTGTAAGTTTTTTGTCATGTTTATCTGTTTGAAAAATAGAGATTAGTTAGTGAAATTATTGGCTTTCATTCCTGATAAATAATTCTTTCCTAATTTTATTTTTCCCTGCAGTCTTCACAATCAATGGTGTCTCAAGAACCAAAATTTAGATGGGTTGCGCCAATTATTGCAAAGGCTTTTCTCTCATAGGAGCCTTCTAAACTGAACAAAATTTGAGTTGTAAAGCATAATTGCTCAGTGGAGACTCAGGATATCATGCACATTTCTTCCTCCTTCCCATTGTTTTTTATGAAATAAATCATGTGATGAACGAAATAATGGTGTGGAGGTAGAAATGTGCACGATACCCTGACTCTCATGCATCGAGCAATTACGCTTTAGAATCAAATTTTGTACAGTTTAGAAGGCTCCTATGAGAGCAAAGCTTTTAGAATAATTGGCATAGCTCGTCGAAATTTCTACCTAGCGTTGGTCTCAATTTTGACGCACATGTCCTTCACTTTGACGTCAAATGTATGGCACCGTCATAGAAAATTAAAGGGCATTGGTCGCAATTTTGATGCCAAATTGGTCATTTTGACATTGCAGGTGAAGGGATTTACGTCAAAATTTTGACCAGCAATGCCCGCAAATGGGAAAATAACAGTTTAGGTTGGACTAAGGAAATTGACAAAATTCGTGTTGATAACTCCACCTTTATGAAGTCAAAATTTTGAAGCAAAATGTCTACCTCAAAAAATCGACTAAAAAAGACTAACAAGTCACCTATTCGACCTACTCTGGTCAAAATTTTGACCTTTTCGCTTCAAAATTTAGGCCTAAATTTACTAGAGTCCCTTATCCATTAGTTGTAACTCAATGCAGACAAGGTAATAGTAATGAATGAAAGAATCATGATATAAGAAGGAAGGAGAGAAATTACTACCATCATGTTTTTAATTTACCAATAAACAATCAAATAAATATGTTTTGTTTGATCTCCATGTGCTTGTACATTTGCATAATTTATTTATTGAACATTATATATCAACAAAATAATACCATAAAAACTCATATTCTAAATATGCCTTTCATAAAATAATAATTAGAATTTACTTCCATCTGATCTTATCGTAAATAAACTTTTAAAGAAAATAGCATGTCACATTAAATCAAATCATCATGAAAACTAAGTGTATATGTATTCTAAATATGCCTTTCATAAACAAATAATTAGAATTTACTTCCTTCTGATCTTATTGTAAAGAAACTTTTAAACAAAATAGCATGTCATATTAAATCAAATCATCATGAAAACTAAGACTACAAACTCATAATGCCCACACCTTGTTCTGAATGCTGTCATAGGTATGTCTTCATCTCGAATCTGAAGTTGGTGATATCCTGATCTCAAATCAATTTTGGAGAACACAGTTCGCTCCCTTCATCTGATCAAACAGATCATCAATTCTTGGGAGAGGATACCGATTCTTTATGGTCACCTTGTTTAGCATGTGATAATCAATGCACAACCTTAAAGTACCATCCTTCTTCTTGACAAAGATTATAGGAGCTCCCCACGGTGATACACTAGGTCATATGAAACCTTTATCCAAGAGTTCTTATTGTTGGTTTGATTTTTTACAGAATTAAATTCTCCCAATCTAGATATAAAAAAATTAGAATTGAGTCAAAATTGTAGCCTTGGTTTCAAGAATTTTGAGAAATTCAAGTCCCATGAGCACTTTTGATGCATATGTACCTGACTATATCATTGAGCCCTGTGAGGTGTTTAATGTTTCTAACACCTTCCATTCAAAATATACACTCATTCCATTAATTTAAATTTCCATTTTGAGCCATTTCATGAAGTCTTATTTTGAACGAATTCTAAATCTGCATTTATGCGTAAGTGTCAAACAACGACAAGAGGCTATGTTTGCAATTGAATATCTCACATCCAATAATATTTCATCACTTGCCACTTTGGGAGTGTCTATAATCCATACATGAGAACCTATGTTTCATATTTTGAGTCATTTCGAGTTTGTTTGACTAGGTTTTGAATCCCTCAAAGTTGGTAGTTTACTGATGTCATGCTGATGCAATTTATTTTGAATTCTAGGAAGCCCTATTTGACGAGTTATAATTCTGACCCAATTGACCAAAATGCTAAAATTCCTTTTGTGTTGCATTCTAGGGGATAGAGACTTTCTATGTTTCAATTTTTAGCTTATGAAGAATCCATTTGATCAGTTTTCAAATGCGATTCCAAATACAATTTCTATCTATTTACTGGTGTTAGCACATGGAAATTTGTTTGTACCCCTGTTCGTGATGTCATAACTCCTAATCCATGATAGGTGAGACCAAATGGATTACACCACTGTGTTGTCCTCCGAAAATACTTTAAGTGTGCTAGTTTTCAAGTCTTGATGAATCTATCTGGACACTTTTGTAGGTCAATTCCATTTGCAAAAAATGTTTTCTATTAGTGTTTCCTGTTTGCAAAATCTGAGTAGCCCACTTTGACCGCTTGCCATTTGCGTCCTTTTATTTTTCATGAGCCCAAATTGTAGATCCATACTCTCCTCATGATAGAGAATCAATGCCCCAGTTTTCATGCCCCCAAGTGTCATTTTATCCAATTTTTGAAGCTGATTCCAGACCCAATTTATTGTTTTCTAACATGTTTGCTTGCAGGCAATTCTGAAAGGTCAACTTTGACGGTTAATATATTTTGACTAAGAATTCATCACGAGACGAGATTCGACATGGTAAAAGTATGTGGAACAGAGAATCAATGTGTCTTATTTTAGAGCTCATCAGTTGTTCAGGTCAATTTTTAAGGCCAGTCAAAGGACTTCTTGACGCAAAATTGATAGTTTGTAGATAAGTGATAAAATGAACTTTAATTGATGGTTCAGTGATCAAACTTGATTCTAATCAGTCCAAGAAAATCAATCAATCAATTTGAAGATTCAGTTGTTCGAAAATGATTTTTTTTTAAGCTGAACCCACTTTGGGGTCCGACTGATTCCATCAGACTGATAAAGATAATGATACATTGTATGGAGTCTTTCCAAGATAAGAAAGATGGAGTACCTAAATCTTGGGATGAAGAGCGAATAAAAAAGGAACTCAAGAAATATGGTGAAATTGAGAAAGTTCAATTATCATGCGACATGCCCAAATCAAAAAGAAAAGATTATGGTTTGTTCATTTCCCTTCTCATGAGGAAGCCTTGGCATGTGTTGAAGGGGTAAATAACAGTGAGCTTAGAGGAAGGAATGCTTTTAAAGCTGAATTTTGGTTATTTTAATGATGATAGATTGCACTAGGATTTAAATACTCCCATGGACTCTTGGGAAAAACAACCAGAGGTTGTAACTAGTGATCAAGCAACCTTGGCAAGTGGCAATTTTCTTGGGTTGATTAATGTCCTGATGGGTTACGCAAGGTGTGTAATCATCCAGATCTTTTTGAAGGAAGGTCAATAATAATCTCATTTGATATGTCAGTTCTTGAGCAAAAAGTAAGCTCAAATATCTGTTTTGTTTTTAATAATGGGCCATATTCAACAATTGGTTTAATGGGAATAAGTTTAGTCTTCACTCAGCTTGAGTATACAATGAACTTGTGGGAGCATGAGCTTATCTTAGACATTGCTACCCCGGCTTGTTTAATTGAGAAGATTGGCAATTCAAAGGATGAAGAATTGTCACGTTTTGTTCACAGGCAGCCCAGCAAGCACAAAGACGTTGAACTCAAGGAGTGCCAGTGCAGGGATGACTTATGCATTGGAAGAAGTTTCAAGCAGCATAGTAGGGGAAGTGTTAGTACCAGTCCAAAAATAAAAAAGAAAGCCCCACGTTTTAAAAAAAATGGAGCCCACGTGGAGGGGCAGGGGCATTTGAATATATTTCTAGCAATGCTTATCTCAAACAAATTAGTAGTATCACATTTTCAATGGATAGAGGATTCTAAGCACTAGGATTAACTATTTAGATGTCAACATATTTCAGCTTTTTGTTACAGTTATTGTGGCTTTCTTTTGTGCGAATGGAATGGTTATACAATTTGGAGTTTAAAAGACCCTGTGCATCAAAGTAGGCCAACAATCAAAAGAGTAGCCATGACATTGGGGAGAAAGCCTCATGACATTGGGGAGAAAGCCTCACGTGGATGGAAAACATAGAAGGCAGCGGTTGTTTTAAAAAAAAATAATTCAAAGCCAATAAAATAAAAAGAGAATGCCCATGTAGAAAGTAGCCAAGTAGCCCACGATGAATAGGCCCACGTTGCAAAAGAGAAGGCACAGCTCATAACAATAAAGCATTAACCCACACATTAAGCAAGAATCAGTTCTTTGTTGCAGATTGAACCTATAGGCAATGTATAAGGAGGAGTTTAAAGCCTCAGTCAATGAGGATATTGGGAGCAATCACATAGAACAGGAGAGAAATCATTGAAATAGTTTAATCCCACATTCATCTAGGTGGGCTTTTCCAAGTCTTTAAATACTCCAACACATATACAATAAGATGTGTTAAGGACTAAAGGTTTTTGGAAGCTGTGGTGCACGCGTGGGACCTATCGATGGTTAATTACAGCTAGATGCCAGCTAGAAGTGACGTAAGCATAATTTTGAATGAAGTGGCATGCGAGCTGATGTGGTTGGAAGCACTTAGATCATGCCACATGGAAGATCAGAGGGCTGGTACATACTCGCAAGATCAAGATGCTTGTCGATTAAATAATGCAGAATTGCGGGCGTGCGCCACGTGGCAGAGTCTCGATGCATGATGACATGTCACAAGCGGAATGAATTAACAACAACTCAGAGAGCCTCCATATCGTGCCACATGTCAAGATCCAATGGCTAGTGCATGCCCACTTCCTGGAGTTGCAAGGAAGTTAAATAAAGCAGGAATGAAGTTAAATAAAGTAGGAATGCAGGAACACGCCACGTGGCAGCAGGCCCACCCAGTGATGAGGTGGATAAGTGGTAGGTGATGGGTGAATAAGAAGGTGCCACATGTCAAGTGAATGTCCAGTGGGTCCAAGCAGGTGAGTATGTGGCATAGGCCAACCTATTAGAGGCTGCCACGTGGCAGCCCAATGAACCTAGTGAGGAGGAGGGATTCTCAAATGAAATATTAAATTTTAATATTTCATTTCTCTCAAAAGGATGCATGCAATTTTTTTAAATTTCAAAAGGGCATTTATTTTCTAAAGTCATACTTTAGAACTTTTTAAATTTTTGAAAATTTAAAATTTTTAAAGTTGTAGTCACAGAGCCCTGATAGAGGGATGATTTTCAAAATGGCTTTCTGGAGGTTCCTAATAAGAAAAATATGCAATGTTATATATCACCAGAACCGGGAGAAACTGAATTTTTTGAATATGAAGTTAGTTTTTACATAGGAAGCAGCCTGTTCAAGTTATTCAAGGTTTTCTCCTAGATTCCCAACTGGCAATTGTATTCAGGTGACAAAGTTCAAAACTGTTTTCTAACATTGTAATGAGCTAAATGTGGGTAAAACATAGTAAAAATGCAATTAGGGTCGAATTTGGTCACCCACACTCAGTAAAAACTCAAATTTTACCAGAATTTTTAGTAGGCTTTTAGATTTTGGTGACTCAAAAGGTTTTGATCATTTAGTAGGAGATATTTTTAGATCAATTACACAATACTGATGAAAACCAAATCAGATCAAAGGGGAGAGAGATTAAAGAGATTCTTTTTATTACTAGGAGGGGATTTCAAGTGGACATGTCATTCTAAGATCAGATCCCATAATTCCTTCATCCTATATCATTCTTTCTCTCTTTCATTGTAGGGGTTGACAGTTTTCTCTATAATACCAGCAGGGTTCTAGTGTTCTACTGTGAAACCATGGTTGTTGATGGTTTTACTTCCTGACTATTGAGCTGAGCTCTAGTAGTGAAGGCCACACACCCACACGTGTAGATTTTCATTTCATTTTCATGTGTTGTTATTCCGCGATATCAAAAATAGATGCTAGATTATGTGAAGTATCTTGAGTTACATTCAGTATTACGAGTTTGTGTATTCAGTCTTTCCAAGGATGACTATAAAAGGGGATTTACAATGAATTATTTGGTTTTTCTTATTCTATCTCCTAATTCTTTGTATGCTATTACTTTGAGATTAAATGAATAAGGTTCATTTGGTTTAAGACATCTTGGATGAGTTGTGTATTAGAACTATTGTTGCTTTTGATTCAAAGAGTTGAGTAAATGCTTCAATGTTCTGATAGGGTTTCTGGGTGTATCAAGGGGATATTTCATAAGAATAGAATTTGGGGATTTTAGTCGATAAACTTGATTATAATGCAATCAAGTTAGGTCATACTGGTGGTAATTATTCTATGTTTCAATGGATAAGGCACTAATCACTGAATCAGATGCAAGCTAATATGGATTTCATTTGCACAAATCATTTTAATCAAATAAATTCAGTCCTTCATGTTTTGTAGTGGGCTGAAATGAACTAACCCTCACTCAACTAATGAATTTCATAGATTTGCATTTAGCTAAAGTAGATTTGTGTTATTGCATGAGTTATTAGGAGATATAAGGGGTTTTCATCTGCAATAAATAGGTTCAAATTTATGTTTAAATTGCATTGGTACCATACATTAGAACCTTAAGGTTAACCTACCTAGGTCTTGTAGAGCCTAAAGTGAAGAAGGGTTAAGCCTTATAGTTGGCCCGGTGTTTGAATTGATGTGTTGAAGATGGGAATTAGCTACCCCTAGATGTGTCATTCTCATCAGGGTTATTGGAAACCTTTAGCATTTTTAAACACCAACACCTATAGCTAAGTGTTCAACTCATACATCTCTATGGAAGTCATGCGCTATGGAACCTTTGATTAAGGTTCTACTCCTAGCACATGATCTATGGAAAAATTGAACTACCTCTTAGGGGGTAGTTCGGGTAAATCATCTGGAAACACATCTTTGAATTCTTACAAAATAGGATGATCCTCTAATCAAGGTGAAATCTCTTCCAGATTCTTGACATGGGAAACATATAACTGGCATCCTTTACTCTTGGCTTTCTTCAATTACATTTCTGAAATTTGTCTTAATTCCAAGGGTCATTTGATGCCATTTAGTATCACTGAGCAACTTTTGCCATTGAGGCATTCGATCACCTTATCTTGACAATTAACTAAGGCTTTATGTTCACTTGATCAATTGATACCTAAGATGACATCATATGATCCCAAAGGCGCTACATATATAGGTTAACCTCTATTTGAAAGTTAGGGAGTTCCAATTCACTGCAAAATAAGCATTTCTCTACTCCATGTTCAACCCTATGACCATACTCTACTGTCTAAGGTTCAACCATAAAACTAGCTCTAAGAAGTATCTTAGCTACTATCTTAGGATCTACAAAGCATTTAATAGCATCAATATCTATAAGAATAGAAATAAGGTATCCAAAAAGTGTACCAATCATCGGTATAGGTGTGGCCTGATAATCTACCTTTGTATGATCAACCACAACATGAATGTGGTGTTGCAGTGGAAATTTTCTCTTGTCAGATAGCTATGGACATTTAGCAGCAAAGTAGTTACCATCACATATAAAACATCCTGTCCAAGGACCTCTTCTGTCATAATTCTTGTTCTAATCACCCCTATTGTTTCCATTCCTTCCATTTCCATTTCTATTATTTTGATTCTTGTTGTTGTTCCAATTTCCCTTGTTCTTGTTCCTATTAGAATTTTCCTGATCCTTATCCTTCATGTTTATGATTTGTTGTTTCTTCCCATTTCCCTTTTGCATGCCATCTTGATATCCCCTATTATCTTGATATCACTTGTTATCCTAGAACTTTCTTTTATAGTTCTGGTTGGAGGATTTAAATGAAGAAGCATCCTTCAAGCTTTGTTCCTATTTAAGGGCCTTACATAGTGAAAAATCCATAGTCTCAGGCTCTTGCATTTTGACCTCACTGTAAATCTTAGGTTGCAAACCCATGACAAACTTTTGGGTTCTAAATAGCTCATCATGCTGATACTGAGGAACATACTTCACCAAATGAAAAAAATACTCATGATACTGTGTGACATTCATGTTCCCATGAACTCGCTTGTAGAAATATGATGATTTCTTATCATAAAATAGCTAAGATAACCGTCATTTGTAGAAAACCTACAAAATTCTTCCCGAGTTACCTCTCCATGCTAAAATTTCTTTGTAGCCATAACATTTTGCTACCAAGTGGCTACCTCACCCATTAGCTGAAATGTAACCCAAGCTGCTCTAGATTTCTCTGTATAGTTTTGTACTAGGAAATACTTCTCCATGCTAGTAATCTATGCCTCAACATATTCCCTAGAAGCTCTACCATGAAATGTGGGTGATGTAAATTTCTTGAGATCTTTGCTCAAGTCAGCTACTATCTGAATCCTATCAGTATTAATGAGAGCAACCCAACGGTTAGCTTCTGCCTTCTGCTCTACCTCAGATCTCCCAAGAGCCACAACCAACTTCTCATCCTCATGTTTCTTCCTTAGATCCTCCTCTTGATTACAGAAGGCTTCAATGTGCTAATCTTCTTTACGCTTCCTTGCCTCTTCATCAACATGCCTACCTTGAGCCTCATGCTCTAGGTTATCCATCCTTTGGCCTTGTTGCTATAACAAAGCTCCTTGTTGAGTCAATAGTGCCAATATCTGATCTAACCTCTCATTAGGTTCCTTAGCTCATGTACCACTGTTGGACCCACCTCTATGGTTAGATCTTGTAGCCATGGTGATAACTCAAATTCCTGACACACACATTAGTGCAAGTTAGCATAGTAGCCAAAGGGCTTCGGGTTTAAACACAACTTTGATACCATATGTAAGAACCATGTCCTAAACAAAGATGCCACATCACATGAGAATGAAAAATATGGAAATGAAACCAATCACAACCAAAGTTGAAAAGACAAAACTCATTGGCTAACCATTAACTAAATAAATGATACCATTAGTTTATCAACAAATTCAACATAACACTAAGATGCTGATTATTTTGCATGAACATTACATCATATGATCTATGGTGCTGAATTACAATGTATATACATCACATGCCCATCAATCACATGAATAATAATACATTCCAACTGATAAGTTTACATTATCTGATAATCAAGATTACATCAAATGAATGTTACCGAGCATCATTGTTAAATATGAAGATACAAGTCCATACAATAGATTCTTAAACTTAATAGTTGTCTTGAAGTATATCTGGTATCCAAAGCCATCAGGCATCATTCTTCTGCTATCTGAGACAGAAGTGTGGCCTAGGCACTTTTACCTCACCAATCATGAAGTGTTTACTTCCCTAAGATTTTTCTTGACATGAAGAATGCTCCAACCTTGGCACGAGAAGCCTAGCTTCCCAAAACAAGATAGATTAGATAGATCCAGTGCAGTCATGAAACATACTACATGCATCCATGTGCCGAGCAGCCCAATCACAAAATGTGGTAGAGAAAACAAAAGAACACTATACATCTAACCATATGCAATGAAAGAAAATTTGTAGCATATCTACCCACATGTAGATTTTTTTTAACTAAGCATATCCACACATATGCCAAAATGAAAGTAAGCATAGTCAAGAACATATGCTAAATGTTAGAACAACATACTTAAATGCAAAATAAATGGCTTGTCCATATAATACATAGCCAGCTGACTTAAGTTACCTTGAATCAGAGCCTATAGATCCATAACCACCAATGGTAGAGATAAAGGAAGAACCCACAGTTTCATATGCAGTAATATCTTAGCAGTGAGCCTAGCGAGTCCTTACAATAATCGTAGGTAAGTCCCTAATTAACATAGTGTGTAGCATAGGTGGGTACACAGGTATTTTATCCTTTTATGCTCCCCAAAGTCACTATAGATAATAAACGGCACAAGCGGAGAGGTATGATGGATGGTTTTTGACCTATCAACATGAGCAAAGGAGGAGCCCTACCCTACCCTACTATTATAAGGGTAAGGGCGGGCAATCATCAGCATATCCACACATATGCCAAAATGAAAGTAAGCATAGTGACAAACATATGCTAAATGTTAGAACAACATACTTAAATGCAAAATAAATGGCTTGGCTAAATTTGTCAGCATTACTGAAAAGGAGAGACAAAAATCATGCATCCTATTTTTTAGAATTATGACAGGCTGGGAGAAGCAAAACATAATCAATCCATCCCCACCCTCCTTGATGCCACATTACACCCAACCATAGAGGAGATAACCTTAGACGATCTAATCAACATTAAATATTTACAACTACCTCTAACCGAACTTCAATCAATATTACAAAAAAAAGAATACAAGATGCATTCAACTACAATGAAGGGACTAAATCAGCATACCCAATGTTGTAAACCTCAAGTACAAGTTGTATTTATCTGCACCTAAAGGAATTCTATTCAACATTAACCAGAAACAAAATATCAAATACAATATTTACAACTGAAAGAACTCAATCAATGCTCTACTATTCTGATATAATTTTTCTGTTTTGAAGTTCCCTCTTTTCCTAAGGTTCAGCGAAAATATTCAGATACTATAACCTATGATTCAACACATCATCAAAAGGTCTCTTTACAAGAACATAAATGAATAAATGGTTCAGGAACAACAACCATCTAACACCAATTTTAAGCAACGGAAACACTTTTATATGAAAGTAGACTATATCTTTAATGTTATAAAACATAAGGTTGCATTCTACAGCATTATCATTTGACACTCCTACAATCTTTGTCGGTTTCCATAGTTTAAGATGTTACTAAATCTTTGTCGGTTTCCATAGTTTAAGATGTTACTAAATATACTTTAGAATGTTCTAAGTCTCAAACCCGCTGTACGGTTCTAACCATCCATGACCTTTTTAAAAGTTTTAGCTAGAGCTTTTCAAATCGCAATAGGGTAGATCTTCACTGGTAAAGGAATAGTTTTCAAGTTGCTCTGATAAGTGTCTTAAAGAGTATAAGAATGAATATACCAATTATGTATAGATATATATACATATCACTAATCAAACATACAAATTAATCTTTCAACACCCCAGTTAATTGGATTCACAGCTATCATTGCTAAGAAATCTGTTATCTAGTCCTCACCAAATGAGCATAGGTCTTGGCATAAGTTAAAACTATCCAACTAAATACTATGGAGAGTAAAATACGCTTTCTTCTGCACCCTCTATTTCTGGATAATTTCTTATACGGCCAGGGTACACAGTTGAGTAAAGTTTTAAGAAGAATCCTAAACTCAGTGTGTATATCACACATCTCCTAAGGTTTGATAAATAGTAACAAGAACAGAGAGATGCTATGGTAGCCCCAGGTTGTGTGGTCTCTTGGACTTAAAACTACTGGAGAACCAATTTATATTAGACTTCATTCAACCATAAGAAGACGTTGAAGCAAGAGATGGCTTCCAAACAAACCCAAAGCCTTTCTTATTATGGACACAAAACTCAGTTCAAATATAATTATACTAAGTCATCTACTGCGATAAAGTATCATAAAAACCCATAACTCATACTAGTTTGCATCCCTAAGCTTATGACTAGACTCTTCTTCAGAGGTTTTTGTCATACATTCGAAACTATTCTTTAAAGTAAGGAACCATTAAAAAGCATATGATGGAAAGATCATCCATTTGAGAAGATTGTCATTTATCCTACTAATGTGAACAACAAGAATATTATACAAAAGAAATTATAGCTATAACAAACCGTTCAATGCACCATGCCATGAAGGAAAGCGAACAAAAATTAACAAAAAAAGGAACCTGGTTTCGTTATGTTTTGCTAAATTTCTTTTCCTGCCTCAGCCGCCGCTGATGATTTATTTTTCCTCCCCTTGTGTCATCTACTACAGACCTACTCTTTTATTTTTCCATAGTCTCCCATTGCTACCGTCTCTCTCTCTAACTCCCCCTACCCTCTCTTCAAGAATTTAGGTTGTATATTTAATAATTATCCCCTCTACTCCCTTGGTGTAACTGCTTTCAAAACCAACTTAAATTCCCCCCTCATGCTTCTCCCTTATCCGGTAGTTATAACTCAATGCTGGCATGGTAAAAATAATGAATGAAAGAATTATGATATAGGAAGGAAGGAGAGAAATTACTACCATCATGTACCAACAAACAATCAAATATATATTTTTTGTTTGATCTCCATGTTCTTGTACATTTGCATAGTTTATTTATTGAACATTATATATCAACAAAAGAATACTGTAAACAATCACATTCTAAATATACCTTTCATAAACAAATAATTAGAATTTACTTCCATATGATCTTATTGTAAAGAAAATTTTAAACAAAATAGCATCTCACATTAAATCAAACCATCAAGAAAACTAAGTGTATATGTGTGTGTGGTTGTGAGACCATTCCAACCAAGATTGAGTCAATTTTTTTTTAAAGAGATAACTAAATCGACATCTTGAGCATTGTAATAACAATGTAATAATACATGCATCAATATTTACAATGCATCCTCGTCATGAAACATGTCTCATTATCTCATCATCATAATACAACTTATAACATTATGATGTTTAACATTAAAATTGACGTAACCAAGACTTTTCAATTCATTAATTATCTAGTTAATCACACTAATTAACACATCATAATGCAGTAGTTAACTTAACCATTAATTAATCCAAGTTCACATCAAGGTTTGAATAGTTCAAAATCAACAAGGTTGCCGCATAATTGCCACACAAGCAAAAACAAGGAAGGTCATAAAATTGGACGTGACAGCAGTCATCTCACTGGAGCTAATTTTGGGTGATGGCTTCTTCAAGGTATGTAGTGTACAGAAGGGTTTATCTACACATATTTTATAATGTCATCATTGGTCTTATAGAAATAAAATAGTCGATTTGGTGCTTTTGATTTTTATTTTCTAACTAAAATTCTGATATGAAGCAATAAGGGTTTGAGATTTAGTTGCTAAGTGATGCTGGTGTATGTTTGGTTATGGCAAACTGCAGGTCTTTCATGGGATTTCATAGCTAAGTTGAGAAAAGACATCAATGCCTTCAATGAACACTTTGGCTATTGCAACTACATCAGAACAAAAGTAATAGAAGCAATAAAAACAAGTAACAGAAGAAGCAACCCAAGGCATTGCAGCTCCTACCGCACTCTTTAGTCCATTGCTTAACCGATAAGACAATTTTTATGGTCCCAAAAAATTCATCTCAAGGAATATCATAATGCTTAAATTAGCTGCTTGTAAATATTCTCTGTCATAAATCAATGCTAAAGTATAAACATTACAACTGATAACTCATAATGACTAAATTAGCTACTTGTTAGTGGACAACATTTTATTGAAATGGGAATCGAGAGACATATTATACATAAGGCATTAATGTATGACATCAGATATTAATGTCTAACTCAATATATCACACAAGTTACATTGGTTGTAACCTAAAGTATGTGGGTTAGTTTATCACAATATTAGACATCATTGATGTATAAAGGAAAAAGTTGTATGCAATTTTTGGCATATGATATAGAAACATCTATGACTACTATTCTTGTAGCATGTGTAACACTATGAGATTGTTATTATTGTAAGCACCACTAGTGACCTCCCAGGAAGTCTCGGTGCTTCACCCCTATGAGCATCACCTAGATCCAATGAGTGCTAAGTTTTCCATTTATTCTCATGAGAGATGGATTCTTATTCAATCACTACTCATGAAACATGGGTCAATGAGTTTGACTCAAAATCACACAGTTAAATCCTGATAGTAATATCACAATTTGACTTGCTATGGAAATTATCTCCTACTTATCAATTGTTATTATTGTTAAATTATTCTCTCTTTTCAGAAAAGTCTTTTTCTCATTCTTGCTTTTCTTTTGTTTATAGTGAAGCAATTTGGAGTAGCATAATGTATAAACCCACATGACCACCAGAAACTTGTTCACCAGGCTTGTTAACCTCAATTACTTATTTTATCACACATTTTTAGAGAATCAATACCTAGGGAAATCAAAGTTATGTTTTTTTCAAGCAAACTATGGATCTCACCCTTTCCTAATATTGAAATATTAATGATTTTATTTTATTTTCACGAGTATATGTTGAAAGATAGATGGTGGCGTAGACTATAGTCTTGAGTGCACTAGAAATATCAATGCATCGATTTAGCGATTCCTATCATGATCTCCTCTACAATCATAGTTAACTTCGACTATTTAATAATTTTAGTATAGGAATCAAGTCTTATATTAGTGTGTAATATTAATATTAGTGATGTTTAAATAGACTGCTCCTATACTAAGCCAATGATTTTTCCATTGCTATATGAGAACATGTATATGTTTCACAAACTAACTTGAATATAATCTTTGTATGTATTTAAAGGGGTGGGGTGTGATGGTTTTAGTGGAAGTGCCACATTCTGATGTAGCCTTCTCCATTAGTCCACTTAATCCGAATGAGAAAACACTAGAAGGTACCATTTTTGGGAACTATAAGCCCAGGTCAAATCTATCAGATTTGGTGTTTTTAAAAATACATGAAAAAGGTAAGCATTTTAGGTTTTGTTTCCCCTTGCCATTTTTCTTGTAAAGACACTCTAAATATTTCTCTGCTATTATTGTGCAAGCCTTTGGGTAAAACCCCTTGATTTTTTATTTTTTTTATTTTCTTCTTTCGATGTTTAGGATCATATATATAGTCTAGACACTTCTTATCCGAGTGACCTAGTTCAAGTGTCTCTTTTGTTTATAGGAGATTGAACTAGAATTTAAGTCTATTACCCACGAAATAGACTCTGTAGACATCAACAAAGCATTTGACATGATGATGCATGGAGATGGTCTCAAATGCTTAGAGAGCGAGAAGGATTGGATGTTTTTGTTTCTGGTTTGCATAGATATTGTTGGACCGATGAAATTTTTATTTTGGTTGTGTTTGAGGTTCTAGTTTGCACAAACATTGTTGAATTGTTTGAAATATGATTTTGATTTCCAAGCTTTTGGGTATATGCTATCGTGTGGCTAAAAGTTGTTCTGTCTGTCATGTGATTTTTAATAGTGTATTGTGTTTTTAAATCTAGAAAAATATACTTTGGATTGAAATAAAAATATTGTATTAAGAGTATTTTTTATTTTAAAAAAGTTCAGTTTTTAAATAATTCTTTTTAAAATGTTCAAGACTTTTGAAATTGGAATTAAATTTTAATAATGTTCAGATTTTTGAAATTGGAATAAAGATTTAAAAATGGTTCAGAGATCATATATTTAAGATTTGGTTTTTTGAAATTGGGAAAAAGGTTTAAAGTTTTGAAATTGGAATAAAATTTTAAAAAAGTTCAGAGTTTTGAAATTGGAATAAAGATCATGTATCCAAGATTTAGTTTTTTGAAATTGGAATAAAGATCATGTATTTAAGATTTAGTTATTTCAGTTTATGTAATTAAGTGCAGATCTCAGAAGATTTTCACTGCTATAAATAAATTGACCAGTCAAATTATCCCCAAGCTTCAAATGCATTCAAAGGTCTTAGGAATCAGGTAGCCACACTTAGTTTCAACTCAATCGCACTTAACTTCCTTCATCAACTCTATAAATAAATTCACAAGCCAAATTACTTTCAATGATAATTACTTGCAATGGTAATTGAACAGGGAAAATTCAAACCTTCTCTTTGTCCTCAAACTAAGTTATTTACTAATTACAAATTATATCATTATATATTAATGGAAGTAAGGTTA
Organism: Cupressus sempervirens; assembly: GCA_028749045.1. Lineage (NCBI taxonomy): Eukaryota > Viridiplantae > Streptophyta > Pinopsida > Cupressales > Cupressaceae > Cupressus > Cupressus sempervirens. Next base: position 763,683,378 of record CM053791.1, read on the forward strand.
ATTCCTAAACAGATGACAAGGTCTAGACTCGTCCAATGACAACTTGGTTGAAGGACCAACACGTGTAGAAAACAAGGATGAAAAATTTAGTTGAATTTCGAGATGTAAATTAATAACGAATTTAAATAACAATCATAATCGAGATTGTGGCGTTAAAAATTGCAATTACTAATTTTATTACTTTCTTAACTTGTGCAATATATATTTTCTTCTTTTCTTTAATTAAATAGTAATAAGTGCTTTATTTTTATTATTAGTCTACGAACTAAGATTCCATTAGCCCCCACCTCGATGGCTGTTATTTTTTGCTACAAGAAACTATGTTATTTTCCAAACTTTTCCAAGGTCAGATTTTAAAAATCAATTATTATGTATTAATTTTATTTTCGGATTGGTGTTTGGACAAATTCATGGGGAATATGTCCATTTTTGTTAGAGAAAATTTATTAGAAATACTAATAAACATCCTTTTCGCGAGTGAAGTTTCTAGACTGTGCGAGGAAAATGATGATACTAGGGGCACAACTTCTTATTCACCATTGTGAGCGCTCCCTGCACAAGATCCGTCTATTTGGAAAGAAGTTCAATTTCAATGAACAACCAATTGAGGGACGAGCAGCGCCAACAAGTACATCCGTTTAGAAACAAAGATTCAATCTTCAAAATATTTATGATGTCAAAGATTTGATCATGTTCATGTGATTTCAGCTGAGACAATGTGCTGGGGACACTGTGCGGTCATGCCTTCATTGTTTGTGTGTGCATTCAAGCCTCGTCAACTGCTCCCCAAATTGGGGATAGTTTATAAACTTTTGGGAGGTGTAATTGAAGACTTTTTGAATGCTTTTTATGTTTTATTTATTTTGATAAAAAATTATAATTATGTAGTAGCTATAGCTACTACATATCTTCCCCTATTTAAGATAAATATTAATAAAAATATACATAGATTCTTTATTTACTTAAAATAATAATATTTATTGATTTAATCTTTCATTTGAATGAATATATACTCTTTATGTTATCTTTTACCAATTTGAATGAATATATATTTTCTTTAGATTATCTTTTATCAATTTTTTTTTTTTTTGTTAAGAAGGGTAAACGCTTTGACCTATGAACCAGTGAGGCCACAAACAGGGGACTATTTTAATGTGAATTTAAATATCTATTCAATTTACAATATACTAATAAATACACATTTCTTCATTTAGTTAAAATAATAATATTTATTGATTTAATCTTTCATTTGAATGAATATATACTCTTTATGTTTTTGATTAAGTAAAAAAGGTTTTAATGGGTGCCTAAAACACAATAGTTAACAAAAGAAATGACATTAAGTCCAGAGCACAAAACTAACAACAAAGAAACAATAGGTCATAGAAGGCCAGAAGAGCATGACAAAAGAAAACATAGCCTTTGAAAGAGCAGGCAAGTTTAGCAAACTAGAAACCACAAGAAAACTTGAAAAGCCAGGGGATCCAATTAGGGAGCTATATTCTTCATCAGCTCAGTAGCCTTGAGCTCTAGTATTTCCATAGTGTCAATCAAGTCACTAATCAATTGAATGTCATTAGGAGAGTCTTCCATGTCCCTCTTCTTGATGCTTGATCTTGTTATGATGCTAGGGCCCTCATCTTGGGGACAGACTTCATCTTTTATGTCCTTGTTGTCCTCATTTCCCATATCATCTTTGACCCTTGTGCTAATCTCCCTGATAGTGTACAACTATTTATACTCTTTATGTTATCTTTTAAATGAATATATATTTTCTTTAGATTATCTTTTTATCAATTTTCACTTATATTATCTTCTTAAATAAATTTTAAAAATAATTTCACTAACAAATAATAGATTTCTTAGTATTTTAATGTGAATTTAAATATCTAGTTTAAAAACACAATTTTTATTTGAAAAAAAAAAAAACCAATAAATATAAAATTAAATTAAATAATCCTAAAATTTCATTGAAATAGTTTCAATTTTAATTTGACTTACATAATCATATCAATGATAAAAATAATTAAATTTAAAAATAAAACTATACTATTTTAATCAAATTTCTAAAAATTATTTATAATTTTTATAAATTTCAATTTTATTTCACAGTACAATGATTAATATGGTTATTTTTTCTTTCAATGTAGCCCAAATAGCACTTTATGTTTCCATAACTTTTCAACTTGGTCTCTTCCTTGTTCCAATGTTATTAGAAAAGACCCATAAAAATGATCTAACAAGGCATCTTTTATTAATATTTTTTTAACAATAAATACTTTTTCTTTAAATATTCTGAGAACTATTGTTCATGCACTTCTTTTTTATATTAATGGATACATTGACTTTTGTAGGCACACAATATACAATAGGTTAAGAATTTTCCATTTATTATTATTATTTTTAATGAAGGTTCAGTTTTTCTAGAGTAAGATATGGGTTTCACCTTTTTAAACATTGGTTCTCCCATTCAACAAGACTTGATTTTTGATGGACTGTATGTGAACCTTCAACTTTAACAATAGCCCAAAAACCCTTTAACTAGTTAAAAAATTTATAATATGATATCAATATGTGAATATATACAAATATACTACATAGATAGCCATGCTATTTAGTAAATGCTCCCCTTATTTCTTACCCTGTAATTTTTGATCCTAGTTCTTGAGCACAATGCCTAAGTCTGAGTCTTCCCATCTCTTTCCTAGAATGAAGAGTCGACTATACCAAGCCACTGATCAGGAAAATGTGGGTGATTTTAATGAACTCACTGACTGTGGAAATCTCAATGTTGTTCAAGAGTTTACTAGGCTAGGGAATAATGTACTTCATATAGAAATTTATCACGGTAATCTTCAATTTATAAAAAGGTTGCTAGAAGTGGTGTACATAGAATTAGTAGAGGGGCGTGAATTTCTCAGAGTGATGAATTTACATGGGAATACTGCACTTCACCTGCAACCTTGTATAATCATCACAAATTGGTGGAAAAGGTTGTTGGAATAATGGAAGGAGATACAGAGGCTGGTTATAGATTTGGGAGGATTCAAAATAGTGAAGGAAATGAAGCTACAAATGTAAAGACTACCCCTGCAAAATCAATGCCACATTAGCAATCTCCATAAAATACAAAAAAATTCAACGAGAGTCAAATTCGATTGAATATTGACCAGTCAACATTAGTTGATTAATTATCATTAACTTTAACAAAATGATACATATACATATATGCTCAAATCTAAAAGAAACCATAATTTCATTACCAAATATACTAAGATGTCCACTTATGTCAACCTTTTTTGACAAAAGCTCCAGAACTTGTCTAAGAATAACAAGGGCGAGAATATTGTAGGAGTGCTTTACCATCCTACCACAAAGCTATTAAGCTTCCCCAGAACCTTTCCTGACATGAAAGATACCCAACTTGACAATGAGATAGTCTAAACAAATAAAACTTAGAGGAGTAATAGAATCATGCTACACAAATAATGTCAAGAACATTAATTGGTCAACAAGATAAAAAAACAACATTTTCTAGTTATCACTTTAGTATCACAGTCCCTTCTCCGTAATTTATATTAAGTAAAACATAACAAGGTTTATCCAACATTGAGCTCCATATACCCATCAATATACAAGGATAAAACCATAAAGTCTATTAATCATGGATCAATTAATTACATCATCTTAGCTCATCTCTAGCAAGAAATTTAGTCCAACTTCCAAAAGGGAATACAAGTATTACTATCAATTCTCTATTGACACATGTTATAAATACACATATATTAAGCCAATCACATATCTAACAATGAAACTCTTTCTCCATCAATTAATATTCCTAGCATGTTAGCCTATCTTGAATTCCTCTCATAAAACATCAATACACAAGATGTATATTAAGTGACAAGAATGACACCATTACTTCCATTCATCATGAGATCATATTCTCTCCTCCAACTTATAGATTCTATATATAATGTAGGAAGCAATGGAAAATACAATAATACCTTTCCTAAAAATGTCACGTATGCATCATGAAATGACCACATCTATTTAACATGATAACTTATAGGTCAACATCCTTTTATGAGTTACCAGTTCCTAAACATAGTTAATAAATTCATAGTAAAATAAATGTTGAATAAAACTAACCCCTAGATCATATATAAAAGGATGGCTATGTAAATATTATTTTCGAAGGGAACTCCTAAGTGCCCAAACTATATTTGGTAGCCAACTCAAGTAAACATACAACTTACATGCTTACCCAAAACCACCAAAGAGTATGATCAAAATTCAATAAGGTTATAGGAGATGTTGATAAAACATTAGTTTCCATTTCACTAGGCTTTAATTAACCTTAAAATACACATAAATCTTGATGCAAGAGCATCCTGGGTGTAAGGGCAATCTTCCATCACTCAAAAATATTTTATTTTCAATCTTTTCTATTTTAATAAGGGGTAGTAGACAAGGTGGTTACTATTTATGAGAATTTTCTATTTTTAGTAAGTTTGTCATATGAGCTTAGAATGTTCTCATTTTCTACAGGAAGGTTCATTTTAGAGATATAAGCCTACCATAAAAATCGCATTGCTCTAGCTTAAGTATCAGAGAAGTTATTGTAGATTTTCAATGAAAAAATTTGTAGAAAAATCTTCAAGCTCACCGTTGGAGACCTTAGAGTGCCTGGATGAGGTCCAAAAACTTGATGGAAGGATGCTAGTGTGGTTTTGAGCTTGTAGATCAAAAGCTGACATTTTCAAAAAGTGGTTATGATAGCTAATTGGAGCAACAGTTCGTGAGTTATGTCCTTTTGAAGTTGGGCTACCCAAAATTTCTAAAATAATTGTCAAAGATTTATTTGGTTGACTCTATATGTTTTGTTAGAGTCTCTCAGCCCTAGGTATTAAGTTTGAGCATCTAGAACCTTCCTGGGTAGCATAAAGCTACCTATTTAAGAAAGGCTTGAACATTGTCTAGGAAAACTCTAGGGATAGTTCACAACCTGTCTTGTAAATTATTGTACTGAAGGTGCCTATGTGGCTTAGCATATTGTACTTATGAATTCTATAATTATGCATTTATAGTGCAAATAAGAAGTCCATATTTTTTTCTTGCATTTGCTATTGTTTCTTTGCTTCTGTTATGGTATTAAGGGGAACACCTTGCATCAAGTGGTATCAAAGCTAGAGTTCTTGAGTGTGTGGATAGATCATCGATTGTGAGGTAGTTTGCACCATGACCATGGTTTGGGCTGAGTGTGTAGATAGATCACCGATTGTGAGGTAGTTTGCACTAGAGTTTTAGCGGAAGCACAAAAATGCCTCCATGAAGAGAGTGTAGCAGAAGAGTTGTAGGTGTTACACTTGAGGGTTTTTGAGCCCTCCAAAGGAAAATGCAAGCATTGGAAGAAAAAATATGAAGAGGAATAAATCTTCCTATAAGAGATGAAAGCGAGGATGAGGACAAAGTAGAAGAAAATGTTGAAGCAGAGGCAATTCTAAGCCCGGAGGAAGAGAGGCTTTTTAGGGCCATCTCCAAGATTGGAAAAAGACTGAAGTTTGAAGTTCCCACACTTTCGGGATATCTTAATCCAAAGGAGCTGATCAATTGGATCAATGAATTGGAGGAGTACTTTGAATATGAAGATGTTGAAGATCCTGATAGGGTCAAGTTTGCAAAGGCAAAACTAAAGGGACATGCAAAGATTTGGTGGCAGGAGGTTCAGTTGGAAGGAAATAGAAAGGGAAAGGACAAAATCACTAGATGAGATTGGATGAAAGATAAACTAAAGTGACAATTCATTCCCATGGATTATGAGCTTGATCTATTGAAGAAAAGGCAAGGGTTGAAGCAAGCAGGAAAATTTGTTCAAGATTATATCAAAGAGTTCTATTGAGGTCTCATTAGAACTGGCCATGCAAAAGCTGATAAGGAGAGAGTTGCCCATTATCTTAATGGGTTAAGGCCCAACATTCAAGATGAGTCGAGTCTAGTTCAAATGAGCAATATTGAGGAGGCATACCAGTTTTCCCTAAGAGTCGAGGAGAAACTAAGCAAGAAGTTTGACAATAAGAATAGTGACAGAGGTTGTGGTGGAACATCTGGTGGACAATCTTGTGATGATCATAATGATGATAAAAAAAACAAGGATGAGGCTAGAAGCAACAGTTAGAACTAGAAGAGAAATAATTCTAATCAATTCCATGATCTAAAAAATAGAGATCAAAGAGGAAGATGCAGAGGAAAAGGATCTAGAAGAGGAGGCTTTTGAGGGAAATGTTTTCATCACAAAGAAGAAGGGCATAGAGTGTTTGAATGTACCCAATGCCAAGGAAGGATAGATCAAAGAATAAAATGTTAGGCCAGAGTTGCACACGTTGATGAAGATGCCAGATCCTCACATTCTAAAGATGCTAAAAGAGGAGAAGTCCTAGTTAATTGTAGAGTCTTGATGAGTGGTGAGAATGAACCTAAACAAAGAAGACGCTTGTTTCACGCAAGGTATAGATGTGAGGATAAGTGTTGTGATGTGATTATTGATGGTGGAAGTACTAAAAATCTAGTGTCAGAAATGATGGTCACTAACTTGAAGCTAAAGAGGCAAAAGCACCTGCATCCATACCATACTATTTGGGTGCAAGATGACCACAAGGTCATGGTCAATGAGCAGTGCTCAGTGAAGTTCAAGATTGGGAACTATCAGGATGAGGTACTATGTGATGTCATTCCTATGGACATATGTCATATGTTGTTGGGTAGGCCGTGGCAGTTTGATAAGCATGTTGTACATGATGGGTGAGCAAATACCTACACTCTAACTAAGGATGGAGTGAAACATAAGTCGAAGTTGTTGAAGGATAAAAAAGAAAAGGTATGTAGTGCTGCCAGAATATGTTTTATTGATTGAAAAGAGTTTCTTAAAGGTATGAAGCATGAGTGTATGTGTTTTTCTATAATTCCTAAAGATAGTAAGGTAGAAGTAGAGCAGCTACCTGCAAAAGTTGCAGATATGTTGAAAGAGTTTTTAGATATTGTATCAGATAATGTACCTAATGGATTGCACCCAGTGAGGAAGATTAGTCACTAGATGTATTTGGTTCCAGTAGCTTGTTTTCCAAATAAAGTAGTGTAGAGAATGACACCAGCAAAAAGTGAAGAGTTGAACAAGCAAGTTCATGAGTTGTTATAGAAGGGGTTGATTTAAGAGAGTCTGAGTCCATGTGTTGTACTAGTAGTATTAGCACCAAAGAAGAATGGAGAAAGGAGGATGTGCATAGATTCTTACACTATCAACAAGATCACAATAAAGTATAGATTTCCTTTGCCAAGGATGGATGGTATTATGGACTATTTGAGTTGAGCTTAGTATTTCATAAAGATAGATCTGAAGAGTGGGTACCATCAGATTTGTATTAGAGAAGGAGATGAGTGGAAGACTACTTTCAAGACAAGGGAATGATTGTATGAGTGGTTAGTCATGCCTTTTGGGCTAACCAATGCATCAAGCACTTTCATGAGGCTCATGAATTAGGTACTGAAGGAGTTTATAGGTAAGTTTGTTATTGTTTACCTAGATGATATATTGATCTTTAGTAAGACATTGGAGGAGCATTTGATCCATATTTGCAAGGTGTTTGAAAAGTTGAGGGAATGTTGTTGATAAACTTGAAGAAGTGTAGTTTTGTAAAGAAGGAGTTGGTGTACCTAAGATTTGTATTCTCAGGAGAAGGTCTGAAAATGGACTTAGAGAAAGTGAAGGCTATCCTTGAATGGAATACTCTAAGGAGTGCAGTAGAGGTAAGATATTTTCATGGACTGGCTACATTTTACAGAAAGTTCATAAGAAGTTTTAGCAGTATTTGTGGACCCTTGACTGAAACAATGAGAGGAGATAGGAAAGAGTTTAAGTGGACTATAGGAGTAGATAAGAGTTTCAATCTATTGAAACAAAAAGTTACTGAGTAACCTATTTTAGCACTTCCTGATTTTAACAAGGTGTTTCAAGTAGACTGTGATGCTAGTGGTATTGCAATAGGAGCTATTTTAAGTCAAGAAGGTAGACCTATTTCTTATTTCAGTGAGAAGTTGAATGACGCAAAAAGAAAATAATCTATTTATGATTAGGAATTTTATGCTATAGTTCAAGCATTGAAGAAGTGGAGACACTATCTTCTTCCTAAGGAGTTTTTTTTCTATACTAATCATCAAGCTTTGCAATATTTGAATAGTCAAGGAAAATTGAACCAAAGACATTTAAAGTGGGTCAAGTTTTTGTAGAGTTATACATTTTTTTTGAAACACAAAAGTGGGAAGTCTAACAAAGTTGCATATGCTCTTAGTAGAAGACTACTTTTGTTGACATAAATGCAAATAGAGGTGGTTGGGTTCAAGGAACTCAATACATTGTATCTAGATGATCCTAATTTTGGTGAAGCGTGGAAGGCTTGTATAGAACTTGTTACACTTGACAAGAAAAAGTGGTTGGATTTTATGAACTAGGATAATATGTTGTTCAAAGGAAGCTAGTTGTGCATTCCTTGAAGTTCAATGAGAGAGAATCTCATCAAGGAGAAGCATAATGGAGGATTGGCTAGACATTTTGGCAGAGATAAAACTATAGCCTTGGTTGCTAAAAATTATTATTGGCCATAGTTAAAGAAAGATGTGACAAAGTTTGTACAAAGTTCATGTTGAGTATGTCATATGGTGAAAGGAGTTAAGCAGAATACAGGGTTGTATCAGCCATTACCTGGACCACAACAGCCATGGGAGGATGTCAGCATGGATTTTATTTTTGGATTACAAAGGACATAGCATGGGCATGATTCTATTTTTGTGGTGGTTGACAAGTTTTCAAAGATGGTACATTTTATTCCTTGCAAGAAGATTAGTGATGTTGTTCATATAGTAGAGTTGTTTTTCAGAGAAGTGGTAAGACTACATGGTCTACCAAAGAGTATAGTTTTAGATCGAGATACCAAATTTGTTCAGTATTTTTGGCATTCATTATGGAAGAAGTTGAAGATAGATTTGATGTTTAGTTGATCACATCATCCACAGACTGATGGGCAGATAGAATCTATGAATCACAGTTTGGGAGACTTGTTGAGATGCATGGTTGGAGATAAACCAAAAGGATGGGATATGATTTTACCACAAGCATAATTTGCATATAATAATTCAATCAATAGGAGAACTGTTAAATCACCATGCCAGATTGTATATGGGAATAGTCCCAAAAATGTTTCTGAATTAGGAAAGTTTGATAAAGGAGAGATAAGTAGTGCCGAAGTAGAAGATTTTGCTGAACATTTGAAGAACATCCATGAAGTGGTGAGGAAGCACATCATAAAGATGAATGCATAGTATAAGGCTAAGGCAGATGTGAAAAGCAGATATAAGGAATTTTAGGTTGGAGATGAAGTCATGGTTCATTTGAGAAAGGAGCATTTTCTAGTAGGTACATATAATATGCTAAAGATGAAGAAGTTTGGACCATGCAAGATAGTGAAGAGGCATGATTCTGGAAATGCGTATGAAGTGGAGTTGCCTATGGAATTGAATATTTCACCAGTATTTAATATTTTAAATTTGACAGCGTATTATGAAGGAGGTGATGGAGATGAAGTTGCAGAAGCATAGTGGAGTGTTCTAGTAGCTAGTTTAGCTACAAAGGAGATTGAGGAGATACTAGACAGTTGTGTTGGAAAAAGTACTAGAAAAAAAACTTATGAGGAGTATTTGGTTAAATGGAAGGGGATACTAGTTGAGGATTCATCATGGATAGCAAAGGAGGAGGTTAACCATCTTGATTTTCCTCTGAACACCCGAGACATGATGGGGTCACTTCTCAAATTACCCGAGTGTCTGATGTAGGAGCATCCTGGGTGTAAGGGCAATCTTGCATCAATCAAATATATTTTATTTCTAGTCTTTTCTATTTTAATAAGGGCTAGTAGATGGGGTGGTTACTATTTATAGGAACTTTCTATTTTTAGTATTTTGTTAATATGAGCTCAAAATGTTCTCATTTTCTACAAGAATATTCATTTTAGAGATATAAGCCTACAATAAAAATCTCATTATTACAACTTAAGTATTAGAGAAGTTATTATGGATTCTTGGTGGAAAAATTTGTAGAAAAATCTTTAGGCTCACCATTAGAGACCTTAGAGTGCTTGGATGAGGTTCAAAAACTCAATAGAAGGGTGGTCATGCAATTCTAAGCCTGTAGATCAAGAGCTGACATTTCTAAAAAGATGTTATAATAGCCAATCAAAGCAACAGTTTGTGAGTTATGGCCTTTCAAAGTTGGGATTACCAAAATTTCTAAAATAATTGTCCAAGATGTATTTGGTTGACTCTATATGTTTTGTTAGGGTCTGTCGGCCCTAGGTATTAAGTTTGAGCATCTAGAGCCTTCTTGAGTGGCATAAAATTGCCTATTTAAGAAAGGCCTAAACATTGTCTAGGATAGCTCTAGGGATAGTTCACAACATGTTTTGCAAATTATTGTACTGAAGGCACCCATGTGGGTTAGCGTATTGTACTTATGAATTTTGTAATTCTACATTTTTAGTGCAAATAAGAAGTCCATATTTTGTTCTTGCATTTGCTATTGTTTCTTTGTTTTTGTTATGAGTTTATGGTATTAAGGGGAACACCCTGCATCAAATCTATTGTAGTAGTACATTCTAGAAGTTGAAAATTATTTGGAACAGAACAACATCTTCAGCATTTCAATGGAATCAGAGGTCAGTGTTTTAAGGTATGTTTCTCACTGTTAGTTACTAGAAATATCAATCTTATCAGTGCTCTACATTCATATTGCCACACATATACACAAGAATTAAATGCAATATTTGTTATTCCTTCATATTTTTTATTCCTAGATTTCCCTCTCCAACAATTCTATTTAGTGTTTTTATATATAATGGTATAGTTCATGATTGTACTTGATTTCATTTTAACTAGATGACAACATTCTCACAAAATCTAGATCAAAGGTAATAAGTTTCCCTATAGTTTGATAACTTTGGAACTTTACCATTAAAAGAAAGCCTATTTCTAGCCTCTTACAGTGATTTTGACATAACACTATTTGAAATTAAATTGCATTAGGAAATTAGTTGAACATAACCAAAGCTGATTGTGGAATGCTAAAAGTAGCCATTTATCTCTTTTACCAATGCTACAATGGCATGGATCATTTTGAGTGTACACAATGTAGTTTATCAAATCCATGCTAAGTAGCTAAATAGTCATATATATGTTGTAGGGGTTTACTATCATATTGATTGTATTATAGTAACTCCTAGTTAAAGTCCCGCATTATTCTTGGTGGAAAAAAGTAAAAAGGATGCATTCAACCATGTTTATATGTCTCTAACCATAATTTATTTAACAATCTAGCAATAATTATTCACCCTGAATGCCTATCTCCTTGCAAGCTTAACAAAACTTGACAACTCCTAGCCAATCTTTATTAAGGGTTTAAAATTTACTATGTTTCGTAGTAAGATTGGAGTTGCATAAAAGGTATATAGGGCCCTTTTAATATTAGATAGAGCATACAGTTATAGTGATTTTTCTGGTAAGGACCAATGAGTCCATAATTCATTTAAGACTTCATCAAGTGTGCACTATCAGATACCTAAAAATAACCAGTATGACTTATTTAGATGACTACGATATGCATCCATGGAACAAGGAATACAATAAACCACAAATAGTTTTAAGCATGGAAGAAACTATGGAACCTGTTTAAATTTAAGAGTTCTAATCCCTTTGTCCACATAACAACTACTTTGCTCCTCTTTTTTGCCCTCCCTATGATATGCTCTTAGTGTCGTACTTCCAAACCCCTGCACCCCCCCACCCAAAATTTCCAACTGCTGATTTGAACATGACTGTACAAACTACTAAGCAACAGACAATAGAAAAGGGGATTTTCAAATGCCAAAAAGAATTCCACAATGGCGTTAAATCTTCATGTGCCTCTGTCGAGATTGCTCCTAGAAATAGGAACCCTAGGCTAAGGAAAGCCTATTTTGTCTCTGTTGCTTGAAAGCATTATTCCTAACCTTTTCAAGCTTTTTCTGATACATATTTTCATGATTTTTGCTACCATTTCTAATATTTGATTTTTGATATTCATAAAATCTGAATTTCTTGGCCATAACTATCCACATGCTCCAAGGGTTTTTCAATGTTTCATACAAATAACGATTCCAAATTCATAGCTAATCTATTAACTGATTCAAGAAAGTCTTCGAGAGGAAGATTAGTGATGTGAATTAATAAGTTTGAAATTATTCATTTTAACAATAATAATCAACCACTAATACCAATGTTAATTTTAAAAACAATAAGAATTTTTAAGAATAAAACTATGTGGAATTAAGTTCACCAATTTATTCAATTTGAGGGAAAACAGGTTGTGACATCCTTCGCCCCTTAGGAGATGCATCATCCTTGATGCTTGATGAATATTGCATCCATAACCAAAGAGAATAGGTTTTTTCTATTTGTCTTCCATTATTTCAATGCTTAAGATTATGCATATATTTTGACTAAGATACTATAAAAATCAACAAGATTGTGTACCATCTACTTAAACAAAATTGTCAAATTCATCACTTGAATGAAATCTATTTACATTTAGATACATTACCATACAACCTTCCAAAGATAACATTAACACATAATTGAAGTAACATAGTTCATGGAAAAACATACATACTTAAATAAGCATATGAATTATTTAATCATTTGAAGAACTTTCCTATGTGAGTGTGTGAATTCCATTATGTCTCTATAGTTTTACAAGGTTAGACTACCTCTCTCTGAAAATATTCCCCCTTTCTTATGATGTGTCATTCCCTTTTTTGCATTACACGAACAACACAAATGTATTAGTCCATCATATATCATACACCGGATCAAATAGCAAATGAAATATCTAATCAAATACTTTCTTATTTCCATGACTTTCAAAATTCTAGTAACATATTACCTTACAATTTTGTGATATCTCACACATATATGTGCTTACTTACCATACCTTGGAACACATGGATTTGACCCCGTTAGTAGGTACTTCATATCCACTTCCTCCCTTACTTATACACATACATTGATAGTGGTTTTAGCCCATTCACAATATTGGTATTCAAATATTAGGAGTTAACATTTTTCCTTTAACTTTATGACTTCTTAACTCATCTTTTGATCACATCTTAATCACGAGTAACTTAAATAATCAACCATATGTACCATACATACCACCTATCATGTGGTTCTCGCTAAGTGAGTAAGTGTCCACGTCAATAGGTCAGTGTGCATGAATTATAATTAGACAATGTAATCATGTTATATCTAAGTCATCATCATATGACTCATCATGAAATATAATGACATGCACATATAACATCATCAATGTAATCATTAATATTTAATTGTCATTATGCATCTAAATGCTTGCGAACTTGACATCCAAATGTATTTACATCACATAATGCATCATTTAGCTCAAAATGAACAACATATATCCAACCACTGTGTTAAGTAAATGAATGATAAAAAGGGCACATAGTCAAATGTATCTAGTAATTTTGTCTCTAAGTTCTACATCAATAGATAATAAAACCAAATCCCAATCTGACATATCGACCAAAGGTTTAAGTTGAATACATAATGACCAAGACTATGTTGAACAACATATCAACTAAGAGTCCAAAATGCAATACGACCAAATCGTCAATCATTGTTTCTCAACCAAGGTGAGCAAATAAAATGAGTTAACAACTTCCTATAAAGTAAAAGTTACATACATGGTGGATCATTACATATTCATAACACCAATACCATATATTTCCAAAAATAAATAAAAGAAGGATCTATACATACCCTTTTGCATTCTCATAGGAATATCACATTTCCATGCACTTGCCACATAGGCCAAAAAGTCAAGTCAGGTCAGTAAAAAATTAACTACAAATAGTTGAATCAACAAGTAGATACAATATCTTCCAATTAATTTTGCAACTTCATTCTACTTTCCATCTTACATGTCAAAATCATAGGTGCAATAAAAATTACATTTCATAACCAATTATCGACCAAATTGTCAAACACAACATGTCATCACATGACTATGCCATAAATGAAATATCAGAAGAAGTTGACCTATATGTCCAACTTTATTCTATTGTATGTAAGAACCATGTCCTACTAAGAAATCGCCACATTATCAATTGCAAGAATATATAAATAAGAAAGCAAAGCCCTATTGAATAGTCAACAACTATTTCATTCACCATGTTCACAAGTTATCAAATAATTATTCATTTAAGAAGGTAACACATGAAATTACTCAGGGATCTTGACCTATACGTCATCCATCCATCAGAATGCATGATTTAATAAATACACAAACTATAATTTAAAGCACCATACCTCAATGGGCATCATAGAAAATGTTGACCTACACATAGGGCATGGAATAAAAAGCACATCATACAAGTTCAATATCATCTACCAATGATCAACACTCTTAAGTAAACCACCTAGGTATGCTCACCAATCACTTGCAAGGATCAATAAATCCAATTATTATCATTTTAGTGAACTTAGGCCCTCAAGCCCATCTCATCACCATATTGTGCTTAACCAACATATAAGCACAAGTTGTGATGTATGGCCTTCATGCCATTCAATCATCACATAATATGAGGTTGAGGTGCTTTCCTACCCAACCATGAAGCCTTACACTTCATTGGGTTCCTACCTAACTCGTAGAATACCCAACCCTGTAATGCCCAAATATTACCAATAAGAATTTCCTTGGGATCCTAGCTAGCTCATAGAATTACCCAACTCAAAAATGCCTTAGTAATAAAAAAGGTACTTTCTTGGGATCCCACATAACACATAGAATTCTCAATTATTGAATGCCCATACAGTTCTAAAGATAGGAGGTATCTCGTGCAACCATGAAATTTACTACTTCCCACATATGTCCAAGTAGCCATAATCATGGATGTGGTAGGGAGATGAAACAAGGGAAACATAGCTTTGGCCAAAGCATTTTTGTAGTGCTAGTATTACACTAGCAGGTAGAGTGGAAAATGAAAGCATCACTTCTACTCTTCCCTATTTGTCCACATTCCACCCACACCAAAAGTGTGAGCTTTCCAAAATAGAATAAAATAAATAAATGCAAAAGGAAGAATGACATGTTCTTCACAATCTACTCCTTTCAACATCCTATCAATGCTACATTAACCATGATAGATAACGTCACTTTCAAATTGAAGGACTAGCATCAACAAAAATACACACACACCCTAGCCACCTCAAGATAAAAGAAATATTGAAAACAAGATTCCTAATTCTCAAGTCAAAGTCCAAAAAGGAGTACAAAACCAAAATAAAAGTGAAAAAAAGTCCCAGTAAATAGGTCACAAAATTAGTGGCTTGATGGTCACAAAGAACATAAAATTTCAAGCTAGTCCTTCATCACATCCAAGTTCATGAAATTGAACATAATAAAATGTAAAACCACTTCACATAAAGCACAGTGACTCTCACTAGTCACCAAGAAGGAGTAAATGTTTAACAATACCTTGTACCCAAGGAATATTAAGAACATAACCAAACTTAACATGCATCACATGCAATACTTTTGCAATTAATATCCATGTTCTTCCTACTTATCATACTTGGTTACTCAATGAACCTCATGAATCTTGCATAAAATAATAATAAATTCTTGCACCACATGTCATTTCCATAATAAAAAGACATTTTCATTGCTATCACAAGACAAACTGTCATTTAGTAGGCACTCATAGCCTAGTGCAAAAGTCAACCATCATTTGACTATCTCAATAGTTAACAAAATGTTACATTCTTCTTGCATCACACTTGCAAGAAACAAATACTTCATCTATAATATTGATATATGCATATTATATCACCACATAATTTAAATCAAATATATTTATAACCATATGAGGTACACAAATTACTAATCATTCCATAAAATTTTCATTTTGACAATCTTCAAAGGAATGCAATTTAAACTCAAAATCATGACATGCATAAGGAGCATCATATCCTTCTACGTCAGAAGTAATCATAACTAAGTGACACAACATGCAACCTATTTCAACAACTCTTATAATAAAATTTAAGCTAGTTGACTTACAGTTGTCTATCTAGCATAGTGAACTCAAGGCCCAAGTGTGGAACCAAGAGCTCTGATACGATATGTAAAGATTGCCCCTACAAAACTAATGCCACATTAACAATCTCCATAAAATGGAAAAAAATTCAATGAGAGTCAAAGTCATTTAAATATTGACTAGTCAACATTAGTTGATTAACTATCATTAACTTTAACAAAATGATACATATACATATATGCTCAAATCTAAAAGAAACCATAATTTCATTACCAAATATACCGAGATGTCCATTTATGTCAACCTTTTTTGACAAAAGCTCTAGAACATGTCTAAAAAAAACAAGGGCGAGAGTATTGTAGGAGTGCTTTATCACTCTACCATGAAGGTATTAAGCTTCCCCAAAACCTTTCTTAACATGAAAGATACCCAAGTCAACAACGTGATAGTCTAAACAAGTAAAACTTATAGGAGTAATGGAATCGTGCTACAAAAATAATTTCAAGAACATTAATTGGTCAACAAGATAACAAAGCAACATTTTCTAGTTATCACTTTAGTATCATAGTCCCTTCTCCATCATTTATAATAAGTTAAACATAACAAGGTTTATCCAACATTGAGTTTCATATACCCATCAACATACAAGGATAAAACCATAAAGTCCATTAATCATGGATCAATTAATTATATCATCTTAGCTTATCTCTAGTAAGAAATTTAGTCCAACTTCCAAAAGGGCATACAAGTACTACTATCAATTCTTTATTGACACATGTTATAAATACACATATATTAAGCCAATCACATAGGTAACAATGAAACTCTTTCTCCATCAATTAACATTCTTAGCATGTTAACCTATCTTGAATTCCTCTCATAAAACATAAATACACAAGATGTATATTAAGTAACAAGAATGACACTATTACTTCCATTCATCATGAGATCATATTCTCTCCCCCAACTTATAGACTCTATATATAATGTAGGAAGCAATGGAAAATGCAATAATGCCTTTCCTAAAAATGTCACATATGCATCATGAAATGACCACATCTATTTAACATGATAATTTACAGGTCAACATGCTTTCATTAGTTACTAGTTTCTAAACATAGTTAATAAAGTCATGGTAAAATAAATGTTGAATAAAACTAACCTGTAGATCATATATAAAAGGATGGCCATGTAAATATTATTTTCCAAGGGAACTCGTAAACTTGCCCAAACTATATCTGGTAGCCAACTCAAGTAAATAGATAGCTTACGTACTTAGCCAAAACCACCAAAGAGTATGATCAAAATTCAATAAGGTTATAGGAGGTGTTGATAAAATATTAGTTTCCAATTCACTAGGCTTCAATTAACCTTAAAATACTTTTAAATATCTGGCAGTGATACATTTCAGAAGTTGAAAACTATTTGGAACAAAACAACAACATCTTCAGTATTTTATTGAAATCAGAGGTCAGTGTTTTAAGGTATGCCTCTCATAGCTGGTTACTAGAAATATCAATCTTATTAGTGCTCTACATTCATATTGCTGCACATATACACAATAATTAAATGCAATAATTGTTATTCCTTCAGATTGTTCATTCCTAGATTTCCCTCTTCAATAATTCTATTTAGTATTGTTATATACAATGGTATGGTTCATGAGTGTATCTAATTTTATTTAACTAGATCACAACATTCTCACAAAATCTAGATCAAAGGTAAGTTTCTCTATAGTTTGATAACTTAGGAACTTTAGCATTAAATGAAAGCTCTATTTCAAGCCTCTTACAGTGATTCAAACATAATGCTATTTGAAATTAAATTGCATCAGACAATTGTTGAACTTAACCAGAGTCAACTATGGAATGTTGAAAGGATCCATTTATCTCTTTTACCAATGCTACAATGGCATGGATCTTTTTGAGCATACATAATGTAGTTTATCAAATCCATGTTATGCAACTAAATAGTCATCTATGTTGCAGGGGTTTACTATCTCACTGATTGTATTACAACAACTCCTAGTTCAAGTCCCACATTGTTCTTGGTGGAAAAAAGTAAAAGGGATACATTCAACCATGTTTATGTGTCTCTAACCATAATTTATTTAACAGTTTGGCAATAATTATTCACCCGAATGCCTAGCTCCTTGCAAGCTTAACAAAACTTGACACCTCCCAACCAATCCTTATTAAGGGTTTAAAATTTTCTATGTTTCATAGTAAGATTGGAGTTGCATAAAAGATATATAGGGCCCCTTTAATATCAGATAGAGCACACGGTCATAATGATTTCTTGGTAAGGACCAATGAATCCACAACATATTTAAGACTTTATTTGGTGTGCACTATCAGATGCCTAAAAATAACCAATATGACTTATTTAGATGACTATGATATGCATCCATGGAACAAGGAATACAATAAACCACAAATATTTTTAAGCATGGAAGAAATTGTGGAACTTGGTTAAATTCACTAGTTCTAATCCCTTCATCCACACATCAACTACTCTACTCCTCTTTTCCAACCTCCCTAAGATATGCTCTCAATGTCGTACTTTCAAACCCCCCCCCCCCCCCCCCCCATTTTTCCTCCTTCTAGCTACCGATTTGAAGATGGTTGTACAAATCACCAAGTAGCGGACAATAGAAAATGGGATTTTCAAATAGATCATGGCCAAAAATAATTATACAATGGCGTTATATCTTCTTGCACCTCTGCCAAGATTGCTCCTAGAAATAGAAACCCTAGGCTAAGGAAAGCCTAGTTTGCCTCCATTGCCTAGAAGTTTTATTCCTACCCTTTCCATGCTTTCACTAATATACATTTTAATGATTTTTGCTATTGTTTTTAATATTTGATTGTTGATATTCATAGAATTTGAATTTCTTGGCCATAACTGTCCACATGCTCCAAGGGTTTTTTAATGTTTCGTACAAATAATGATTCTGAATTCATAACTAATCTATTAACTAATTCAAGAAAGTCTTCGAAAGGAAGATTAGTGATATAAATTAATAAGTTTAAAATTATTCATTTTGACAATAACAATAAACCACTAACACCAATGTTAATTTTAAAAATAATAAGAATTTTTAAGAATAAAAACTATGTGGAATTAATTTCACTGATTTATTCGATTTGAGGGAAAATAGGTTGTGGTAGCAAAGGAGGGGAATCATGAGATTGTGGAGGAACTAGTGAATTGTGATGTTTGTCTAATTAGGTTATTGAATCAAAAGGGTGAAATGACTCTGTTTATAGCTTCTTAGAGAGGTCATGAAGATATTGTTGAGGCATTGTCAAGTCTCATCATCAACAGTGAGGGTAAAGAGATGATGGCTACAGAGAAGTCTACACCTCTTCATTCTATGGTGCTCCGAGGGCACGCAGGTATTTACAACAATTCCTATCCTATAGAGTGAAACAAGGAAATAAAAGTGCTTTTTAGTCACCTTTCATTTCTAGTTTGGTTGCAGACATAGGAATTGAGAATAGGAATGACTATTCCAATAACAAATATTTTTTGGAATGGGAATAAGCTCATTTTAGAGGAAAAATGGGAATATGTATTCCTATTCCCTTTTCAATTTGGTGACCAAACAAAAAATAGAAAATATATTCCTAATTGCCTATTCCTATTCCAACAACCAAATGAACCCTTATTAATATTTTTATATACTCTAATTACATTTCTCTCAATACTTTTATATATTCTAATTAGGAGATAAGAATGCTCCATACTTCCCTTCCATTTCTCTCAATGTTTTTATATACTCTAATTGGGAGATAAGAGTGCTCTTTAGTCCCCTTCCATTTCTCTCAATGTTTTTATATACTCTAATTAGAACATAAGATTTCTCTTTACTCCCCACCCATTTTTCCAATGTTTTTATATACTCTAATTGGGAGATAAGAGTGTTCTTTACTCCCCTTCCATTTCTCTCAGTATTTTTATATGCTCTAATTAGGAGATAAAAGTGCTCTTTACTCCCCTTTTTTTTCCATTTTTCTCTCTAATTATAGGAGCCGATTCCTATTACTAGATGAGGAATTCCTACTGAATGTTATGCAATGACCATATTTTTTTAGGATGGTTTTTCAATGTTATCTAGTGATCATATTTTGTGGAATGATTTAAACATTAAAGTTTAGATTCTTAAACTAAAAGTGTTAAAATTGACTTCCTTTTTAAAACTTTTTTTTTCACCAAAATGATGCTTATGTATGTATTACAGTTATAGAATTAGCATATTTTGTAAACCATTAATATACATAGCCAAACACCATGGTTAGAGCAATTTTGAATAAGCCTTTGTATAGAATCTAGGCATTTTCCTTTCTAACTATATTGTTCTCTGTGGTTTTCATCACTTCCCTTTAGATCATTCTACTATCTCTTTAGTAGAGCTTCCACTACATGTCTCTTGTAAATTTTTAATGTGACATAGTTTTTGAGACAATCTAAGTGTTCCATTCCTTTAGATGAGAGAGATTTTTATGAACCACTAGTCATGAAAATGTTGTTTGTGATGTGTGACACATTCTCATTTTTTAGTTCAATTGCATTAGCTATTCTTGTCCAATTTGCATGTGTGGGTGAAAAGGAAGATTTATTCCTAACACAATACAATGTCATGTTATTGTGGGCAACACTATTGTTCTCACTGGTTGTAGCATTTGGAGCAATGCTACAACTGGTCATCTCACCATCTTCATTATTAGCGAGGATAGTATGGACGCTTGTGTACCTTGTTCCCATTACCATAAATGTTTCTCACACTAATTAAAGATTAATTATTTTCTAGCAAGGGAGGTACAAGTTATTTATGGTATTAGGACTTCCATTGCTTGCCATAGTCTAGATAGGAATTGTGATATTGGATGCACTCTTATGCGGGAGTCTAGTGTACAACATGATCCATTATATTAAAATATTTCCCATGATAGCTGAGGGCCTCAAGGAGAGGTATTTGGTAAAGGAGGAGACATCTTATGTTCACACATTTATTTCTAAGAATTTCTAATAGGACATAGCTATTCCCCTTACAAATTGCACCATTGACTAAATTTCAAAAAAAATGAAAATATAATAATTTTTTTGAAATTTCCAGCATTTGATCTTGATGGTCTGTATATTTTGTGATTGAAAATTACAAAATTTTTCAAAAAATTTTGCTGCATTTTCATGAATTTGAAAAAGAATCATGTTTGAATTTTCTTTGTTTTTGGTGCATTTTGTTTGGAGATTAGCCAACATCTTTCTAATGTGAGTGCTCTATTTCGGTTTTACCCTTCTATATTGAGTGGAAATTGGTTTGGTATTTGTCTTTTTTTTCAATTTTATTTAGCGAAATATTGTGTGCAGGTTCATCTAAAAAATATTGTATGTGGGTTCATTTAGAAAAAGAATTGATGTACACTCTTGGCTAAAAAATTCATTTAGGAAGATTAGAGTGAAATGTTGTGAAATATGATGTTTTATTAAAAATGGGAGGGACTTGTAACTATAAAATATAGGCACAAGTTCAAAATCAAAAATCAAAAGAGAACAACAAGCTATGAAGTAATTGGAATCATACAATTATAAGGTACTGAAAGGGTTAATAGTTATTCATTTTCATCTATAAGTCAATATGTTCTATGTCATCAAGAATAAACTTCTAGTCAATAATCACATTCTTTTTATTTTCTTCCTCTTACCCATTTGGCTTCGGGAATATAAATATGGGAATAGGAATAGTTATTCTGGAATAAGAAATGGGGGTACATATTCCTATTCTCTATTTGGTTCATCCAAAATTTGATGGGTAGTCCATGGACCCCAAAATTTATATTTTCTAAAATAAATAAAATTGGAATAGGTATATGTATTCTAGTTCCACCTATTGCAAATGCTCATTTTTGGGCTAAAATAGGAATACATATTCCTATTTTATTCTTATTCCAATTCTAATTTGGTGCATCTAAACAGAGAATTCAAAATTTTAAAAATTTACATATGCCTATTCCACTTGTATTCCTGCTGCTGAACAAACCCTTAGTTATGTAAGTAGCACTAATAGTGGAAATATCTAAAGAAAGACCATGTAAAACTTATCAAAGCCTAGTATCTACAAGTCCATCAATTAAGAGGCTAAAGGTAGATGGGATGATCAAAACTATGCATGAGTAATCCAATCCATAGCCCTTCTTGAAGGAGGTAGTAAAGTAGGTGAGCATTCCAAACATTTAGAATATGTTAATGACAACATACATAGGAGGAGAATGACCTCTTTATCAATTTTAATAATAGGACTTTGGAAGTGATACATGAGGTACTTCACCCATAATTTAAAATGAAAATATAGATGTGCTACTTTAAGTGTATATTTTTTCTTGTTCATAAATTTGCATAAGAACATTGGAATTGAATATGATAACTTGATAAAAAAGTTAGCTATATATTTTCAAATGCTAAAATAGATTTTCACTTTAAAAGTACATTATATATGAGTGATTTTGGAAAACAATTAAACTCACCCTCCTAATGAATTAGATGCCATGAAAAAGTTATCAAACCTAAACGACCTAAAATAATAGTTTATATAGCTCCAATCTTCCTAGGATTTAATATATAATAAGGAAAGGCAGTTGAGAGTTCATGTTAATCATAAGAGAGAACAACATAAGTTGAAAATCCTTTCATAAGCTCATATGGTGATGATTAAAAGATCCAAATAAAGAATCTATTTGAAAAAATGAGAATAATTTGGTTTAATAACAACCAAACCATAAATATGATAAACAAATTACTAAGAGCGCTTGTAAAATTCTTATCTACAAAATAATATGTGTCAATGTCATTTCTCAACTTCATTGCAATTGAGAAGCATATTACAAATTGTTTGCATAAATTTAATGTTTATCTCTATCCAAATTATCAAGGAATTTAAAGTGTATACTGTACATGGAATATTCACATATTCATGAAATTTTGATGTAGAGTGTAGATAAAATGATAATAAATTAGACTAAACCCAAGAAATCATTGTCAAAATGCAAACTCTATGAATGTCTCATGTTTCTTTAACTACAACTGCTAAGAATTCTCTTAGACCAACATCTCAATGATAGTCCTACAATGAAAAGTATGCATAAAATATAGATCTAACAGTATGTATGCAAGATCTAAGATGAAAATGCAGATTACATGTGAGTAACAACTCTTAGAATACTATCAAAATAGACACACAACGAACTAAACATGTGTTAATATGATACTAAATAACATGAAAACAAAGCTAAAATGCTATCAAAATGGCATAAACTTGATAGAATAATAATGCCAACATGCTCAATATGACAACTCTGAATATGCTTATAATGCAGATGCCTAGAACTTGGGTCCCTTTTCTCTTGAATTCTCCTTCTACTTATAGGATTTTAGAAGGGGTTGGGGTAAGAATTTGGGTTTTACCTTTAACTAGTGGATGGAAGTGAAATTGAAAATGTCTCATAAGAGACAAGAGAAGGAGCCCAAAAGTCTTGATTTAAGGATAAATGTGAGTTTTATTTCAACTAAAATGTCTCATAAGAGACAAGAGGAGGAGCACAAAAGTCTTGATTTGAGGCTAAATGTACATTTCTTTTCAAATAAAGTTTCTCATAAGAGATAAAAGGAGGAGTCAAAAAGTTATGATTTGAGGCTAAATGTGGATTTTTCTATTCAACTAAAATGTCTCATAAGAGACAGGAGGAGGAGCCAAAAAGTTTTGATTTGAGGCTAAAAGTAGATTTTTCTTTTTCAACTAAAATGTCTCATAAGAGACTAGAGGAGGAGCCCAAAATTCTTGATTTGAGGCTAAAAGTGGATTTTTCTTTTCCAACTAAAATGTCTCATAAGAGACGAGGAAGAGCCCAAAAGTCTTGATTTGAGGCTAAATGTGGATTTTCTCAATTATTTATAATATAAAAGGAGGATTTTCATTTTGTGAGGATGAATGGATTTATTTATTTAATAAAAGTTCCATTTATTTTCAAAAGTTTGTCTTCTTTCTCTCCCTTTTGAATTTCATTTTCTGATTTTGAAATGTTTTTCTCCTTTTTTGAAGCTGATTTAGGTCTTATTAATTTGATAGATTATTTAATTGATTAATGACCTGATGTAATCCTTAGTTTGAAAGTTTGTTATTTTTCTCTGATTTCCTCCTTAATTTGCATTGATTGATCAAAATTGTGTAATTCAAGTCTTTTCTAATTTTTGAGTGTCTACAAATGCCCCTTTGTGAGCTAATGTGTGAAGCATAATAGTTCAAAGACTATCTTGATTCTCTTATTTTAGGTCAAATTCTAATGATTGAATGCCTGATTGATGATGTTTTGATGTTTTGAGGTTGATATGATGTATGATTGTCAATAGCTTGATTTATGAGTGTCGTTGATTTTGCTAATTCAATGTTTTGATATTGTGATCTTTTTCTTGGATGCCCTGGTTTTGTTTGATTTAATATTTAAAATTTTGGTTGGGGTTGATATTTGAAAGTTTTGATACCTTGGGATAATTTTTTTTTGATATTTGAAAACATTTGGTACCCCAATATACTGTTGATGCCTTGGTATACAGCCCCCTCAGAAATGAAATTGGGAAAAAAATGAATGTGCAAAATAGGAATATTTCAATTTTATTTCTGAAAATGTTGATGAGAATAGTTGATAGGGAATGTGTAGTCACAACATGATGTGTAGAATCAATTAGATGATATTGGGTAGATAGAAAAAGTGCCCCCCTTAGGATGTAGATTAGGGGAAAACAAACATGTCCATCTCAGGATACAGAGTAGGACAAGTAAAAAATTCAAGATAGAACTAGTAGCTGAATAACTAGATGTTGAGATTTGATTGATGTAGGATGATCACGTGTCATGAAAAATTGAAGTTTTGGTTCAGTGTTTAATTGTTTGAGATGGGATGAGTGCCCCTAGTGAGCAAGAACCTTCAGATTAGAGATAGATAGATGATGTAAGTAGTGTGACATAGGGTTGATTTGTGGAGCTTTTGTGTTCATTTTATTGGCTTATCATGTATGTCATTTATGATGAGAACCTTGTTATGTTGATGTTGATGACCTTTGGATGTTGATGATTCAATCCTTTTGATATTTGAGATATTCAAGCTTTTTGATGTTCAAACTTGTGTACTTGTTATATCACGAAGTTTATATATTTGATGTGAGAAGTGAAATATGTTTAAGGGTAATGAAAATGATGGAATGAAATGAAATGCAATAAATGAAATATGATGAGATGAAAGGATAATGATAAATGGAAAGAAAATTATAAATGAAGTGAATTAAAGGTGAAATGCAAGGAAATGAAATGGTAAATGAGATGATAGATGGAAAGAAATGTATGAAAGCAGATAATTATGTTGGAGATGAAAAGATGTGAAGGAATGGGGCTCAACATTTGAGATTTGAAACTTATAAATGAAACTTGAGATCCAAGTAAGAATGGGTGAAATAATGAATGCATGAAATATGATTAATGGTGTTATTAATAGCGAGTCAAAATTGTTTGGGATTTGAAAGTCATACAATGTAATATGGGGTGAAAATAGTAGAAATTAGTGACCATAATTGTTTGAGATTCAAAAGCCACATAATGCAATAGGTGGAATAGATGATAGGCGAGAATGAAGTGTGATGCAAGGTGGTAGTGTTGTGATGAGACTGAGTCCACAATAGTAGAGTGTTAACCATTGCACTAGTATGTTGGGTAGTGACTTCTTGTTGAATAACCTTGCTCATTGTCTGTAGCCTTGTTGTTGAGAACTATTGATGAGATCTATGTGTGTTATCCTTATTTATGTGCCAACCATGTGATTGCAAGAGACCCAAGATGAAAATGCAAACTAAATAAATGCAACTAACTATCAGTTTTATTGTAAAGAGATGCAAATTAACTATCATCGTAGAGTTTTTAATAAAAAAAATTGACGAAGTACAACCACCACTAGCTCAACTACAGTGATGTGAATACTGTGTCATCCTGAGAAGTACCACCAATCATGGATAATGTACATGAGAAGTATGAAAATTTATTGAAAAACAAATGTTATAGCTACAGTAAATAAAAATAGGCATGTAAACAATCAAATGTCAGATAAAGTGCTCACCTAAGATATCATACAGAATTGGTCAAGCTACACTTGCCTTTCCAAATGAGAGGAGGTGCTTACAAGTGGATACCAATAATGCATGAAATCAGAGAATTGTGGGAGTTGAATAGTGAAAAATCAAAGGCAAATAAGGTATTATGACTTCATCCTGGTACCTCTAGTCAAGTACATCATCGAGGCACTAGAAGTAAATAACAATAGAAAAACTAGTAATTGTGGACCATTAGTGCTGATAGTTGTGTACAGTAGTGTAAAATTTGCTTGAACCTTGGATAAAGTGGTTGTAAATGGTTAGGCAATAAAGTATGAGATGTTGCAATGGAAATTAGTAGTAGAATGCATGGAGTGTGTGTTGCTAGAAATTTTTTGGTGGTCATTATGGCGTGAGAATGGCAGAAATGTACTTGGTACAAGTGTAGTGGGAAGTGGATGCATGATAAGGTAATTAAAGAGTGAGTCTAGGCAAGTGATGGCCATAAATAGGCATATAGCATGGGAATGGAATGAAGCAAGGTGAAGAGTAAAACATGGCCATCAAATTGATTGAGAAGTTTGAGATAGTGTGTAAGTGAGAGCATGTCAGGCTTACCAGATCAATTGTAGCAGGAGGGTTGATGCTAGCCAAGGAAGGTGGATTAGGCAAGGATAAAGGGAAAATCACATTCGATGAACCTCTGAGGAGTTGGTGTATCAGCTTGAACTACAAGGTGAATCAAGTTAGGTAGGACAGGGGTTGGTACCACCTAAAGATTTAGGGATGACGGTAGAAGAAACAACCTTGTTAGTGTTAATGATGTTGTTAGGGACTACAATGCAATAGGTGTTGCAGGTGGTATTGGATGATGATGAGCTGATGATGCAAATAGAGAATAGGCCTCCTAAGATGACAAAGAGTATGTCTACAGTAGAGGAGGATGCAAGAGAGATAAAATCTCCTGAAAAGTCCACAGAAAAAGCTCTAGGGGATGTGGGAGATATTAGTGTGGGTGAGGGGATGAGTGGATCAGGTTTGTTGATTAGCCTCAAAATTCTAGGACAAGGATTAGTGGGAGGGGAAGTGAGCGGTGTAAATGTGGAGGAGTTGCAACTAGAGGCAGGGTGGGGAGACCAATCATCAAGTAACATGGAAGATTTACAAAGAATGTTGGCTACAGAGAGAACCGAAGCAGAGAATGCCAAATAGGAAGTTGAGTTTCTACTAGGATTGATAGAGAAGGCGCAGGAAGATGGAGCACAAATGGCTCCGAGCAGTGGTGAATACGGAGCAGGGAGTGTGCAATCACTAGAAGAAAAAATGTGTGTGGAGCAATTATGTTCACAATGGAATGACATAGGGATGCAGGTGGAGCGATCACGAGCTCAGAGATTATAGGAATCCTTAAAGATGGTGCAAATGGGGTTGGAAAGCATGTAAAATGAGATGGTGTTGCTACAATCACAGTCTCAGTCATTTAGGTAGGTGATTGCAAAATCAAAATCCCTGGCATTAAAACTATAGGAGAAGTTAGCATTGAGTGAGTCAAAGGTGAGACAGTTGCAGTAGTGATTGGGTGAGACAAAAGTGATGTGGAATGTTCGTGAATGGTGACTCATTAAATTTAATAGGAGTGGGATGTGGCCCAATGAACGATCATTGTACCAAGAATAAACAAATTGGTGGAGAATGTGTTCATGGATATGCAACGGATGATAAAGGTACACTAGGAAGCTACCTATTATATGAGATTTTATCATCAGGCATTCCCAAATGAGAACCAACAAGAGATGTAGTTTGTGGATAGGGAATTTGTACAACTATTAAATGTGCAGTTGTGTGGTGGTAGGTTTCTGATTCCCATGGATGAGGTGTGGATATGTAGAGGATTGACGCCAGGGGTTGGGTCTAAAGAAATACCATTGATTGGACACCTTATCTTGCCACCTCCCCCAGGGAGGCCAAAATAAATTATTTGGCAGAGGATATGTGAATGTAATGTTGTCATTGCCATTGTAATAGAATAAATTTTTTGTTTTGTTTTTGTGGCAAGAAGAAGGACAACTGATGGTAATTTTAATGTGTTGGATGAAAATTGTTTGTGTTTGTTTTTGATATTTTTGTAATGTATTTGGATGTTTTTAGCATTTTTAGAAATTTGTGGATGTTTTTGGAAATTTTGGGAATATTGAAATGCTTTTGGGATTTTTGGAAATATTCAAATTTTTTTTGGATTTCTAAAAAAATTTGGAAAGGTTTTAATCTCCATAAAAGTGGGAACAATATGATCCACAGTGTATGGTGTAATGATAGATGAGTATAGATTTGCATAACATTTGGAGAGCTATGATGTGTAAGGCATTATTTTGTGTATATTAATAGCCTTTACAGATGATTACAAGGCCAACATTGGGATGTTTCTTTAGGTGTGTGTTGAGACAAACACTCTCAAGGCCTATGAAAAAAGGTGTTTGGGGGCCCAAAAGGACACCTAGGCATCAAGAGAGATGAAATAGCGCCTTTGAAAAGGTGCTTTGACCCAAAAGGTGTTTTGTGGGCCAAAAAGGACACCTAAGCCTTGAAAAAGGTGAAATAGGGTCTTGAAAAAGGTGTTTGGGCCTAAATAGGTACTTTAAGGGGCCTGAAAAAGGTGTTTTGGGCCTAAAAAGGCATTTGAGGGGCCTAAAAAGGTGTTTGGGCCTAAAAGAGGCCTTGAAAAAGGCATTTGGGCCTAAAAAGGTGTCTCAGGGCCCTGAAAAAGGCCAAAACAGGGCCTCGAAAAAGGCATTTGGACCTAAAAAGACACTTCAAGGGCTTGATAAAGGTGTTTGAACTTAAAAATACAACTTGGGAGCCTAAAAAAGGCCAAAACAAAGCCTTGAAAAAGGTATTTGGGCCTAAAAAGGCACTTTGAGGGCTTGAAAAAGGTGTTTGGGCCTAAAAAGTTATCTCAAGGGCCTGAAAAAGGACAAAACAGGGCCTTGAAAAAGGCATTTTGGCCTAAAAGGACACTTCGGGGGCCTAAAAGGGCACTTGGGCCTAAAAAGGTGTCTCCAGGGCCTGAAAAAGGCCAAAATAGGGCCTTGAAAAAGGTGTTTGGGCCTACAAAGGTAGTTCAGTGGCCTAAAAAAGGCGTTTGGAGCCTAAAAAGTCAAGGAGACCCCTACAATCTCTTAAACTTATGCTTACTTATTTTGTGCCCCTATTAGGGGATGATGAAAGAATCTGACAGATATTTGGGCCTTTTGGGATAACAGTGATATATTTGTTGGAGGGATCTAGATCAATCATGGCTAGTGCAACATAAATAAGACTAATAATCAGTCGAGAATTGTTGTTCTTAGTTGGAGGAAAGATAAGGGGCTCTACCAGGCCCTCTTTCACTATTTGCATTGTGCTAGATTTTCCAAAGCCTAGCAATATGTTTCAGGACATAACTACTCTGCTTCTTAGTGTCGTTGAGGCTTCTTATGCCATGTCTGACTAGAATTTTGGGGTACTTTAAATTTTTGGATTTTGCGGCTATTTTGGGCAATTATTACCCCCTTTGGAATATTTTTGGCAATTTTTGACAACTTTTGAATATTTTTGATAATTCTTGACAAATTTTGAGTTTTTTTGATGATTTTTGAATTTTTTTGATTATTTTGAATTCTTTTAATTTTTTTGATAATTTTTGACAATTTTTGAATTTTTTTGATTATTTTTGACAATTTTTTAATTCTTTTGATAATTTTTGAATTTTCTTGATTATTTTTGACAAATTTTGGACTTTTTGATAATTTTGACAAATTTTAAATTTTTTTTGATAATTTTTGACAATTTTTAGATCTTTTTGATAATTTTTGACAATTTTCCAATTGGTGGGGGTGAAGTGAGGATGTGAGTAAGATTTGTTGGAATGTGGAGATAGCCAAGATCGTGTGGAGACACCTCAAGAGTCAAGGATACCAAAGTGGGTTAAAAGGGCTAAGAGTGGGCATAGGGAGCTATATTGGAGACAATGAAGGAAAAAAGAATCTTTGTAATAGAAAAAGGATCAAATAAAAAGCTAAAATGGATAGTGGAAATTATTGGCCATCGCAGATAGCTAAGAGGTGCACTGATTTTCTTGCAATTCATGTCTATGGTATCTCAATACATAATCTAACTCCATGTTTCTCTTGATTTGTTGTGCTTCCCTTTGGTGTTGTTATGTTAATTGTCTCTGGTGTTATGAGTTGTGTTTGATGCTAAGAGACCACTTAACTATAACCCACAAGTGTTTCTCAATTGGGTATGTGTGAAATTAACTTGACTATGCTAGATAAGCCTCAAACAAGCAAAATTTGTCATAGAGGTAGTTGTTTAGGTACTATCTTGATTATTTTTCAGCATTGAAGGACTTGTGTTGTTTAGGGAAGTCCAAAGGTGCTATCTATCACTCCTTTTCAAACCAAAGGTGGCATTTCTCACTTCTTTTCTACCAATTTTTTTTGTTTTGTTGTGTTTTCTAATTTTTTTGGTATTTTTGGTGTTGATATGTCTCCTCAAAGTCTTAAACATATAGTTTTTTGAGATGGATGCTATTGATGGGTTCTACTAGATTGGTGCTATCACAATCTACAAGTCTATGAGTACTAGTCCCAAAAGACTCTGTGATAATGTAATGACCAATCCAATTGGCTTCCTATTTTCCTTTCTTTTTCTTAGTAGCTTGGTTTTTAGGGTTTTCTTAGAGTACTAGGTCACCAACTTGAACAACATGGGGTTTGACCTTTTTTTTGTAATGTTTGGATAATCTATTCTGATACACTTTGAGGTGTTCATGTGTCATATGCTGATGTTCTTCTGATAACTCTAGTTGCTCTAGACGAGTCAATCTATAGTCCTCATCTAATAGGATGTCTCAAAGAATAACTCTCAAGGATGGAATCTCAACCTCTAAGGGAAGAATGGCTTCACAACCATAAACCAAAGAGAAGGGTGTTTCACGTATAGATGTCTTAACACTCGTTCTATAGGCCTAGAGGGCTAGATTTAGCTATAAATGCCAATCTCTACCAATATCATTGATAGTTCTCTTGAGAATGTTGATAATGGTCTTGTCGGTGGCCTCTACTTAGCTATTTCCTTGGGGATAATAAATTGATGAGGAGTGGTGCATAATGTGAAATTTCTCACGTAATTCGTCAATTATTTGATTCTTAAAGTACAAAGTGTTGTTAGTGAGAAGGGCATGAGTTATTCCAAACCGACAGATGATATGGTTTAGGATGAAGGAAGAGATTTGTTTTTCCATAGATTCAGCAAGTGGTGCCACTTCAATCCACTTGGTGAAGTATTCTGTGGTGGTAATAATCTATTTATCCTATTGAAGGAAGGCAGGTGGATGTATCTAATTAAATGAAAACTCCACTGATAAAAAGGCCATGGTGTGGCCAAAGGGTTGAGTTGTTGGGTTGGCACATGAACAAGGTTACCATGGATTTGACATTTTTTCAAGTCTTAACATAGTCAATAGAATCCTTTTTCATGGTTGGCCAAAAATAACCCATCCTGAGAATCTTCTTTGCTAATGTAAAACCATTAGAGTGTGACCCACAAATCCCTATATGGACTTCTTGTAGAGAAACTCTCAACTCATATTTCTTAGGACATCTAAATAAAGTACCATCAAGACCCTTCCTATATAGTGTATCAACCACCAAGGTGTAACATGAGGTCTGTCAAATGAAATTATGTCTTTGGTTGTGTGAAAGGTTAGAGGGGATGGTGTTATTGTAGAGGTAAGTGATGATGGGATTATACCAATGGGAATTAGGAGCATCTAAATGAAAAATGATAAGGGAACCAGGTCAAGTAAACATGGGTTGAACCACCTCTTCTACTAAGAAATCATAACACTCGTTCTCTCCAATAGTTAAAGCAAGGAGGCCAAGGTGGCCATGGCATCTGCTACTCTATTATTATCTCTAGGAATTTTTTCAAAATTAATACGAACAAAACATGCCTTAAGTGTGTCAACCATATGTTTGGAATGCAATAACTTTTCATCTTTGGTCTAATATGTGTCAATGACTTGATTGATGATCAACTGGGAATCTTCGTAAACTTCTAGCATTGTAAGTTTCCATTCTAAAGTTAGCTTGAGGCCTAAGACCAAGGCTTCATTTTCTACCATGTTGTTGGTGCAGGGAAAAAGTAGTTTGTAGGATTTTGGGATGGTAACACCCAGTGGTGTGATGAACAAAATACCGATGCCTAAACCATGGTGTGTTTAAGAACCATTAAGATAGAACTTCCAAGTTACTGGCTCTATTTGAAGAATGTGCATATCTAGAAAATTATCTAAGATAGGATTCATCCTCTCTATAGGCACATCTACCAATTGGTCCATGATGGCCTATCCTTTTATTACTTTCCTATCAACATACTCAATATCAAATTCACTTAGGATCATCACCCACTTGGCCAATCCACTTATTAATGATGTTTGGTTGAGAAGATAGTTGAGGGGATCAATCTTGGAGATGAGCTTAACCTTATGTGTCAAAAGATAATGGCATAGCTTTTGGGAAGCAAAAGCTACGACCAAACATGCCTTTTCAATAAAGGAGTAATTTAACTGATAATTGACCAAGGTGTGACTAATGTAATAAATTGCCCTTTCTTTTCCTTGATCATTTTCTTGTGCCAAGAGGGCTCCACTTGATTTTTTAGTTAGGGAAATAGATAAAAATAATGGTTTGTGTGACATTGGAGGCACCAACATTGGTGGATTCATCAAGTAGGTTTTGAGTAAATCAAAAGCTTTCTGACACTGATCATCCCATTTGAAAATTATGTCTTTGTGTAATAAGTAGGTGAAAGGCACACAATTCTTTGCTAACTAGGAAATAAAAACAACAGACTAATTGAAGCCTTCCTTGGAGAGAACATAGATGACTTAGGTTCTTCAATGGTTGCATGGCAACTATGGCCTGTACCTTTTCATGATCAACTTCTATTCCTTTGGTTGAGACAATGTATCCAAGAAGCTTGCCAAATTTGATGCCAAAAGCACATTTCTTTGGATTTAACCTAACTTTGAATTCTTTTAAGTGGATAAATATCTTGTCCAATATGGGGAGATGTTCTTCTCAAGTATTGGATTTGGTAAGGATATCATCTACATAGTTATCCATAAAGATGTGCATCATGTCATGAAATATAGTGGTCATGGCCCATTGATAGGTGGCTCTTGCATTCTTTAGCCCAAAGGGAATCACATTCCAAAAAAAGGTGCCCCATACAAAAGTAAAGGCCATTTTCTCTTGGTCCTCTAGAGCTATCCTAATCTGATTATACCCTAAAAATCTATCCATAAGTGAAAACATGGAATGGCTCGCTGTTAGATCTACAATGGTGTCAATGTTGGGAAGGGCAAAATCATCTTTAAGACATGCTTTGTTAACATCCCAAAAATCAATGCAGATGTGTATGTTGTCATCCTTCTTTGATATAGGCACAATGTTTGATATCCATGACGAATATGCTAGAGGCTGAATGAAGTTGGTAGTAATCAATTTCTCCATTTCTGCTTTAGCTAGTACAGCTATGTGATGATGCATTTTCCTAAGTTTTTGTTTGACTGACTTGACCTCTAGAGAAATGTTGAGGTGATGGAGGATTAAAGTTAGGTCTAATCCTAGCATGTCTATGTAAGACCATGCAACGTTTAAGAAGTAAATGAATGTAGTTCTTTCCCCTATGCTTAAAGACTGTGCCAAATAGATGATCTTTGGTTCCTATTCTGCACCAATGTTGACTTTTCAATTAGTTTAATTAAAATGGATGATCTTTCCTCAAAGTGCATAGGTAAGGTATCAATCATCTCATCCATGGGTACCATAGTTGGGTTTTCAGCATTGGATGTGTCACGTCTATTTATTTCCATTTTTTTCTCAAGATTAGGTACAACTTGATAGTGATCCTCAAGGCTATGAACTACATGGCCTATAGTAGTATGACTGAGATGATTGATAGTAGACCTGAATGTGTACATTTCTTTGGTTCTTCATGGATGAGATGGTTCAATCACGTTAAGGTAGGAAAAGACATTGTGGTTAGTGTCAAAATGAGGGATATGGTGAGGCTCAGTTGTATCCCAACTAATGAGTTCGGGATGGACTAGGGAGATTTATTCATAATATGTAAAGGGTTTCATGGGTTTCAAAGACACTATCTCATTAGATGGCTCATATGCTATATCGATTAGGTCTATGACATGTGCTTCCTCTAAAGTGTTAGGAAAAGTAGATTAGCTAGTGAGTGGCTCATAGTAGTCATCTTTGACTCAGGAAATAAGGTTTCAAACTAGAACTCTTCAATATGTTCATCATCCTCATATGATGTGGTGTGATGTGTCTATTTTGTAGTAGCCCCTAAGTTTTTCTATTGCATTCTAACTCTTGGTGAGGTAAGATACAAATGAGAGGTTGATCCTTGTGTAGTGAAATTATTGGGAATAGGAATGTGAACAACATCACATTCTTTGTCATGGATGGACTCTTCAGATAATGATTCAAACTCCCACTTAGTGGAGTCATCATCATCTTCATTATTAGAGGTGTCCATGAGTGGTTCTCTTGTGTGGTGTAAATCGGGGAGAGATAGATTTACATTTATTATATCAGTTGCCTACTTTCTACTGCCACTTCTTTCTTTTGGTACCCATGCCAGAGTAGAAGAGGTAGAATCATTGTGCTTGGGAAGAGACTTGGGGGTGCTTCATGCCTTTCCTTGTTTTCTATACCCTACCCCTATTTTGGATTTTTTGGATTGGAACTGTACTACAAGAGGTTTGACAATGCCTTTCCTTGCCCTAAGGGAATATCTCCTATATATCCCATCTTTTTGATTAGATCAAAACCTTTTCCATATAGATGGGGGGAGATGTCAATATTTTTCTTACTTATTTCTTCTACTATACTTAGAGGTATTCCACTTTCCTTAAAAAAAGTGTGTGATATGGTATAGTGGTGGATAATGGTTTGCCATGAGATCGTGGAGAGAGTGGGTGATCAAATAAGGAAATCAAGTACTCACCTACCCCTCTACATTGCAGTTTACACTTCTCATCAAACTCCTTCATCAACCTATTCATTTATTCATAATGCATCTATTTAGGGTCCTTTGATGATGATGGTGAAGGAGGGAAAGAACTTGAACAACCAACTTTCTCTTTACGCTTAGTTGATGTAGATGAGTGGTCATTATTTGGGCTAGTAGAACATAAAGTGTCTATCAATGTGGACCAACTAATGTCATCTATCGGGGTGCTAATTTTTTCTCTATTTTGAGGAATAAGGGAATTACAATATTGTGCAAAGTTTTGGTTCCCTAGTATGGTTACCTCTTGAACTATGTATGAAAATTTAAGACATTGATGGTAGGTGGAGGGAACAACTTGTATATCATCAATCCATGGTCTTCCTAATAGGATGTTATAAGTTAATTGCAACTCTAAGACTTGACAAATGGTTCCTTTCACAACTAGTCCAACCGTGATTGGTAAAATAACCATGCATTTGGAGGACCACTCCTCATCATCATAAGCTTTGATGGTGATTTTCTTCCTTGGATCAACAACATCTTCTGTATATCCTAGGGCTTTCACTAAATTTAGTGTGCAAATTTTGAGACTTGCCCCACCATCAACTAATTCTCTCTTAACTCTATTTCTATGGATAAAGACTTCAATATGCAAAGGGGAATTTTGCAGTTGGATGACAAACATGTCATCTTGGGCTAAAAAGGAGACACAATGAGGAGCCAAAAGATTGGTAACCATGTTTTGAAACCTACTCACATCTAGGTCATTTGGCACTAAGGCTTTGATGAGGATATATTTATGTTCTGGCAAGATATGCAACAACTCAAAAATGGAGATATGAGTGGGAGTCTTAAGTAACTAGTTGACTAGGTTGTATTTGGGCAAGGAGGAACTCATAGTTGCATGATCAAAATTTTCCATAGGTCTTGGTAAAATGGCTTTAGATGCTTGACCTTGGGTAACAACATTTGATGATTGTTTCTTTTTTTATCCTTAATTATGATGATATTTATGATATCATCATCCAGAGATCATGTTGATGGTGTTATCATATTGATGTGTGTAATTAACCTTATTGCGATGAGGTTCCTTTTGATTAGCTCTAGAGGATTCACCCTTTTTGTGACTCATGAAAGGGTTCTTGAAGGTCATGTCATCTTCATTGTTGTTAAGGTTATTTACTTTGATAGTTTCATCATTAATTTAATCTTTGTAGCACCCCCTTAAGGGAAAAAAAATTGTTTGTCAAGTGCTCCTTATTTTAGTGATAAACACAAATGTGTTTGTCATTTCACCACTTTGGTTTGACTTGGGGTTCATAGGGTTTGGCCTCAAGTAACACAATGAGATCAATGACCAAGAGGGTTTGTAAAGCACTCTCACAAGAAACCCCAATGGGTGTATACTCCTTGGGTATATCAAAAGGCTGATATCTTCATGGAGGAGGAGCTTGATTATAATCAACTTATTGATTAGATGTCAAGGGAGTTGTCATAATATGTTGGTAAAATTAATGGGCATTATCTTATCAAGGTGTGTTTAGACAGGTGTTGTTGACAATAGGAGCAGATTGATTTAGAGGAGGTTGAGTTTGATATTTTTACATGGTTGGCTTCAACCACCCCATCATTGGTAGTGTTTTTGTTATTGTTTCTCCACCACAATTTTTGTTTATCAGTAGACCAATCAGAGGAATTGTGATCCTGTGTGGAATTGTTGGAGAAAACCTTACCATCTTTAGATAATTTAATAATTTCATTTATCAAAGTCTCTTCTACCTTAATGGTGTTTTCTATGGTAGTTTTAAAATCTTTAGGCCCTTGGAGTTGCAACTAGTAATTCATGGGTTTTGAGAGACTATTGATGAAGATGTATGTCTTCTCTTTGTCCGGTATGTCTCTATGATACTTGGAAAATGTGTGTCTCCACTATTGTAGGAAGACCTTGAATGATTCACCAGGAAGTTGTTTTGTGATACACAAATCAATCATTGTAACTTCCCTTTCGATGTTATAGGAATATTGGGTGATAAAAATGAAAGTCAATTGGTCAAAGGTTTTAATGTTGGAGGGTAGATTGGAGAACCACTCCATGGCTTGCCCCCCAAGGCCCCTAGGAAATAGATGCATTAGGTAAGTCGTGTCATGGACAAACTCCATACTTAGTGCATAGAATTTCCTAAGGTGATCTTGTGGATTTGATGTACCAAAATATTTATCATATTTTGGTACCTACACATTTTGAAGGAAAGGTGTAAAGCTAATGCTTTTATTGAATGGTAGAGGACACACCTTTTTGGGGCTAAACTCCATGGGTTGTATTTTCCCTCCCTTCAGCCTTTACATTTCCAATTGTAAGTCTTGTAATTTTTGTGTCACAACATCTA
The DNA here is from genome assembly GCA_028749045.1 of Cupressus sempervirens. NCBI lineage: Eukaryota > Viridiplantae > Streptophyta > Pinopsida > Cupressales > Cupressaceae > Cupressus > Cupressus sempervirens. The sequence continues at coordinate 763,721,170 of CM053791.1, forward strand.
AGGGTGACTCTTTTTCATCTCATTTTAGATTGGTCATTTGAAAGTCAGATGACAATCTCGCACCTTGTTGTGCTGATTCTAGTATATAGAATTCTTCGTGTTTCTCAAGTATCTTGTCCATGATATCAACAAGTTTGGGATTTTGCTAAAAGAATTCAATTTTAGTTTCAATGCTCTTTTCATCCCATATGTTAGATGAAGCCATTTTGGAAAAGTGTTTTAAATTTTGGTTGAATAGGGTGACTCATGGGTAACTATGTTTGGAAAACAATCTATTGAGATAACAAGTTCAATGAGATCCAGAGGTTTTGTGTATTTGATGGTTCTACTGGCTATTCTAGCACTCATGCACATAGGTGATCATTTTGGATTTGCGGTTACACTAATTTTCCATAGTGGCATGAGAAGTGAATAGGATTCCTCTATCTCTTATGTATTTTCAAAATATGAGGATTTCCATTGACCATGATTCATTAAGAGTAACAAGTTAGGATAGACAAGGAATTTGGAAATATTGATAGGATAAGTTCACTCTCATGAAGTCAAGTAGGTAATGAATGTGTTTCTTTGGATTTTTCTAACTTGATATGAAAAATGAAGCAATGAGGACTATTGGATTAATAATAACATTTGTAGATTTTCTTGTTTCAAAAATAGTTTTGGTCAATTTTAAGATCTCTCAATCTAGAGAATTTCAATGGGAAAAAGGGTATCCAAATTTGTTGTTCATTTGCAAATGTTGAGTACATAGATAGCCTCTATTTTAGATTCTTTCTTAGATGCGTCACATGATTGATTAAATGTACTATTTCATTGATCATATGCACTATTTCAATGATCATATGTATTATTTAAATGTTCAAATGCAATATTTTATGTTTCAGATGCATTATTTTGTAGGGAAAATGTGCTATTTAAAGATTCAAATGTGTTGTTTTGTAGCTATATGCATTATAATAGAGTTCAAAAGTTTCACAAGATTATTGAGATGTGTTGTTTGGAGTGGTAGATATGCTATTTTAGAGTCTTTTACTGATGTCCTAGTTTTGAACTTGGTTTCTAGTTATCAATTTATAGTCATGTCTTTTGAAAGGACTATGATTCGAATTGAAATTTTTAATTAAATTTTTAAAACATATCCAATCATAATAGTAGAGGCCACAATAAAATATAAAATTGGATGCACCTAGAAATGGAAGAAAAGGGCTTCCTAACAAGGTTGTCTAGAGCCAGTGACTAGTGGGTTTTAGTTTTTAACCATCAATGTTTGGATTTACCTCTCTTGTAATAGAGAGCTTCCCACCAACAGTAAGGAGGTTTGGTGCAATCCCTTATGGGACTACTAGAGAGAGGCTATGTTCTAAACATAAGTGATTTTCATTCAATTGGGAATGCAATATTGGGAGGCGTTCCCTCTCATTGACCTTGCTAAGGCAACTCGAGAGGTAGCCTTTCTATGGCTAAGTAATCCCACCTAGTAGAAAGTAGGAAAATGGAAATCATAAACATGTCCAAGAATTTGATCACTCTGGAAGAGTGGGAGCATATCCCTACTGGTTCTGACCTCCCAAATAGAATAAACAAGTTTTATTCAATTCCAAGCCCTTAACTGTAGTAGACAAAGGGGCTCCTAGTTAAACTATGTGTTTGTTCTTTCCCTATTTGATTGTTACTAACCCTCACAGAATGCTTTTAATTAGATCAGTGAGGTCAAACGTGCTACTTATATTAGGTTATGGACTTAAAAGGAAGTGCCGCAATCTAATTCATGAGGGTTCTAATCTACTTACCTGTTTCAGAGCTAGCAAAGGCTAGGAACTTTTTTGAGGGTCTTCATTCTTGTCAAACATTTCTAGTAGCCTGAGAGTTCTTGTTAGCTTAGATGAGGTTTGTAAATAATCAAAAAATAGTCTGAACGTTAGATGTGAAGGTTAATAGCTTGGGTTAGATGTATAATAGAAAACAACAAATGTGTCATAGAAAGTGGTATATGCGCTATAAGAATCTTCAAATGTGCTATAAAAATGAGAAAATGCACTATGAAAATAAGCAAATGCACTATAAGAATGATCAAATGCATTATAAGAATGATCAAATGTGCTATAAGAATGAGCAAATGTGCTATAACAATAACCAAATGTGCTATAAAAATGATCAAATGCATTATAAGAATGATCAAATATGTTATAAGAATGATCAAATGCACTATAAGAATGATCAAATGCATTAAAAGATTGCGCAAAATCATTAAATAGTGTGTAAAACTACCGTTGCATTAGGGGAGTGGCAAATCTAATCACTGTGAGCTTGGGAACACCTTTGAAAGTTTTCTAATCTCTTTATGAAGCTTCTCATACACTATAAAACCTACAAAAGATTAGATCTGTACCAAAAGCTAGAGAAAAAGTAGATCTAGAAGAAAAATAATAATGGATCTAGAAGAAAAATAAGAGACTAGCAAGAAAAATTGAAGAACAAAGAGGCTTTGATATGAATCCCCATGGTGGGTTCCATTTTATACACAGAATATTCATGTATTTATGAAACATTGATGTAGAGTGCAGATAAAATGACAACAAACTAGACTAAACCCAAGAAATCATTGTCAAAATGCAAACTCTACGAACGTCCCATGTTTCTCTAACTACAATTGCTAAGAATGCTCTCAAACCAACATCTTAGTGACAGTTCTAGAATGACAAGTATGCTTAAAATGCAAATCTAATAGTATGTATGCAAGATCTAAGATGAAAATGTAGATTAAATGCAAGTAACAACTCTTAGAATACTATGAAAATGGACATGCAATGAACTAAACATGTGTTCAGATGATACTAAATAACATGAAAAAAAGGCTAAAATGCTATCAAAATGACATAAACTTGCTAGAATAATAATGCTAATATACTCAATATGACAACTTTGAATATGCCTATAATGTAGATGTCTAAAACTTGAGTCCCTTTGCTCTTGAATTATCCTTCTATTTATGGGATTTTAGAAGGGGTTGAGATATGAATTTGGGTTTTACCTTTAACTATGGATGGAAGTGAAATTGAAAATGTCTCATAAGAGACAAGAGGAGGAGCCCAAAAAGTCTTGATTTGAGGATAAATGTGGGTTTTATTTCAACTAAAATATCTCATAAGAGACAAGAGGAGGAGCCCAAAAGTCTTGATTTGAGGCTAAATGTGCATTTCTTTTCAACTAAAATGTCTCATAAGAGACAAGAGGAGGAGACCAAAAGTCTTGATTTGAGGCTAAATATGGATTTTTCTTTTCAACTAAAATGTCTCATAAGAGACAAGAGGAGGAGCCAAAAAGTCTTGATTTGAGGATAAAAGTGGATTTTTCTTTTTCAACTAAAATGTCTCATAAGAGACAAGAGGAGGAGCCCAAAGTCTTGATTTGAGGTTAAATGTGGATTTTTCTCAATTCTTTATAATATAAAAGGAGGATTTTCATTTTGTGAGGATAAATGGATTTATTGAATTAATAAAAGCTCTATTTATTTTTGAAAGTTTTTCTTTTTTCTCTCTCCCTTTTGAATTTCATTTTATGATTTTGAATTGTTTTTCTCCTCTTTTGAAGTTGATTTAGGACTTATTAGTTTGATAGATGATTAAATTGATTAATGACCTTATATAATCCTTAATTTGAAAGTTCATTGTTTTCCTCTATTTTTGTCCTTAATTTGCATTGATTGATCGAGATTGTGTAATTCAAGTCTTTGCCAATTTTTGGATGTCTACATATACAATGCTTTTTAAATGTTTATAATGGATAATTGGAAGGGTAAGAAAATAAATGGAAGTTAAAAGGATGTCTGATATGAGGAACAATTCATGCATTCTTACTATTCTTCAAAATATAATAGATTGAATAAAATATTTTTTAACATTATTTTTTTAAATGGATAATAAATATATTTGTCTTAATTCATAAAAAAGTATTACATTAGAAACATACATTTTAATTTTGGAATATTTGATACTATTTTGCATCACTATATCAACAAACCAATCTAACCCTAAGATAGAAAATCTATATAGTATGAGAGAAATCACAAAAAGTGACTCCAAAAACCATCCTATACTAGATTCCCATCCCATTGCAATTACTATGCTATAAATTCCCACGTTAGACTAGAGAGAATACTACAAATATCATGCTAGACTTTTCTTCCATTGCAAATATACTGAAACATTTACAAATATAAAACATGGAATGAATAGGATGACAAAACATCAACAATTTGGCCATTTTTGTTGACACACATCCTTGCAATTGGATTTTTGAAAAAAAAATGATGGATAAAAATAGACCAAAAGAAGGAACTATAACTCAAACACCCAATTGTTGGAATTAGCTCAATTGAGACAAAACTATATCACTGGCCCAATAAATTTGATGCATAAACAAACAATATTTCTTCATGCCCACCATTTTCTTCTACTCATGAAGGTGTTGGCTCCTATTTTGACAAGGTTTTAATAACCCTTTGATATAAGGGAAAAACCTAGGAATTAGCTATAAACCATGATAAGTACTGCCAAACATGTCACTAGGATCAACTAATAAGATATTTAGTCTTCTTCCCTTCAAATTTTGCAAGATTCACTTCCCTTTAAACATAAATTCCATTATAGAAGATAGTAGCCTCTATTTCTTCTAATTTAGAGACAACAAATGACTAAAAGATAGCTAATCCTCAAGATCCTAAAACTCTCTAAATCAAGTATGTACTAGTCCTTTTAGATCTACAACAAGAATTGAAATATTAAAGATTTTGTTTTAAGAATTTTGACACTATGTAGTTTCAATGATTTGCTCAACTCCAATAAATGACCAATGTTTTATCCATTGGGTTATCTTCTCATAAAATTTGACTCCATCACTTTAGATTGATTCCCTCACTTTAGAAGAAACAACAATACTTAATCTTAGATCTCATTCTTATCACAATCTTCTTATGAAAACATTTTATTTCTCTCAGGTCACATTAGGCATTTACTTAATCAATTTGAATAACAACAAAATATGATGTAATATATAATCCAAAATGAATTACAACTAAAACTCAATACATTTTGTGGCTGAATCTCAAAAAATTAAAGATAACATAAGAAGAGACAAGATCCAAGTTGGAAAAATCAGAATACTTTATTAATTTACTTAAAAAGTACATTTGAAGTATTAGATCTTGTGAAATAAGATAGCTCAAAAGAAGACTTTACACCCTAAAAATCTATGTTGCTTTTATATGAACATGATAAAAAAACATAAAACTACATTGTATTGGACTGAATCAAACATGAAAAATAACATCATCTCCTCAAAATTTGGACCCTCAATCCTAGTCTTGGAAATCCTTTTGTAAATAAGGATTTCAACAAGCTTCAAACATGGGAGAGGAAAGACACAAGTCACATTGTTATTTGTCAATCACTCATGTTATAAATTAGACAAGATAACAAGAAACAATATTGGAGATAGTTCCAAAAATGAACATTTGGAAGCATTTTTTTAAGGACCAATTCTCTATTTGTAATGTAGGTGTATCCATAGAAGGTAAATTGAAAAAGTAAGATACCTTCTTTCAATGATTGTCCTCCTTCTATTGGCTTGTCATGGTTTGTTCCAACTCTATTATGTCACTCTCCATTAGGTAAAGCCTTCATCTTTGCTACAACCTCCCAGATGGTGATATCAATGTCTATGTCTATCCATGTAACATCTCTAACTATATTCAATTCATTTAGGTTCTTGACCCATCTAACATCTGTTATGGCTTTTGTATAAGCAACCACTTTGTTCATGTCCATTTGAATTTATACAATTTATCAATAATCTCATAGGAAATTGAACATCCACATATCCTCAAAAGATGTGGCTCATTCATGTCATTCCCTCAAATTTCATTCACTATAAATGATGGGAGGTATGAAGCCATGTGTTCCATTTACAATAGTCTTCATTTTGTTTTGTATTAATTGTAGCTTACTAGTAACAAATCTATCTAGATCCTTGACCCTGCCAATCATTTTCCTATTGGGAATAATAATTTTCTTTGGCAACTCCTTTTTTGGGGTCATTATTGGAATCAATCTATCAAAAATTGAGAATATGGGCCCCATTGCTTATACAAAGGAGTTAGTTCCTCATGACATTGGTGTTCTATATTTTTGATGGGGAGTCCTAACACTTCAGAGTCACATGGCTCTTCCTAAGACCTATTCTTTGGCCTTGATAGGGTATTCATCACTAACCTACTCAGAGGTCACTTCTAGGATCCCTAACCACCTTTAGAACTCTCCACCAACTTCAAACACTAAAATATGCTCAACAATCCTCTATGCACTAATGGGCTCAAGTTAGCCATTTCCTCTCTTAAACTAGTCTAGGGACTAGAAATGGGGATCCCTACTATTCCCTAGCTAGTTTCCATCCATTTTGATCCCTCTTGTTGGAATCTTCCTTGGTTTCTCTATGGAGTTCTTGTTTCTTAAGTTTTAGGCCTTGAGCCCCTTTTGCCCCAATCAGGCCTCCTCAAATCAGGTTTCTTGGAATAAACCCTCAATTTCTCCAAATAAACCCCCAACCTAGTTAGGGATTCTTCCTAAAATATTCCTAGCCTTCAAGATCTCCTAGCTCTTAGTCTCCCAATGTGTCTATACCTAGGACTTTCATTGAACCCCTATTTTTAAGGGTTTTTAGGGCATGCAAACCAATCTTTCCTAGAAATCAAATATGACCTTCTTTGATTCTGATATGATGATAACCACTCTTCAAATAAATCTTGGTAAAATATTTTACTCCACTCAAACAATCCATTATGTCATCCATTAGTGGCTTAGGAAACATATATTTTGCTATGATCTTATTAATAGCTCTGGAATCAATACACATCCTCCATCCTCCATTCTTCTTTGGTGCTAACACAATAGGTACAACACATGGACTCAACCTTTCTACAAAAACTCATGCACTTATCTATTAAGTTCTTCATTCTCTATAGGTGTCAATCTATATGGTTCTTTATTTAGAAGACTAGCTCTAGGAATCAGGTCCATACAATGACTTATACTTCTGACTGGTAGTAAACCATATGATATATCTTCTACAACAACATCTTTGCATTCCTTTAGAAAACTTGCAACTTCTTGTGGCACTTGGTCAATACTACCAACTTTTGCTATTACTCTATTCTCACTATCTGTCACTCGACTACCTGTATTATCTATCACTCAGTTACCACTAACCTTTGTCACTTGTTTATGATTATTTTCTCTTAGTCGATTATGACTAGCATAATTCGGTATCCTAGGAAGTATGGAAAATTAGATTTGATTCTCCTTTATTTCCTTTTCAAATTGCTTTCCATTAGCCATGCAAATTGGCATAGTAGTAAAATTGACCTCATCTAGACTTTTAATCAAAGGAAACAACAATTGCTTTCTCCCATTAACCTAAAGAGTATATTGATTCAATCTTCCATCATGTATAACATATCTATCATATTTCCAAAGTCTACCCAAAAAAATATGAAAATAATCCATAGGCATAATATCATAGAGGACTTCATCAAAGTAATGTCCTATCTTGAACTTCACATTACATTGTTCACTTACCATTATCTTATGCTCATGCTTGATCCATGAAATATGATAGGGTTTATGATGCTTCAACCTCTACAACTATAACTTTGTAACCAGCTCTTTTGATGCCATATTTTTTGAACTTTGACTATTAATGATCACCTTACAACATTTTCCAACCATCTTAAATATTGTTTTAAAAAGACTTCTCCTTAGAAAAGGTTCCTCATAAATTCTCTTATTACACAAATTTCTTCTCACCATCAAATTTTCTCTAGCCTTAGGCCCACTTTGTGAACTCTCAATGTATCCTTCAACCATAGCATTTATGTTTCTTTGTTCATTCTTAGAGGATTTACACTCAAAGGATCTATGCCCTTCTTTACCAAATCTGAAACAACTACCAAAAAAACCACCTCTATAATAATAATTACCTATTTAGTACCTCCTCAGTAAGAATTACCACCTTTCCATTAGGTCTTGCCTTTGTCATTATTTTTCTATTTAGATTTTCCCTTATCTTGCACAATATTGTCAAATTTTCCACCTTCTCCATAAGGTCTGCCTTTGCCTCTTTGGAATCTACCACCTCTACCTCTTTGTCTTTGTTCATGCTTCTTTGTCAAGATCTCCTTAGGTTTAAAGGCATATTGATATGCTTCTTCTACACTTTCCAATTTTACAAAGTTTATTTCATCTTGAATCCTAGATCTCAATCTATTTAGGTATTGCTAGCCATATTTCCCACCAAAAAAAATCAAATCTTGTCTATTGAACATGTCCAACGGTCATACTTTTCAAATATTTAAAATGATCAAATGTTATACAAGGATCTATTTGAAAAATTTGGCAATATCTTTTTATCCTAAGTCTCACAGCCTTATTTTCATGTCATGCCTTTGAAACATTTAAGTTGTGACCATGCGATCACCTTTTGGTTCACCTAGTCACAATAGAGTAAGCATTAACTAGAGTTTAGGTGGTGAGAGCATGATAGCATTATGTTCACATTATTGTAGAGCTAATTATCTTAACCTAAGGTCAAGGTCCTAATTGGGCGACCATATTATTTTCACTTGATTGCAAGGTTAATTTGATAGACCATGGTTTAGGTTGTGACATTATGATAAGGGAAAAATTTTCAATTTTTCATTGATACATTTTGCACCATCAGATCTTTTAAATCCATGGTTGGTGTACTATCACAAAATGTCAAGAAGGAACTATAGTTAGAGTTGCAATCAAGCGATTTCCCTTGTCTCACTTAGTCTTAGGGTTAAAAAATGATCCTTAGGTTGGAGCAATGGTGGTGTGAGTGTGGTTAGGATCTCAATTTTGCAAGGTCACGATGATCAGTGGGAAATGTTGAAGAAAAGCTATGAAACAATGATGGATAGTTGGTCATGGTTTTGCAAGTGATAATTGTTAATAAAGAAAGGCAGTGGTGAGGTTGCGATCATAGGTGGTTAAACATGAAAAAAAGGGTAGGATGCTAGAAAGGTAGTAGAATGATAAAAGATGATTGGTCCACATGGAAAATCCTAATGTTGACTATAGTTGACCAATGATATGGTTAGTTTAGTGTACTAATGGCTGAGGAAGTGACTCTTTGGTGACAGATCTGATCATTTTGATATCCTATAACTACTTTCATCATTCCCTAGGTTTGATAAATAAATAAAGACACTCAGTCACTACCTTTTTTCCACCTAATTGGTCAAAATTCCTATGGCTTTCATTTCTGTCTACTCAAGGCTCTATGTGGTGAGGAAGTGATTTCCTTAGATCAAGATGTGTGTCATGATAAGATCTTTCCCAAATTTGTAGTAACCATTATTTGTAGTCTTGAGTATGGTTGTTGAGTTCTATCTTAGAGTATAAGCTATGTAAGTTATGCTTGCACTATAAAAGTAGATTTTGTAATCTTTCTTTGGGTCAACTCTTCTTTGTTTCCCTAGTATTGCTCTAGCATACTACTATAAATTCCCTTTTGCCTCTAAATTATATGACACTCTATCTTATCTATTTCAACCATTGATGTACTATGAAAACTTTACTATTTTCCTCTCTTCGATGTACTATGGATATTTGTAACCTACATATTTGTATCTCTCCTAGCCTATGAATGATGAGAAGTGAACCTCTTCTTCCTTGTATTGCTCATTTGGTTATTTAATCTACATGTAACTAGTAGATTAAAACAAGTCTAAATTTGTATATCTTTGGATTGTCATGATAGTTGTATTGTGCATGTATGGGCAGAGATTGGTTTGAACACTCTATTTTGGTGCATCACCTCCTTAGAATAGATTAGGTAGCTTGCTTTTATGCATTCCTCCTCCTTTCTCTCTCTAAGTGTAGTCTAGGTGGATCTTGATAGAAAAGAAAGTTGGCCTTCTCCAGAGACTTAGCCTCATTGTTCAAGTCCCACATCTTGGAAGTTGTTTCCATATTTCACAAGGTTTTCCTTAGGTAAAAACTTTGGAAAAGGGTGCAAATTTTTGTGACAACGGGTACCTTGCAACTTTCTCCTCATCATCATCCACATGTCTAGATGTAATGTCCAATCTATAGAATTCCTCAGTATACTCCTTCACATTTATGTCCCTTTGTCCCAAATTTTGCATCTTCCTCCACAAACTAACTTGTTAATTAGCAGGAAGAACTTCTTCTTCACCTTGTTCACCATTTTTGGCCAAGTCCAAATCTTCTCCTTTTCTCTCCTTTTTCTATCAATTTACAAATTCTCCCACCATACTGAGACATGACCCTTTAGCCTAGTAAGAAATTTTCACCTTCCTATTATTAGAAGTGTTTTCAAACTCAAAAATCTTCTCCATATCAAAGATCCAATCCAACACAACATTGGTGTCCAATTTTCCATCATAATGAACAACTTCTACAAGAGGCTTTGAATGTGCTCTAGACAATACTCTTAATAATATTTCCTCATCTTGATCTTCTTTAGGTTCTAGATTAGGGTTTGGTGCTAAGGCTTCATCATCACTAACATCATCAAGATGTGCTCCTCTCCTCTAGACTATCTCCACAACATCTAATCTTGTTTCAATTTGTCTCAATGTATCCAATATGACATCGTTAACATTGCCTCTACCTCAAACCATCTTTAATATCAGGTTACTGCAAGGTTGTAACCCTCTGTAAGCTATAGGTCAAATCCTTGGATTTTCTACCCTATAACCAAATCAACTTTAGGGTTCTACACGATCCAATCTCCACAAGGATGAACCTCAAAGCTTTAATACTACCTAGTGCAAGGAGGGTTAGAATAGCTAGGACCAAACGAACACCTTGTTGTCCAAAGATCTTGTTAAGTAAACACAATGGAAGAAAAAACACTGAGAAAAACACTAGAGAGAGAGAGAGAGAGAGAGAGAGAGAGAGAGAGAGAGAGAGAGAGAGAGAGAGAGAGAGAGAGAACAAGGACTTTTATTGATACAAAATACAACTTCAAGATCTAAAGTACAACTTCAAATTCACAGCATTGGCTTTGAACTCTCTACGTCCCTTAGCCTCCTAGGTTTTTCCCTAGACTAAACCAACAAACTCTACTTATACTTGCCAAAATGACTTGCATAAGATTCTAGAACATTATATTTAAAGAAAGGCTGACCTCAAAATGGTAAACACTCATCCCTAGATAAGATCTTATCATTAAATTCATGATCTCAATTAAATACAAGAGTCAACTCAAACTAAGAAACAAAACAAAAACAACTTGGTCAAAGAAGGGCACGAGCTTCAACAACACAGGTTCACTAGTGAATGAAGAAATGCTTGATCAATATAGGAAGAGCTTGGTTTATAGTGAAGGAACTTAGTTGACATTGGAGGAGCTTGGTTCACACTAAACTACTCGATCAATAGTGTAACTCAGCAAGGTCTAAAAGAACTTGGTTAGAATTGTAACTCGACAAGGTCTAAAAGAAATTAGTCAGAACTACAACTTGACAAGGTCTAAAAGAACTTAATTGAACTACCAAAATAAAAAAATGTGTAGGATTACAAGGAAACCTTGGATTCTCCTACATCAAATATATCCCCCTAATTGTGTTCCAATTTAGCATCATCTACATAACATGGAGTAGGCCTAAGTAATTTCCTTACTACTCTTGGCACTCTCTCTATATTAATTTCTATGATATTCATGATTGGTAACAAAAAATTATTATAAAATGAGAAATAATTTGCATAAGGGTTTAATCTATTTCACACCCTGGTCCATCTTTGTATAGGAAGAGATTCTCGATACTCCTAATTTTTCTCGATAAGTCTGAACTAATATGACCAATGTTCTTGTACAAAATTAGGTGCATAAGAATTAAATAGTGGTGAAATTTAAAAGTTTTCCATTTGTCCTTGCTATGCAACTATGATCTCATTCTACAATACTATGATTATATGCTTGACATAATCATAACCCATATTTGTATACAAGTCTTGAATATTTATGGCCATTGTATATGTGGTACCAGTTGGATTCATAGTTCCATCAACTCCTAATACCTTGTTCAAACCAAACACTATTTTCTAGAAATAACCATGAAAATACTCAAGTGGCATGAGTTTATCGACCTCTTTAGGTATTTCTCACATCTGCTTCTTGCTCACAGGGATGTGTTTCCTCGTAACCTTACCAGTGATTTTTTTCCCCCTAATTGGAAAATTCCCTCAAAATTTTCCAAATCAATTTCTACCCCTAGAAGTCCTTGAAGACCAAATTCTTCAATAAATAACTCCCTATCTAATGTACACAAAAAACTCCTATCCTATCTATAAAATGATGGGGTAGTGGGGTTATAAGTCTTGATTAAAGACTTCACCAAATCTACATCAACAAAAACCTATAGAACAATCAACTTAGCCAAATTTCTATACCATGGGTTAAAGGCTAGAGGGATTTTTGATATGTTTTCATGGAAAAACTAGAAGAGTTTTGATCCATTGGTACTAGGGATTATGGCATCTATACAAAAATTGTATAGGTCTCTTATCTCATCAACAATTAAGGAGTATGCATTTGAAGAGCCAGGAAGAAATTTTATCCATTCCTCAACAAAATGACTTAGATTTTTAGTTCTTGTGTAAATCGAACTCCCTAAAACTTCTTCAACTTCCACTTCTACAATAAACTTTCCTTCTTGCTCTACCATCTTGAGCTAGCAATCAACCCTAGAATTCTCACTAAAATCTTGTCTCTACAAATTCTCTTGGCTCCAAAAACTTCTCCATAATGGTGACTTTCTACAAGTTATTTAATAATACCTGATAAAGTGACATGCAAATAATGTCAAATGGGAAAATGAAAAAATAAAATTCAAGAGAAAGACCTATTGTTTTGATGATATTTTAGAGTTGGTTCATACTAATTTATGTGGTTGTATTGTAGTGCAAAGTTATTATGGTGACAAATACTTTATTCTATTTGTTGATGTTTTCTTATAATGATGATTGTGATGTTCCTTAAAGAAAAATATGATGCATTTCAAATGTTTAAGTAGTATTTGGATAGGGTTGAAAAGGAGACATGAAGGTGTTTGAATTTCTTAAGATTAGACAAAGGTGATGAATTTATATCAGATGAGCTCGATATATTTTGTAATGATAAAGGAATAAAGAGGAAAATGAGTGCATCTAGGACTCCACCACTGAATGGAATAACTAGAGGAAGAAATAGATCAACCATAGACTATGAAAGAACACTGATGATGGAGAATAGCACTTCACAAAAGTATTGGAGAGAAGCTATAATTATTGTAGTCTATGCTCTAAAATGAGTTCAAGTTATGAAAGGTACAAACAAAATCTCTTTTGAAGTTTGGTATGGCTATGCACCTAATATCAATTATTTCAAAGTTTTTGAAAGAAAGTATTACATGTTGAAAGATAAAAGGAAAGGAAAACTTGATGAAAAGAGTGATGAATTTATATTCTTAAGACATTCCACTAAAAGCAAGGCATACTAGTGTTTGAATTCTAAAACTAATAAAATTGTGGAAAGTTCAAATGATAGAGTTGATGAATTTGCAGAAAAGAATAAAGAGGAATGCAAGAAATAACTTGAAGAGTATAGAAATTTTGTCTACATCTATGAAGGAGAACCAAGTATATTACCTAAACTAGAGAAAGAGGTTATTGAGAGTTAGCAACTAGACACTACTAAGGTTTAGTAAAAAAAATCTACTAAGAATTTGCATGCTATAAAGCATCATATTATAGAAGCTAAGTTACAAATAGAAGAAGTCAAACATTAGAGATAGGAAAGTAAACACCAAAAAGACAATACCGAGTTGCATCCAAAGATACTTGAAGAAGATGAGTAAGTAGAACTAAGTGAATTACCAAAGTAAGAAAGAAGACCATAACTTTCTTAGAAAAGTATGTAAGAAGGACCCACACACCTAACACAAGATATGGAAATTGAAACTAAGACCAAAGGAAAAAAAAATATGATCGGAACAAAATGGGTATTTAAAAATAAGTTGAATGAGAAAGGTGAAGTTACAAGGAATAATGCAAGACTAGTTTGTTAGGGATATGCACAAGAGGAAGGAATTGACTATGGGGAGACATTTTCCCCAGTTGCAAGGTTGGAAGGAGTGAGAAGTTTTCTCATGTATTCTTCTTAAAAAGGTTTCAAGGTATACCAAATTGATGTGAAATCTAAATTTTTTAATGGAATCTTAGAAGAAGTCTACATTGAGCAGCATGAAGGATTTGTTGATCCTAGTAGAAAGAGCTTGGTATGTCAGTTGCACAAAGAATTATATAGTTTGAAACAAGCCCCTAGGCTAGGTTATGAAAGGTTACATACTTATTTGGTGAAAATTGGTTTTGTGAGAACTAATTTGACAATAGCAATCTATATTTGAAAAGTGAATCTAAGAACAAGATATTGCTAGCTAGAATTTTTTTTGATGATGTCATATTTGGAGGACATGATTTGTTGTGCAAATGATTTACTAATGAGATGAAAAAAGAGTTTAAGATGTTAATGTTTGGAGAGATCAAGTTATGTGTTGGTTTGCAAGTTTATCAGATGAAGAGATGTATATACATTATACAATTAAAGTATATCATGGAGGTATTAAAGACTTTTAGAATGGAAGATTCAAGACTAGTTGGAACACCTATGGTCAGTGGTCACAAAATTACAAAGGACGATGATTCTAATGAAGTGAATTAGACATTGTATTGGTCAATGTTTGGAAAATTGGAATATGTTGTACATAGTAGACCTGGCATTGCATTACCTATTGGTATTGTTCCTAGATCTTTTGTTAATGGTAGAAAAGAACACATGGCTATGAAAATTATACTGAGATTTTTGAAAGGAATAGAAGACTATGGATTATGGTACAAGAAAAGTGACAAGTTTGAGCTAAAGGTGTACATAGATACTGATGATAGAAAGAGTACAAGTGGAGGCACTTTCATAATTTATATGAAGGAGATTTATTTCATGGACAAGCAAGAAGGAAAACTATATTTCTCAATTGACAACAAAACCTAAGTATTTTTTTGTAGCAATTAATTGTTCTAAGATTGTGTGGTTCAAGAAATTGTTGAAAGACATGAAGGAAGATATTACTAAATCTCTTATGATAGATTGTGATAACACTAGTGATATAAACATATCAAAGAATCATGCGATGCACATAAAAAGCAAACACATTACATCAAGTATCGTTACTTGAGAGAGTTAGTTAAAGAAAAAGAAATGAGATTGGTGAATGTGAACACAAAGGAGAAGATAGATGATATATTCACTAAGGCTATGCCTAAGGATTATTTTGAGTATCTAAGAGAATATATTACAAATTGATGCAAGCAGTCACACTTTAGGAGTTTCCTAAAGTTGTGAAAAGATGGACAAAAGCATTAGCAAATGAGACTACAAGGAGTCAAGTCAAGATGATAGAGGAAGTATTATTACAAGACTAGTTAGATAGTGACAAGATAATGATGTGTATGCCACATGATATCTTTGACATTGTTGTCAAATAGGCAGAGAAGTATTGATAGTTACCATCCATATCTAGTAAAAAAGAGGGAGAATATATATGTAGCTACCATTCAAGTTATCATAGAGGGAGAAGTGTAAAAGAGTGCATGGATGAGAATCAGAATCAAACTAAAGATGAGAATCAAAATGAATCTAAGGACATTAATGAAGATCTATATCAAATCACAAAGTGAGCTAATAATGATAAATCATGAGAAAGTCTTTTACTTTTGTATGGTACCTAGAGGTAATGCCATTAATGCCAAAGAGGGATATTGTTGGAAACCACAATTGGAATAATTTTTATGTTGTTTCTGATGTCAAACCTTACTAGTAAGACACTTGATAATAGTCTAGAGTGCAATATGAGCCAATTGATGAAGAGGATTTAAAGAGAGATAACTATACAAATTAATGAAGTTGTTGAGTAAAGAGGAGAAATTATGTTGGAACTACAATGGGCACTTGATTAGTTAGTCTTTGACAAGATAATGTATTGTTTAATCATTGTAAGAAGTGTTGTGCCTTCAAAAGGCTAAGTTCTTTTTATTTTGTTTTCAAGT
The DNA here is from genome assembly GCA_028749045.1 of Cupressus sempervirens. Lineage (NCBI taxonomy): Eukaryota > Viridiplantae > Streptophyta > Pinopsida > Cupressales > Cupressaceae > Cupressus > Cupressus sempervirens. Next base: position 763,737,357 of record CM053791.1, read on the forward strand.
AGTTATCTTGCAAAAAAAATCATGACTTTATGGTTTTAAGAAGATGAAATTATTTTTTTATGTATATGTTGTATATGTGTTAAGACATGAAGTAGAAGTATAGATAGTTTAAATATGCGATACTTTCTTGAATCTATGGACATAAATAGAATAATGAACTAATGTTACATGCTAATAAATGTTTCCCCATCTATGCTATGTCTTGAATAGTTTTCCTCCTATAGCCATGGGATTTGCAAGAGTGGTAATTTGAACTTTGAACCTTTTCTCTAATTTTGATGATGAAATAAATATATGTATGTGCAGGTTATGTCCACATTAATTTTTTTACAAGTACTTGTCACATATATTCAAAGGTCAACACCTTAGTGCTAAAGTCAAAGCCAATCAGATTGTTAAACCATCACAAGTGGAGCAAATCACTATATGCTTTTTGTTGTTGCAGCACATGAATGTAGCTTCCACAACTTGTTATATTTCCAGAGGATTTATTTGTGGTTAATGATGTTTTTGTTTCAAACTTTCTAAGTTTGTAATTGATCCTCATTAATGGAGTGATCATAGAGTTAGGAAGTAGTTGTAGTTTCCTTTAAATATTGAGTATTGTAGCTTTGAGCATAGTTTTGGAAGAAGAATAGAATAACTTGATATTCATAGCAATAGAGTGTAATACCATTTTTAATCAAGTGTAATCTTTCACCATGAATGAATCGAATGCATAATTGAAGTTTATATCTTTTGTCTTGATTATCTTTTCTATTCACTCATCCAAGGGGGCTGACTTGGTGAGTGACCCATTCCATTAGACTAGATTTCATTTCCTTATTTTTGTCCTTGCAAGGTAGAATTATGTTTCTCTTGCATCCATTGATAATAGAATCAATGAATTGTTCCTGGTGCATAGGCACATAGATAGGTTTACCATTTGCAGCAACATTTCCTTTGCTTTAGTTGTAATGATTTAAAGAAGAGCTAGAGCGTATACTTTATAGTCATCATCTCAAGTTTATGCTCCTAGATTGATGAATTAAATGAAGCCAATGTAATATTTTAAGTAAAACTCATGATGCTATCTGACCATAGAATCATTATGGAATGATGTTCAATCCTTCATTACTAAGGTATTAAGCTGATCGAGCATTTTTGGCACAATTGTCAAGGATGATGTCAATCTAGTTTGACCATGAAGCCATTATGTTACTTTAAAGTCTGCATTATTTTACATGCACAAAAGAAGAGACCTCCTTGGGAGATTTTTTCCTTGTAATAACTAGGAAGATATTTTTAATCTCGAGCCTAAAGAACCTCACAACAAGAAAAAAGAAGAAGAGCCTTTTGAAAATCCATTCGCTCATACGTAGGAATGAATACCCTGATCCTTTGAAGAATCCTTGCATTTGAATGATCTTTTTACTAAGTATGAATACTAAGACAATCCACTTTCCCTTGTTATTTATCAACCACCACCTCTAGGTCCTCCTCCAAGAATGGCTCAATGTCAAGCTACATTTCCTTTTCCTATCCCTCCTCAGCAAGGTAATCAAAATTTGAAGAACATACCCTATGCTGCACTTCCCAAGTACTATGGCCTAACTACTGAAGACCCTAAAACCTTCATCTTTGAGTTTGATATCCTTTGCAAATTTTATGACTATTCATCTGATGCTCACGAGCTGAAGCTATTTCCATCCACCTTAAAGGAAGCTGCTTTGAGATGGATCATTGGGTTGGGTGCCAACATTGTAGCAGATTGGCCTATAATGAGCAATTTGTTTGTATAAGGAAAATTGCAAGGGTCAAGATTTGAAATGAGATGGCATTTTTAAAATGTCCCAAAAGGACAATGAAACCTTGGAAGATTATGTCTCATGATTCATGTTCAACCTGCAACATAACACACAACACCAACTAAATGAGGAATCAAAGAAACATATTTTTCTGACAGGTGTAAATGATGGAAGTATTGAAGCTCTAGATCTTATGTCAGGAAGAGATATCACTCAGAAAAACTAGACCAATATATAGAATATATGTCTAAATTATTCTAGGGCCACTATGAAGAAAGGTAGGGGACTTAGAGACCTACCACATAAGTCTAATGGTGGCTCAGGAGTATCAAAGATGGAATTATCCAATTTGATGTCAAATTTCAAGCAAGATATCATTAATGATGTAGCTACTCAGCTAGATACCATGCAGGTGAGAAGGAAGAAGTAAAAAGCTAATGCCATGTTAGTTGAATACTGTCCACACTATAAGGAGAAGAAAATGATCTATAGATACAATACTGTTGCAAGCCTAGAGACACAACCAATGTTTACTGAGTTTAAATCCATTGATGAAAATGGAGAAATGCTCTATGTTTCTCAACAAAGACCATGAGCTTAAAGACAAGGTATGCCAGAAGATCCTCTTCAAAATTATAATAGTAGAAATCAATGGGAAAATTCTCAAAATACTAGTTTTAATGGAAATAATAATTAGAAACAACCTCAACAAGGTTAGCAACAACCTCATCAGGGTGGGCAACAACCTCAATAGGGTTGACAATAATCTTAATAGGGCTAGTAGCAACTCCAAAATTGGAATACCCAACCTAGTCAGCAAGCCTTAATGCCACCACATTAGCAGTAGACTTTAATGCTTCCACTTGTGGCCATTAATACTCCTCCTAAGAAGACTCAACTACCAGTTCAACCTAATCCTAATCCCAACAATACCAAATAGCCAACACAATAATAGAACTATGCTATATCCTTGAATGATATCCACTTAAGGTAATGCACTACTCTTTCTTCACTCCAAGAGACTATTATAACCAAAGTTGAAGATTCCCCAATAGAACAAGTAGATGTGTCAGTTCAATAGACCTCTCCTATAGCCAAAGATTCCCCAACTAAACAAGAAAATATGTGAGTTTAACATACCTCTCTTGTAGCCAAAGAGCCTCTATTTCCTCATAGGTTAATAGAACAAGGCCATTCTATAGAGAACCAAGTAGTAATTGATTTTCTTAATCAGCTAAAGTAAATGACAATAAAAAACTATTACTTGATGCTATCAAGGAAGTTCTTGCCTATAATAATGCCATCAAGGACACATGTATCAAGCAATTAGGTAGAAAGAAGAAGGATCCAAAAACTATTCATGTCTTAGGACACTTGTTTGATTTAATGTTGGAGAAGTTACCTGTACCTAAATATTCTAACCATGGGGGTCCTATGGTTCCTATCACCATTCATAGGATGCAAGTTCAAAATAATTTAGTTGACTTAGAAGCATCCATAATGTCATGAAAAAGGAGGTATTGTCTCAATTGAATATTATTGGTCTTAGAGAAACACCAACCATACTTCAGCTTTTTCATAGTTCTACTATTGAGCTAGATGAGATGATAGAATATGTTATAGTCACCTTAAATTATTTAGAGTATCCAATAGAATTTGTTGTTCTTTCCCCAAAGGCTAACATGGGTAGATATCCTTTAATTTTAGGGCAGCCATGGTTAGCTACTACAGATGCCTATATAGCTTGCTAGCTTGGAAAGATGACAATATCTAATGGTATCCATAATAAGAACTTGACTTTATACTCTCTTGCTTAGTCACTATTTTTAAATGACCAAGTAATCTGGTCAGACTTGGGTGATGATGATCCATAGGTCAATTACATCTATCAGCTAATAGTTATAAGTCAAGAATCATTTGTAGCCACTCAAGAAGAAGAGGAGATCATTTCATCCATTATCATGACCAAGTATGGAGTAGAGCCTCTATTGACAATAGATTGATACAAGTATGAATATGTGTTTCAATCATTTTTTTCTCACTAATGTCAAACTTGCTACTTGCTGGTAAGACAATTTCTTAGATGATTTGAGTACTATCATTTTTTTGATTGATAAAGAGGATTTGATCAAATGAGGTAACAATAGAACTTGGAGGAAAGGTTGAGTTAAGATATAGAAAAGGAGTACAAGGATCAGTTAAGATAGTGATATTATAGTACATTGATAATCTACTTAATGTTGCAAAGGATGGATACATAGATTAAGTTTAGAAGAACAAGTTAAACAAAGTATGTCTACCAAGCTTAACAATCTGCATAGTAGGTGTTGAGAAAAGTTAGTGTAAGTCGAGCAAAAAATTAGTTGGAGCCAAGAAAAGTCAATGTGTAAGCCGAGTGATACAATGTGAGTTGAGTAAAGTTTAGTTGATGCCAAGCACCAGTAAACTTTAGTTCATGCTGAGTATTAGCATTATGAGAAAGATCAAGAATTTGATGAATTTGAGTTGACAAGTTTGATTTCTTGGATTACAAGAACCATGTGGAATATAAGCTTGATGAGCTAGTGGCATAGAATTTAACACAAGCCATTTTGAGGCATATTCAAAGAGGATTGAAGAAAAAGTTTCTAGAAGGGAATGAAATGAAATGATCGGTAGATTAATTGAATCCTACCTAATCCAACCTAATCCTAAAATGGATGAAGGAGGATAAACAATAGAACATCTTAATTTTCTATTTATAGAGATGGCTAGTCAAAAGTAAAGGTTGTTATGTGCGAGAACCTAAGGAAGACAAGAAGTCTAGGGTATTGCTTCATTCAATGACTTAAAAGAAGAGTCTACATTGGCAAGAAGAGAAATAAGGATTAAGGGTATGGATGCTTGAAGAGTGAACAAGTTGTTAGAGCTGAAGTGTGTGAAAGCCAAGTAGAATGGATGATTGAAACAAAGATTTGTAATCTACAAGTGTGTTGTAACTTGTTATCAGATCAAGCCTTACTATTACTTTCTAATCATTGTACTAGTCTAAGTTAAATCCTTTGGATTAAGGTTGACCTAATAATCATTTGTAAATCCTTTAAATGGGTGACATTCCAAGTGAATGATCTAAATTCCTCTAAAAAGGTTCACTCCTAATAGGTTGATTGAAATCCTTTAACCAAGTCACATTTAATAATGTGTATTGTAACCTTTAGTAGGCTTGGCCTTTCATAGGGCATCACTTTAGAAGAGTGAGAATGAGTAGCATGTTACTAGTATTTTTTTCCCAAATTGGGTTTCCATATTAAATCATTGTGTCAAATGTGTTATTGAATCTGTTATGTTTCATGCTTACATTTTTGCAAAGCTGATTTGACAATAACTTACAAGTTTAAGTGAAAGTATGATTTAATGGATGCATGCATGATGAAAATGTTTTATGGATATGGGTTCACTAAGCCGTGAAAAGTTTTATTTGTACATCTAGACCATGGATAACTGGTTCACCCTCCCCTCTCATCTATTCGAAAGAATTCCAACAGCCTCAAGTGTGCCCTCAAGAAGAATGTGTCCTAGAAACCATACTACCACCTTTGAACACACCTCAACATTTAGAAGCTTCCCAATTCCTTCACTCATTATTACCTCATGAGATGGATTCTTTTTCTATTGCCTAGTTATTCATGAAAGATAAAGTTATTAAGATGGAATTTGGTATAGGAAGAGAGTTGAATGTAAACAATGCCTTATTACGTTCCCATCATAAAATTATGTTGTAGTTACTACAGGAGAATCAAAAAACAATTGGTTGGGACTACATAGACATGAAAGGACTAGATCCTATGCTTTGCACTCACAAGATCTACATCATTCTTGACTTCAAACCTGTCTGATGGCCTTAGAGGAGAGTTAACCCTGGTTTGAAGGATATAGTTAAGAATGAACTACATAAACTATTAAGTTTTGGTTTTATCTACCCCATCTCTGACATCCAATGGGTTTCACCCCTGGTTATAGTACCAAAGAAGGGATGAAGATGGAGAGTTTGTGTAGATTATAGGGAGCTCAACCACTTTCTCTTGCCATTTATAGATCAAGTTCTTGACAACCCAGCTGGCAAGAAATATTTTTCTTTTCTTAATGATTTTAGTGGTTAAAATCAAATACAAATAGCTCTAGACAATCAAGAGAAAACAAATTTCACATGCCCATGGGGAACATTTTCCTACTCAATTTTACCTTTTGGCTTGTGCAATTCCCTAACCACATTCTAATGAGTTGTCATAAATACATGAATGATTTTATTGTTTATGTGATTACTTTTGAGTAAACCAAAGAAAATTTAGAAATGGTACTCAAGAGATGCGAAGACTGTAACCTTTCCCTAAACAGTGAAAAAAATTTAAAGATTGAAGTCACTAGTACCTTGCGTACACCAGAGAAATAGGATGTACAAAGTTTCCTAGAACATGTTAGATATTATAGAAGATTCATTAAGAATTTTAGTCAACTTGTAGTGCCCTTTTATAACTTGTTAAAAAAGGATTCTAAATTTTCTTGGGACTGACTATGCTACATGTTTCCTGCAACTTAAAGAAGCTCTCTCATAGCACTAGTTTTGAGAGGGCCTAATTGGGGATTGTCTTTTCATATTCATAAAAATACCTCAAACTATGCTATAGGTGTAGTGCTAGGCCAGACGGTAGACTCAATTGAAAATGCTATTTATTTCATCACTAAAAAATTGTAATGTGCAGAGTTTAACTTCATAATCACTGAAAAGGAGTTGCTTGTAGCTATCTATGCACTAAATAAATTTAGGCACTATATTATTAGATATGAAATATTTGTTCATACCAACCATTCTTCGATCAAGTATTTGATGAATAATCTTTCAATATCAAGTAGATTGGCTCATTAGTTGCTACTTATGCAGGAATTTTATATCACCATAGTAGATAAACTAGATAGGGCCAATGTGGCAGATAACTTTCTCTCTCGACTGCATGTCCCTAATGATTATGTAACCATTGATGATAGTTTTCTTGATGAGCACCTTTTTCTATTATTAGCACAAAATCTATGGTATGTAAATATTGCAAATTACCTAATCACAAGAAAGATGCCAATTCACTTCTCTACCAAAGAAAGAAAGTTACTAGTTGAAAAGAGCTTTAACTATTCTTGGATTGTTGGATTTATGTTTTATATTGGACCTAATCAAGTAATGCATTAGTGTATAAGGGAAGATGAAATATATGATATCTTAAGGGCATGCCATGATGAGGCTTGTGGAGGTAATTTTGTACCCAAATGGACAATCTTTAAAATATTGACAACCGGGTAATATTGACCAAGTTTACACAAGGATGCAGTTAGATACACAAAGAAATGTGATAAGTATCAATGTGTGGGGAAGACCCACTAAATAAAATGAAATGCCCCTATAGCCTCAAGTAGTTGTTGCACCCTTTGATAAATGGAGGATTGAATTTGTTGGACCCATCAAACCCTCTTCACAAGGCAAATGCTATATTCTAGTTTGCACTGATTATGTAACTAAATGGGCAGAGGCAAAACCCATGAAACATCTAAGGGATAATAACATTGCCAATTTTTGATATGAATCCATCTTTACACAGTTTGGAGTCCCTAGGGAGTTGACCTCTGATCAAGGAGCTTAATTGACATGTAATCTAATAGTCACTCTCATGGAGGAATATGCTATTCAACATAGTAAATCATCAACTTCCCATCCACAAGCTAATGGCCAAGTAGAAGTCACCAATAGGGAACTAGAGGCCATTCTCACTAAAATAGTAGCACTTCATAGGAAGGATTGGGCCACACACCTTCCTAAAGCTCTTTGGACTTATAGAACCACTTGGAAATCTACAATAGGTTTCACTCCTTTTGAGATCATCTATGGTAGGTTAGTTGTAATGCCTATGGAGTTTGAATATAAAACATTGAGGACTACTCTGGAGCTTGGTATGGAACTTACTATTCCCTAGCAAGACTAAGTTCTGAGTTTAAATGGCCTTCATGAATGGTACAAATCTGCATTGAACAACACTAAACTCATCCAACATCAACAAAAATAGTGGCATGATAAGTTTATCAAAGATAAAATGTTTATTGTAGGGGATTGAGAACTTCTTTATGATTCCAATTATCAACAAAATCTAGGAAAATTTCAAACTCATTGGTTAGGATTGTATGAAATTAGTGTTGTATTTCCAAATGGAGTGGTCTAGTTGTCTACTATCAATCATGTTTACTTCAAGCTACTTATCAATGGTCATTGCCTTAAGCTCTATAATAAACTAGTTAGTCATGAGGAGTTCATGTAGCATTTTTAGCACAATGAAGATATACTCATTCATGCAGCCGAGCATTCTAGGTCTTCTTCCTTGACTACTGCTAAATCTTGATTCCATTCAAGATTTTCATAATAAATACTTTCTTATTGAAAGTAATTTCTCTACCATTAACTTCACCTCACCCTCTCTCTTCACCATCTTTTCATTCCACCCCATCACTCCATCACTTCAAATGATCTTTTCCAGAACACTTCTCCTATAATACTTGCCAGGTAGGTGCCACATAACCTTGCATGTATTTTATTCTATTAATTCTTTATTAGGAATTCCTATTGTTTAAATTTATTACTCTTGCATATCTTGGCTTGGTGGGACCCATGGCCTTACTTAGTTTTGGGGGAGGGGGGGGGGGGGGGTGCGACATATTTTTCAAAATTTTAAATTGCATGTAAACTTTAAAAGTTAGTCTAATAAGATGAATGTTGTCACATGTTGATGACCTATCCTTCTATGATTTCATCATTAAGGAAATTAAGGACATTAAAAGTTGAGTATAAATTTTAATGATAATTAGCAACGTGTTTGTAGAGGCAGACCTATATACAAGCCAAAAATTATGAGATTTGATTCAAGAAAAGATATAATGAGATTGTGCACATTAAAAATCTTTAAGAAGCACATAGTAATTGTACACTATTTTCTTTGTCTATAACATCTGGTGTCGTAACACTATAAATTTCATTAATTCACCATTGTTGAGCTCTGAGAACACCACAATTTTGTGAAAATTCTATTGTGCATAGCAATGGGTGGAGGTCTTTAGAGATATGAGCTAGTTGAGCATAGGGTTTTACTAGGTGATGTGACTAGCTGCAAGATGTTCACAAGAAGAGGATCGCTAGATTACTGCTTCAGTCTTAACAAATTTGATGAAGAGGTTGCTCTTCAATTTATGAGCACCTTGAAGGATGGATTTGCAAAGTTTAAGGGCCTAAGAATTGAATTTACAGAAGATGTGGTTGTTGACATTCTAGTCATGTTTGTTATTAGTGACACACACTTATTTAGATTGTGAGTTCATATCGAGCATATTGTATAGTTAATAGTGTTAACCAAGCATCTTAGTTGCTACTGAGTTCTATGGATAGATTTCAGTTTGAACCGAGCAGTTACAATAGAGTTGAAGTTTAGTAGTGTAAATCGAGCATTTTAGTGTATGACAAGTTTGCCAGTGTAAACTGAGTTGTGCATATTTACTGAGTTCACAGTTGATGTGATGTGAGTCCTGTGTTGACCAAACTACTTAGTGTTAACCATGAGACTCAATTTATACTGAGCTCGAGGTGATATTTTTTACTGAGCTATACAATGTCAACCAAGTGATTTAGTTTTTATGCTAAGTTTCACAATATTTGTTGAGTAACCAGTGCAGACTGAGTTCAAGACTACTTGAAAGTGATTAGTATGGACCAAGCTTCTATGTTTATCGAGTGCATGATGATGCTGAACATTAACAGTGGATGTCAAGTATTAGAACCTCACCAAGTTAGTCATTAGAGCCTAAGTTTCTACACTCTGGTTAACTTTGTATTTATGTATTTGGATTGATATATGTAATGTATTGTATTACATCCAAAGATTGGATGGAATCAATAAGGAAGAAATGTAGTCATTAGAAAAGAGAAGAAGAGAAAATTACAAAAGGCTACAATAGTATAAGGAGCAGCAACTATTCATCTATCACAACAAGGTGATTTGTACACTCAGAGGAATATCATTTAGCAAACCAAGTTGTAGATCAAAGATCATCTATTGTTTCATCCTAATAGGTGGATCAGTCCAATCCTTTACAAGATAGACCTAATATCTTATATAAATCTCTTTACCGAGTGCATACTTCTTTATATGTTTGTAAATCCTTTCACAAGGTGGACCTAATAATCCTTATTGCTCCTAATAGGGAAAATCATCAAAAGTGATCAATATAAGCCTTAACAGGTCAACTTTCTAATACAATACTAAAGCTTGTGGGTATCACCCCCACCCTAGTTTTACTTTCTATTTAGAAGGTTTCTAGGTCACCAAATCTTGTGCTAATGTGTTGAGTATGCTTTCATGTTTTTTAGTTTCTCATGCATAAAGTTGGATTAGAATTCATATAAAGGATTAATTGCTAATTGGGATAAAAGTTTTAGAAGTTATTGATTCGCCCCTCCCCTCTTAGTAACTTAGCTTGTCATAATATTTTCAACAATTGGTATTAGATCATTGTGGTTCTTAGTGAAAAGTTAACAACTTGAGCAAAGATCAAAGGCAATGGAGCTATTTAGACTTGACAAAGCTATTGACAATGAGAAACTAGATTTGGAATTTCCCATTGGACAACTCAAGAAAGTAAAAAGGAAACTCTCTCAATCCCTAAAAAGAAGAAAAGATCTTGAAAACTAAATGAATGATTTACTCTACATTGAAGAAAGAATCAAATACATCATTCCAAGTATTCAGATGAAGCTGATGAAGCAATAAAAGAACTACTAGAAAATAATGATACTCTCCAAGAAGAAGTAAGAAAACTAAGAAGAGAGCAATAAATTTAGTGAGTAAGATTGTGTGAAGTCATGGAATAGAAAAACAAGATAAGAGAAGAGATATAAGGAAAGAAAAATTAAATTCAACACCTATCCCTTTAGCAAGCAAACTTTATTGATCAGCTCACCAATGCAAATGAATAAATCATGAACCTGAGATCAGAGAATGAAAGATTACAAAATTATCTAAACATTGAAAGGCAAACCAATGAAAGAATGTTGAAATATCAAGCAGGCACGAATCAGTTGAATGAACAAAGTCACTTTAGATAAAAGGGAAAAGCAGGAATTGGATATACAGAAGAAGGAGAATCATCCAAGCAAAGAGCTCAAAGGAATAAAAAACCTACTTGTAATAATTGTTGTAAGATAGGTCATACTTCAAACAAATGTTGGAGCAATGGGAGGCAAAATTCAATGAAAAATGCTACATATGTAATCAATATAGTCATAGAGAAAATGAATGCAAAGAGAAACCAATATTTTAAGGCAAATGTCACAAATGTAAGAAGCATGGGCAAAAATCATTAGAATGCAAAACCAAGATATTGAATCCAACAAAACAAATTGTGAAAGTTATATTTGATTGGGACTATAACACCTGGTGCAGATGTCATTTTTGTGGAGAATTTGGACACATTGGTATGAATCATGTAAAACATCATATGGGGAAAAGAGATACTACCAAAGATGCTTCATTTGTACAAAATTTGGTCATCTTGCCAAGAATTGTATGAATACTAGAAGAATAGAAGATGAAAAGAAGGCAAAAGATGATAACATCAGAAAATAAATGAGACAACAATGGGTTCCAAAATCTACCAAGAATACAAGCCCTAGCAATATTGATCAAGTCACTTAAGAATTGAGTGACTACACTACTTCCACTTGATTTCTTAGAAGAAAAACTAGAACTAGGCTACTAAAGAAGACATCTAAATAAGTTCCAACGTTTAGGAAAAAAGATCCATATCAACATTCAAGATGTGAAAGTCATTACCAAGTAAAAGATACCAGTTACTATTGAGTCATCTTCCTTACCGAATGAGGTTGGGTCACAAACTCTACTAAGCAAAGTCAGGAGTAACTAAGTTTTACATGTTGTTATCGAATGATGAAGGACTTCACCAAGTAATCAATGTAAGAAAAGTCGATGACAGTCTGTCAAATTCATCTAACTTTCGTACTAGAAATTTATGGAAAAAATTGATAAAAGGAATGAAATCAAAGACATTTTTACCATAAATTTTTGAGAACAAATTGCACAAAGTGGTTTGCAAGAGCTTTTAAGAAATTTGAGCAAATTATTGTCAAAATATTCAAATTCTCTCAAACCCTAGCTGAGTGGGATGGTAGGGGAATGAAAATTAGTAGTTTCACTAACGTGTAGTTGAAATTCACTATTCATATCATTGCATACAAGATCTATAGTTTGAGTAGGTTGAATAGTGTGTCTTGCGAAGCAGTTGACTTGGCGTAAAAATTTGTCAAGAATAACCTTTCTCTTGACCTTGCCGAGCTACTATTGAATCAATTCAACAAGAAAATGGAGATCATCAAAACATCAAAGAACAATCTAAGTTTTTCTTTCTATTGACATGCTTATTCTTTTATGTTTAGAAATTCTTTCCATCAAAAGGTATTGTTGTTTGGAGGAAAGATGTGCTAGTACTGTATCAAATAAATGAATATATTACTAAGATGGGAGAAAATTACACTAGTATTATGGATAACTATTTTGATTCTTTCAAGGAGAAAATGAATAACATATACTAAATCCCTAAGAAACTAGTTGAAGATTATAAGGATGATGTATGTTTTGTGGTGGATAGTGATAAGGTATACATTCAAGCAGTTAGGCCTAGAGATGCATGGGTGAAACCTCTAGGATATGAGGTAAACATTGATGAAATAAAAGATATTATTAAGGCACTAATTAATGAACTAGTTGACCCCAAGGCTGCATACTTTGGTACATGTGATGAGGTTAAGGCTTGGATAGAACTAGAGATCAACCTCCCTTAGGTGGTTAGCAAAGGCAAGAAAAGGATTTCCAAGTTAAAAACAAGTTCTACTCTTTTTTTAATTGAGGGAAAAGGTGAAGATAAAGAAGCAGAGGATGAAGAATTAGGGGAAGAGGAAAAACTAAACAAAAAGGGCAAGGTAATCATTACCAAGCCTACCAGGACATCCACTATAGTATTCACCAGGAGATCCTCTAGGAGGGAGGTAGACAAAGAAGGGGAGACATAATTTTCAAGAGGTCTCCACCCAGATTTGAAGAGAGGATGAAGGAATTAGAATTAGGTTCTATGATAACAAATTTCAAAGCATTAAAATATGAAACTAGAACAACTAATGAGAAAAAGTAGATTGAAGATATTCTGATATCTAAAATGCAAAAATATAAATACTCTCCTGATTAGCTCACCTAGAAAATTCTAGATGCTCTAATGAATAAAATCAAGCCAAGATGGGAACATGCAATGCAAACTACAAAGGACATTCATGAGAAAAACCTAAGGCAATTGATGCCAAATCTAAATGACAAGGAAATCAAGGAATCTTTAAAGCAAAATGAAGAAAAATTGACTTTAAGATTCACTATTTGTCTAATTTTGTTAAAATAAATAGAGCATGTTGTGAAGAATTCAACAAATAAATGGAAGAATGTACATCTTCTTCATAAACTGAGTGATTTTCCAGTTAGCATAAGTGACAAAGATGAATACGATGATCAAGAAAAGGATGAAGAGAAAGATGATAAGGAAGTAACAGATTTTTGATAACATTGACGATGGAGAGGAACAAGAGCAAGAGGCTACCAAGGAAGGAACACAAAATGTTGAGGAAACTAACCCAGTCAAGATTGTTGCAGTAGTTATTGCCTTACTTCGTCACTTTCCAAGAAAAATAGTGACAACATCAAGCATGGAGACAATATTTGTAGGATTGATTATGTCTAGCACTATAAGTACAAGCATTTAATCAATCTTTTGACCCATACAACTTAGCACATCATTGACTAAAGTGTCAACTACTTCATCTACTGAGCTACAGACTCTTCCCTCTATAATAGTTTTGAATACAACAATTTTGGATACATCAATTTTGGCTTTAATAGGTACTTCTACTATTTTATCCAAAACTGATACTTCAATTTTGGCCTCACTACTTCTACTATTGTTTCCATTCTAACTACTCAAGAAATAAGTGCAAGGAAAGTTGAGACCAAGCCTCAACTGAGCACAATTTTTTTGGATAAAGGTAAAGAAAAGGAGGAGGATGTTGATCTTGATGAGGAAATTGTGATTCCTAATTGGGATATTTCAAAACTCAATCCTGATCAAACGCAAACCTTTGGAGAGTTACTTCAAAAGAAAGCCAAGCAATAGAGACTAAGAGAGAAAAGAGATAAAGAATTCAAAATCATTGAGGATGCCAAGAATATTTTGATAGAGGCTATAGGTATAGAGATATATTCTTCTCAACTAGTTTTGTATCAGTTGGTAGAAGTAGTCCAGAAATATAATGAAGATCTAGGTGGACAAGACAAGTTATTATAGAAAGCAAAGAAAAAGTTTCAGAATAAGGTCTTAGAACTTATTGTTTAAAACATTGCCATTTACCAAGTAGAATTATCTACTAATTTGGGTTCTCTTGAAATTATTTCTTGTACAAACGTAACTTTAATTTTGGTAAATTATGTGATATTCTAAGTTTTACGAAGGAAATAAAAGAAAAATTGTCTAAGATTGATGAAGATCTTAAGGCAAGTGCTCAATAATTGTAGCTTAACTTGAGTTCAAGCTTTGCCCATTTCAATAAGATTAGAATTTTGATAGATATTCAGGTAGAATTGCACAAAGAAGAAGCTAGAATCAGATCTACTTTGGTAGATATTCAAAATATGATACTCCCAAAAATGGATGCACTACAAAAGGATATTTCTTATTCAAAAACTCTCATCCATGATAATAATTTCTCTATTGTAGATGATATGATTGAACTTTTAGTATAAGTGCAAGTGGCATTGCACACATGCAACGTCTTGCAAGAGAACTTGGACAAGACTTTGGCAATCATACTAAAGGTACATTCAAATTTCTTGTCTCATTTTGGCATTACTATGTAAATACATATAGTATAAATCTTTGGCATTAATGTCAAATGGGGGAGAAGATATTGAAAAGATATAAGATGATGTAAAGGAGAAGAAAATATAGAAGTCATCAAGAGTGAGATGTAAAAAGATAGGGGGAGAAGTTTGTAAGAAAAGTGTAAAGAAAATGTATATTGTATGTATAATATACTGTATATTATATTTGGAGGAAGCATTACCATGTATCCTTTACAAATTTTTTTTTGAAAAATCTCAAAAATAATATACTCTATTGAGTTGGAGATATAATGTGATGGATAACTCAGTTTTGACTGATAAGTGTTTTTGTCACTAATGCCAAATGGGGAGATTGTTGACATTCTAGTCATGTTTGTTATTAGTAACATAAACTTATTTAGATAGTGAGTTCATATCGAGCATATTGTACAATTAATAGTGTTAACCAAGCATCTCAATTACTACTAAGCCCTATGGATAGATTTTAGTTTGAACCAAGCAATTACTATAGAGTTGAAGTTCTACAGTGTAAACTGAGCATTTCAGTGTGTGCCAAGTTTATCAGTGTAAACTGAGTTGTGTAATGTTTATCAAGTTTATAGTTGATGTGATGCAAGTCCAATGTTGATTGAGCTACGTAGTATTAACCAAGAGACTTGGTTTATACTGAGCTCAAGGTGATAGTGTTTAATGAGCTATACAATGTTAACCAAGTGATTCAATTTATATTCTGAGTTTCATAATATTCATTGAGTCACTAGTCCAGACCGAGTTCAAGACTATTTAGAAGTGATCAATATGGACCAAGCTTCTATGTCTATCAAGTGCATGGTGATGCCAAGCATTGATAGTGGATGTCGAGTATCAAAACTTCACTTAAGTTATTCTTTAGAGCATGAGTTTCTACACTATAGCTAACTTTGTAATATTTGTGTAAATTTGTATTGTGGCCGACTTTGTAGTTATGTATTTGGATTAATATATATGTAATGTATTTTATCACTTCCAAAGAATGTATGGAATCGATAAGGAAGAAATGTAATCATCAAAAAAGATCAGAAGAGTGAATTACAAAAGGCTACAATAGGATAAGGGGCAACAAAGATTCATCTATCACAGTAAGGTGATTTGTACACTCAGAGGAATCTTATTCAACAAACCAAGTTACAAATTGGAGATCAGATATTGTTTCATCCTAATAGGTGGATTAGTCAAATCTTTTAACAAGATAGACCTAATAGTCTTATGTAAATCTCTTTACCAAGTCCATACTTCATTGTATGTTTGTAAATCTTTTCATAAGGTGGACCTAGCAGTCTTTATTGCTCCTAGTAGGGAAGATCATTAGAAGTGATCAATGTAAGCCTTAACAGGCCAACTTTATACTATAGTACTAAAGCTTGTAGGTATCATCCCCACCCTAATATTACTTTCTATTTGGAAGGTTTTTGGGTCACCAAAATTTTTGTTAATGTGTTGTGTATGCTTTCATATTTTTCATTTTCTCATGCTTAAAATTGGATCAAAATTCATATAAAGGATTAACTGCTAATTGGGATAAAAGTTTTAGAAGTTATTGATTCACCTCTTCCCTCTCAATAACTTAGCTTGTTATAATATTTCTAATAGTGGTGGCCGAAGTCACTAGGTTGCTCCAAGAAGGAGAAAATTGGGTAAAGGATTTTGACCTACGTAGAGCTAGGGCACAGTTCAGTGTGCATCTTGACCCTTTTCTAGACATAAAAAACAAGAAAGGAACCTCTTGATTATCTTTTCCCTTGGATTTTATCCAGCCATCAACATTTATCATTCAATCAAGATGGACAAGAAATGCTGGCTAAAATAGAAGCTGATTCCAGTAAGGAAGAGAATGTGGTGACATGACTTGTTATATGGAAAGAAGAATACTTCATGCCATAGAGTGCCACAAAAGCTCCTCACTTGACATCTGAATAGATAGGCATTCTCAACTAGGAACCATTGCCACCATTGAATTTGTCTATACCCTTTTCTCTAGGGATCAATTTGTTCCAAAAATTATTATGGAAAAGAGCTCAATGGAAGAAAGAAAGAGAAAAATTGGAAAATATCATTAACGAACAAAGCTATCCATTGAAATAGAGCTCATACCAAAATGAAATTTTAAAGAAAAGGATTGAACAAGTCACATGATTGATACCTAAACTGATGGAATGTTGATCACCATCACCATTGTATGCATTGTTTCTTAAAGAAGAACTTGTAAACATAATATTGACTAGAATTGTGAAAGGGTTTAATCCCTCCATTTCAAATCCACATGAGTTTTATGATACATTCCAATCTATTTCAATGCATTTGAATAATTTATTATTTGAAATTATATCTACATAATTTTGTAGTGTCTAATGAAATAGAGTGTAACTAACTCCTTTATATAGGAGATGTGTTGTTGAGAATAGTGATGTCTTGGATGTAGAATGAGACCAACAAGGAACATTAAGCTACGCCATATAGAGACAATGACATGATAGTTCCTCTACTCATGAGACTAGAAGTTCAAAACTATAGATGAACATTTCTAGATTGGATTTCTATTCTAGGAAACCTTGGCAGGCTAGTAAAGTATACCTAGTCAGAGAACAAGTGTTTGTAGATTGGGATCAACACTCGTCTCATGATGTTGAAACAACAATTGTTACTTCAAAAAAAAGGTGGACAAGGATGCCACATGACTTGAAGATAAGGGAACCCCACTCTCCTCAAAATTTAACCCTTAATACTATTAGAATTTCTTGGTATATAAATTTGGGAAGGACTCTGCATCAATACTGGCTTCTATTAAGGAATCAACCTCCAATTCTCCTACAACTACTACTAATAGTGACTGAAAACATAGAGGATCATGATATGTCAGCAGAAGTGAGGTGATGAAGGAGGCTTAGGAAAAATCATAAATACTTTGATTATGTTAAGAATGAGCTAGGGGAGAGAACAACTAGTGATTGAAGATTTTGGGCTAGAATAAGGAATTTCATGGTTGCTAGAGATAAGCAATGGCTCAGTTTGGGGGAATGATGGGCCTCTAAAAGGTCATTATTCTAATTTCTTTTTATCTTGTTCTTAAGAAATTATCTTTTTAAAGTATTCATGACTTTATGGTTTGAAGTAGATGAACTTATGTTTTTATGTATATATTATATATATGCTAAGACAAGAAGTAGAAGTATGGATGGTTTAAATATGCTATACTTGCTTGAATATATGGATGGAAATAGTATAATGAAATAATCTGACATGCTGATAAATGTTTCCCTATCTATGTTATGTCTTGGGTAGTTTTCCTCCTGTAGCCATTGGATTTGCAAGAGTGGTAATTTGAACTTTACACCTTTTTTCTAATATTGATGATGAAATATATATATATATATATATATATATATATATATATAGGTAGGTATGTATGTATGTATGTATGTGGAGGTTGTGTGCACATTAATTGTTTTATAGGTACTTGCTACAAACATTCAAAGATCAACACCTTAGTGCTAAAGTCAAAGCCAACCAGATTGATAAACTATCACAAGTGGAGAAAATTATTATATGTTTTCTATTGTTGTAGTGCAAAAACATAGCTTCCACAACTTGCAATATTCTTGGAGGATTTATTCATGATTAATGATCTTCACATTTTAACTTCATAAATCTATAATTGATCCTCATTAATAGAGTGATTGTAGAGTTAGGAAGTAGTTGTAGTTTCCTTTAAATAACTACTACTATAGCTTTGAGTGCAATTTTGGAAGAAGAATAGAATAAGTTGTTTTTCATAGTAGTAGAGTTTAATACTATTTTTAATCAAGTGTAATCTATCACCATGAATGAATAGAATGCATAGTTCAAGTTTATATCTTTTATCTTGATTATCTTTTCTGTTCACTCATCCAAGGGGACCCACTTAGTGAGTGAACTATTTTGTTAGAATACATTTCATTTACTCGTTTGTTTCTTTACAAGGTAGAATTTTCTTGCTCCTACAAACATTAATAAAAAAATCAGTGATTTTTTCCTATTCATAGGTGCATATATAGGTTTATCATTTTCAACATTATATTAAGCTTTGAGTTAACTTGTTGTTTCAGTTTCTAGCATAGGTTTTTATTGCTCATATTTTCCCTCCTGCCAAAAAATTGAGTTTTTCCTATCAATCTTGGCCAATGGCCATATCTATTCAAATATTCAAATGATTAAGTTTTATAAAAAATATATTTAAACTTTGGCTTATCCCTTATTTTTCTAAGTTCAACCTTTTTATGCCTTATTCCCTTGGAGACTAAAGTCATGATTGTGCGACTATCCTTTATCGCCCAGTCCCTGTAGTCCATGGCTTACCTATTAGAAGAGGTATGAATGTGCAATGTAGTCTTTTCAATAGTTAGCATGGATTCATAATTTAAAAGGCTAATATCTAGTTTTGAGTGGTGACATAGTGATCTCTCTTTATCGCTCAATCATAGGGTTATGATCTTAACTCAAGGTTTAAGTTATAATGTCGTGACCCTTCCTCAATCACATGATCACAAAGATTTTAGTGTTAACCATAGTTAGGATGGTGAAGTCATGTATCACCTTATGTGCATGGTCATTGGGGTCAATGATGGGTTAAACAACCAAGCCACGAAACAATGATAACATGAAATGTGCAGACTAGATGGTTGTCACAGCTTTGTTGGAGTTATGGCTTGAAACATAGTTAGTACTAAGATTATGCATCTCTTCCTATTTGCATTTTTGCAATGAGTTAAAGATAATCATGGGTTAAGGTTGCGAAGTTGTGGCATGGCACCCTATGGATGACTCTGATGATGTGGCAACATTAAATTGGTTAGAAGTTCTAACATGATGGTAAACTCTAATTTTCCATTAGTTGCTCGAGCTCCCAAGATCAATGCTTGTTGCTATGTCATTAAGAAAAGATGTATGAAAAATATACATAGTGAGATAGTGACAGTGAAACATGTGTCTTAGTAGGCCTAGGTGGAGAGAAAGCAATGGCGATCAAGTCCATTTTTGCATGGTCATGGGAATTTCATGTCAAGTAAAGGTTCAAGCCACAATGATGTGAATAGTGTGTTGGCAATTTGGATCACAACTCCACATTGTCACATATATCTAATGCTAGTTGGATATTAAGTGGCAATGATGTGATATGCCATTTTCACATTGTTTTGTGATCATCGTAGTTAGGGGAAAATGTTAAAGACAAGTTGTGAAGTAGCGATATGGTTTGTTCATGGTTTTGCAAGGGAAAATAGTTAATAAATATAAAAGGTCACAAAGCCATGATTGATTACAGTAAGAGGTCAAACATGAAAGATAGAATATGACTAGTCCATGAGGTAAAGCCTAAGGTTTGACTTTAGTTGATCGATGGCATGGCTAACTTGGTGTGTTGATAACATAGGAAACAACTCTTTGATGGAAAATCTAATCTTTTTGATCTCCTTCAACCAATTTAATCATTCCCCATGTTTGATAAATGTGAATAGACACTCCATTACCACCTAGTGATCCATCTAATCAATTAGAAAAATAATGGCTTCCGTTTCTATCTTCTCAATATTCTATTTGGTGAATAAGTGATTTTTTTGCATCTGGATGTGTGTCATGATTAAATCTTTCCCATATTTGCAATGATTATTCTCTACAATCTCGAATTTAGTTTTTGAGTTTTTCCTTAGGGTAGAAGATATCTGAGTTATGCTTGCACTATAAAATCTTATTTTATAACCCTTCTTATGGTTGATCTTTTGTTTGATTCTATATAACAATATGTCTATTCTCTATTACTATAATTTCCTTTGTGTTTGAGTTAATATACTCCTTTGTTGTATCTCTTTCTCCCATTAATATACTATGCAATACCTTCTTGCCTTTCTGTTAATGTATTATCTTCATTTCTCAATTGTATGATTGTATCTACTTGGTTTTGGAATGATATAAAGTGAAGTATCTTCTTTATTGAATTCTTTTGGTTCTAATCTACATATGGTTTTTGGATTAAGCAAGGATTGAATCTATATACTTTGAGGTTATATTGATGAACTAAACATTCTTTGGCAGAGATAAGGTTGAACATACTATTTGGTATATCACATCCTCTTAGATTAGATTAGGTAGTTTTCTTTTATGCATTTCTTCTCCCTTTTCCTCTCAAGAAATAGTTAGATGCATCTTGATAGTAAAGAAGTTGGCCTTCTCTAGAGAAATCAATATCAAGTCACAAAGTCCCACACTTTAGAGATTGTTTCCATGTTACATGAGGTTGCCTTTAGGTAATACTTTAGGCAAGGGTGAAAGCTTTTGTATTAATAGTTATTGGCATGCCCAGTGGGACTAAAAATTGAATCATTTTAAGTTTACTAGTGTCAAAGAAGAAAAGTTCCAATAAATGCTAATAAGATAGTGTTGCTCTTAGTATTCTAGGCCTTCAAGAGGCTCATTTTCTAGTACTTGGAACCTTGATCTCTATATTCTAGTTTCTAGACCAAATTTGTTGTGATTTATGCCTAAGGCTCACACAAGGCCATCTTCTAGAGGTAATTTTCAATACACTAAGCTCTCATTTTCAAACCCTAGAAGAAAAAGAAATAGATTATCTCTATCACCAATCAAGAGTGTACTACTAGTATATACACCTACAAGATCTCTATCCACTTGTCCTATTGATAGATCATAGCCTAGGTTGACATATTTTCATATAAATAGGTGATTATTCCATATGGCACAACCTAGAGCATATTCAATTTCCACCTTTAATGGTGGGAGTCCTCTCCTTTTGGCTCAAAGATATGATATTATAGTGCCAAATCTCAAAAGTATACCTAATTTCACTAGTGAAACTTCCATCTCCCTTGTAGAACATATTCAAGAGATTTCAAATGTTTGTAATATACATGGTATTATAGAAGATGATGTTGCTATTAGGCTTCTAGCTTCATCCTTAAAAGGAAAAGTATTGCAATGATATAGAGGTTTGCCTCATAGCTCTATTACTAATTGGGATGGGTTAGGAGCAGGGATTTGTAAGCATTTTGAGGACAAAAGTGATCACCTTTCACTTTTAGGGTAGCTGACAACCATCAAGAGAGCACACTATGAATATATGACTGATTTTAATTATAGGTTTCAAAATACATGGGATAGAATACCCATTGTAATAAAGGCTTCCCTTTGTAATGCATTCTTGTATTACCTCAGAGCCTTTAACAGTGATACTGCCACCACTCTACAATCTTTGGGAGTGGACACTTTACCAAATGCTTATGAGATAGCCATAAGGATGTCAAATACCTTAATACAAGGAGGGAAGTTAGCTCCAAGGCCTCTAATGCCTTTCTTTCCTGACTTGCCCAATCATCAACCTATAATAACCCCTATTCATAGTTCCTCTACAAGTTAGTCCCTTTATATGGTCCCAATAGATTCCATATCTTCTAATGGAGTTGATAAGATTGATGCCATGATGCAAACATTGATGTAGAATATAGAAAATAAGTTGTAGGATCAAGAAAAGAAAATGGAGGACAATGGTGCAATGATGCAAAAAATGAGTAATGAGTTGGTGACTATGAAGAGGCAACAAGCTCAAAATAATAAGCCTCCCCAACTTTAGTATCAGAGTCCCATAATAGATCCCCAAACTAGAGTCTTGTCCCCTACAATCATAATAGGCCTATTGACAATTCCTCTATTATGAATACCAACCTAAATAGGGCTTTAGTCCCTCAGAATAATCTTGCTCAAGATCAAGATTTCTACCCTTCTTATAACTACTCCTATGGATATTATGTGTTTTAGCGGGAAGAGTCTTACTTAGAATTAACTACACAAGAACAAGTAGTAGAGTGACAACACAATGCTAATCAAACTACTAATGCTTCTCATCTATGACATCAAGGTGATTGTTTTTTCATGAACCATCATTTAGAGGAACACTACCATACTAATCATGATGTCATAGCTCACAACAATAGAAGTAATAGAATAGCTATTGAGGATGCCATTCCTACACCAATTCAAGCTTCATCTTTAGATGTTGCTCCTCATGTGCCAATGATGAACATTTAATTTGATGTTACTCCTCAATTGATACAAGATATGGGAAACCGAAAGTCTACTAGACCCCAGAGTCATTAAATTCAGTAACCTATCCATACAACTCCTAAAATTCTAGTCAAAGTAGTCAATGCTCCTCCCTTTAATTTGGTAGATCAAATAGAAAAGAATAATGTCAATATCTTTATATGGGATGTTGTTCCTACTATACCATCATAGAAGGAGGTACTACAACAAGAGGTAGAGAGCATAGAAGTGAAAGTTCGTCCACTAAGAGAGGAGAATGCAACAAGCCTTGTGCAACCAACCACAAAAGGAGAGACAAGTAAGAAAATTAAGCCTCCTCCTTTCTATGTCTCTTTAATCATAGGAGATAAACTAGTCCATAATTGTATGATAGATGTAGGGGCTAGTAGCTCTGTAATGCCTAGGTGTGTAGCCAACCTCATGGTATCAAATATGAACCAATGGTTAGAGATGTTTAGATGGCAGCTCTATCAAGATAGTAGGAGTCTTTAAAAAATTAGAGATGGCATTACATGCTTACCCTAGTTGTACTATAGCACAAGACATATCAGTAGCCAAGGTCAAACCACATTTGTTTCATCTTTCTAGAGACTTTACTACACAAATAGGTGGCTATATTTCATCTGACTGGTCTTATATGTTTTTTAAGAATATGGTATGGAACAAAAGCTTCCATAAGAGTAGAGCCTCTAGCCCTCAATCATAAAGAAGCCTACATACCTAGTCCCATAAACATGAATTGCAATATTTTTAAAGAAGATTATAGAGACATAACACATAAGCCTACTACTTGTTTGACAAAAGTGTCTGTCTTTCTTTTGGACTAGTGGGACATTGCTTATTAGTTTGATCTAGTACAAGAAGCTATAGAGATAGACCTTGGCACATATTGAATATCAAAGAATGATGATCCTATTCCTAATCTCATAAGGAAGGAAGAGAATATTGATGGATTGTGGAGCATGTTTTTTGATGGCTTAAGAAATAAGAATGGTTCAAGTGTTGGTGTCATGCTGATTTCCCCTGAATTGGAGAAATACTATTTTTCTTATAGGCTCCAATTTAGTTGCACTAATAATGTAGCAAAGTATGAAGCTCTGATTCAAGGTCTTCAACTAGACCAAAGGAGAGGAATAAAATCCTTGAAGTTATATGGGGATAGTAAGTTGTTTGTTCATCAAGTATGAAGCTAGAATATTACCAAGAACAACCTCCTCAAGTAGTACAAGCATAGAGTTTGGGATTTTCTTGAAGGCTTTCAAGAATTCAACATAAGAGAAAATAAACATTATGACAAGATTGCAGAAATTGGTTCTTCTTATAATATACTAGAGCATGTTGTTGATGAAAAAGAGAAACAAATTAGAATTGTTGTAGGGCTTTCTATACCTGATAATTGCACAAATTGGAAGATTATTGACTTTGATGCACAGATTGTTAGTTTCTTGCAAAATGAAGCATAGTTCTTTGCTAAGAATTAGTCTAAGCTCCAAGGTTAGTATGGGGACCAAATTTTGAACTTGAATTACAATAGATTACCTGAAGGTCTAGTCACCTTAGAGGGAACTTTCAACTCTAATGATCAAGTAAAGGACAAGGGTTCGAATCTGGCTACAAGAAAGGATGATCATATTCTTGTCATTGTTGCTAATGGAAGGACTCTCAACTTGGGAAAGGTAGGCACTAATATTGAACAAGAGGTCTTTGTTAAATTATGTCAATAATTCAATGATGTTATTGCTTGGACATATGAGGACCTAAAGGTTTTCAACCCAAAATTATCTTAGCACACCATAGATTTAAATAATAACTCCAACCTTATTAGGCCAAAGAAAAGGATAGTTAACCCTAAGGTTGAACCACTAACAAGAAAAGAATTGTCAAGGATCATAGAGGCCAACATTATTTTCCCTATCAATCACTCCTCATGAGTGGCTAACCTTGTTCATGTCAAGAAGAAGAGTGGAGATATTAGACAAAGCATAGACTTTAGAGACCTTAATAGAGCTCTTAAGGATCACTAGCCTCTCCCCTCCATGGAACAAGTCCTATCCAAAGTTAGTGGTTTAGATCAATTTTCTTTCTTAGATGGTTTTTCATGCTATAATCAAGTGTTAGTACAAGAGTTTGACAGATATAAGATTGCTTTCACTACTAAGTGGGGCACCTATGCTTATTGTAAGATGCCTTTGGACTAACCAATGTAGGTGTCATGTTTTAGAAGGAAATAGAGATGGCCTTCAAGGGTACATTGGAATTTTTTTTTCTAGTGTATCTAGATGATATAAATATGTTTTCAAATCATGTAGTAGATAATTTTGATCATCTAAAATAGGTATTTGAAAGATGCAAAGAGTGTGGTGTGTACCTAAATCCTAAGAAGTGTGTATTTTCTACTAACCAAGGAAAGCTCTTAGGGCATATTGTGTCAAGAAATGGGTTAAAATAGATCTAAAGAGTGTAGAAGTAATTCTTGCTCTCCCACTTTCCATCGATAAGAAAGGATTGTATAGTTTTCTTGATAGGATCAACTTTGTAAGGAGTTTCATCCCTAACCTTGCTTCTATGGTAAAGCCTCTCACAACTATGTCAAAGAAGAACTTGGTGTTCACTTGGACCAAACAGGAAAAGGATAGTTTTGAAGAAATCAAGTAGTCAATCACATCAACCCATGCTCTTGTCAACCCCAATTTTGATAGAGATTTCATCCTCTACTCCCTTGGAGGAAAGTCAATAATTTGAGTTGTTCTTACATAGTTAAATGATGAAAATTTGGAACAACCCATTTCTTTCTTCAGTGAAGGGCTTAGTGATTTTGAGGAAATATACAGTTATGTAGAGAAACAGTTCCTTGCTTTTGTGAGGGATCTCAAAATATTTAGACATCTCTTGTCTCACAACAAGGTCCAGCTTTTAATTCCACATGCAAGTGTAAAGGATTTCCTCTTGAACAAGGATATCAATGAGAACAGAGTTGGATGGATTACTAGAGTCATGGAATATGATATTGATATTAAGATCACCAAGTTGGTAAGAGGTAAGGGACTATGTGAGTAGATGAATTTATCTTTTGAGACACATGAAGAGGTTTCCCTCTTGATCCAAAATGAGAAAGTATTGAAGGATGAAGATTAGATTGATTGGTTGTAGGACATGACTGCCTTCTTGATAGAAGGAAGATGCCACCAAGGCCTAGAAAAAGCAAAGAGGAGGCAATTTAGATTCTAGGTTATTCCTTATGTCTTGGTGGATGGAGTATTATTTAGAAAGGATTATGATGGAGTCCTTCTTAGATGTATATAGACTGGATAGGTTAGTAGGTTGTTGAGGGAATTTCATGATGGTTTTGCTGGTGGTCATTTCTCAACTAGAGTCACTTTGATGAAGATATTGAGGGTTGGCTACTATTGGCCCACCCTATTTAACAACTACCATAAGTGGGTAAGGAAGTGTGAAAAATGTTATTTCTTCTTAGGAAAGAAAAGATTGGTTGTGCTTCCCCTCCATCCCATTCAAGTTGACCAACCTTTTGCCCAATGGGGTTTGGATTTCATTGGTCCAATAAATCCACCCTCTAGTGCTAGTCATAAATGGATCTTGGTAGCCATAGAATATTTTACAAGATGGATTGAGGTTGTGGCTTTGAAGGATGCAAAAAAGGCCTCATTAGTTGAATTACTAGATGGAATTGTGATAAGATTTGGTGTTCCCTCAACTATCATATCTGATAATATCAAATCTTTTGTTGGAGCTCACATATGTTCTTGGACTCTAGAATATGGGATATATTTGAGAAATTCCTCAAATTATTATCCCCAAGGCAATGGCTTGGCCCAATCCTCTAACAAGAATCTAATTAGGATCATGAGGAGGACAATTAAAGACAATCTGAGGAATTGGCATGCCAAGTTGAAGACAACCCTTTGGGTTGACAGAATTACACCCAAGAGAGTAGTTTGGAATTCACCTTTTATGCTAGTTTATAGAAGGGAAGCCAGGCTTCCTATTTTACAATGATTCCATAACAATTATGTTAGTAGACTTGATTGCATTAGAAGAAAAAAGGCAATATGCTATGCATACACTTGAGGCCTGTTAATAAAAGTCAAAAGAAGTATTGATAGAAAGGCTACAACTAGGATTTTTAGGGAAGGAGATCTTGTTCTCAAGTGGGATGCCAACAAAACCAAGCCAGGAAGGCATTATAAGTTTGATGCTACCTAGAGCAGCCCTTATGTTATCACCAATTACAAGTAGGCCAATATTTTTCAGCTATCTAGGCCCAATGGTGTTGTTCTACCCATTCTAGTTAATGGGATTTACCTCAAACCCTTCTTCTAGAGAGGGTTAACATTTTCTGTACACATTAGGTTAGTTTCCAATTTTCCATTGCAATTGCAAAGAAGTCAAAAGAAGAGTTATGGTTTCACAATGCACAAGATCTCAATTTTTTATGACTCCATTGCCCAATGGATGCTTAAGGTCACTGATCATATACATAGTAGGCTAGTATCCCCTCTAACTTGCCAAATTAATTAGCCATATTTGCCCTCCTACCAAAAAAATGAGTTTTTCCTATTAAGCATGGCCAATAGTCATATCTATTCAAATATTCAAATAATCAAATGTTATAAAAGATATATTTAAACTTTGGCTTATCCCTTATTTTCCTAAGTTCAAGATTTTTATGCCTAATTCCCTTGGGGACTCAAGTCATGATCGTGCAACTATCTACATTGCCCAATTGTTGTAGTCTATGGCTTAACCATTAGAGGAGGTACAAATGTGCAACACAGTCTTTTTAGCAGTCAATACAGATTTATGGTTTAGAAAGCTAGCATCTAATTATGAGTGGAAACATGACGATCTCTCTTTATCAATTCATCATAGGGTTATGATCTTAACTCAAGGTTTAAGTTGCAATGTCATGGTCTATCCTCAATTGCATGGTTGCAAAGAGTTTAGTATTAACCATAGTCACTGGTGTTAGTGATGGGTTAAATAACTAAGCTATGATACAATAATAACATGAAATGAGCAGACCATATGGTTGTCTTAGCATCACTAGAGTTATGGCTTTAACCATAGTTAGTACTATGATCGTGCGTCTCTTCCTGTTCACATGGGCATAATGAGTTAAAGATAATCCCAGGTTAAGGTCAAGGATTTGTGGCATGGAACCATATGGATGATTCTAATGATGTGTTAGCACTAAGTTGGTCACAAGTTTTGACATGGTGGTAAATAGTGATTTTCCCTTGGCCATCTGATCTCCAAAGATCAATGCTTGTCGCTATGTTATTAAGAAAAGATGTACAAAAAAATACATAGTGAGTTAGTGATAGTGCAACACATGTCTTAACAGGCCCAAGTGGAGAGCAAGAAATGATGGTCAAGTCCATTTTTGCATGGTTGGAGGCATTTCATGTTAATTCAAGGTTCAAGCTATGATAATGCAAATAGTGTGTTGGCAGTTTGGATCACAGTTTTGCACAATCACATGCATCTAATGCTAGTTGGATATTAAATGGGGATGATGCAAGATGCCAATTTTACATTTTCATCTGATTGTGGTAGTTAGGGGAATATGTTAAGGACAAGTTGTGAAGCAACAATATGGTTTATTCACAATTTTGTAAGGTAGAATGATTAATGAAGATAAAGGGTTGTGAATCTATGATTGATTGTAGTTAGAGATCAAACATGAAAGATAGAATATGACTAGTCCATGTGGTAAAGCTTAAAGATTGACTCCAGTTGACAAATAACATGGCTGACTTGGTGTACTAATAACAAAGGAAACAACTCTTTGATCATGGACCTAATCTTTTCAATCCCCTTTAACCACTTTCATCATTCCCCATGTTTGATAAATGTGATGAGACACCCCATCGTTTCCTAATGATCAATATAATTAGTTAGAATGATAATGGCCATCATTTCTGTCTTCTCAAGGTTCTATTTAGTGAATAAGTGATTTTCCTACATTTGGATGTGTACCATGATTAGATCATTCCCAAATTTGTAGTGATTGTTCTCTACAATCTTGAATACAGTTGTTGAGTTTTGCCTTAGGGTAGAAGCTTTTTGAATTATGCTTGCACTATAAAAGTAGATTTTGTGACCCTTCTTAGGGTCGATCTTTTCTCTAATTTTGTAGAATTTTATATCTATGTTCTATTACTATAATTTATTTTTCCTCTGAGTTAAAATACTCCTCTGTTATAAATCTTTCTCCCATTAATATATTGTGCAATACCTTCTTTCCTTTGTGTTAATGTATTATCTTCATTTCTCAACTATATGATTGTATATACTTGGCTTTTGAATGATATAAAGTGAAGTCTCTTCCTTATAACATTCTTTTGGTTATGATCTGTTAGAAATGCTTTAGAAAAACTAAGAGGGGGGGGTGGATCAGTTATTCAAGGTCCAAATGTCCTAATAAAACTTTTTCACTAAGTATAGTGAACCTATGAAACCAATCATGCATCCAAGCTAAACATATTTCATAGCAAGTTACTAAAAAATCAACATGTAGGAATAAGATATGAAAGATCAACACATAACATAGTGATTTATGTGGAAACCCAATTTGGGAAAAAAAACACCAGTAACATGCTACTCCTTTCTCAATCTTCTAAAGTGATGCCTTGTGAAAGGCCTACCTTGTTAAAGGCTATAAAACACATTGTTAAATGTGACCTAGTTAAAGGACTTCAATCACCCTGTTATAAGTGGACCTAGTTAAAGGACTTTAGAACATTCACTTGGAATGTCACCTTATTAAAGGATTTACAAAATGGTTGTTAAACCAACCTAAGTCCATATGATTTTACCCTAACTGATACAATTTCTAGAAAATAAGGACTTTTGATATGATATAACTCACAAAATAACTTGTAGATTTCAGATCTTAATTCAGCTCACAAAATTTGCCTACCCTTTAGTCTTTGTAGCTTAGATAGCTTTTCCTCCTTTCAATCTTTGTCTCCTTGAGTCTCTATACTCGTTGTGCTAGTGTAATCACCTCTATGGTCACCTATTAAAGTAGAGTCTCTATACTCTATTCCTCTCTCTCAATGCCTTCTCCTTGACACCACATACTCTCTTCAATCAACTTCACTTGCTTCTTAACCTATAACTCCTTAAATAGAAGTCTGGAATACTTTTCCTACCCTAATCTTCCTGCTCTTATTTTTGGTTCAAATGGATTAGGTAAGATTCAATGAATCTACCCTTAATCTTGTTTCTTCTAGAAACATCTTGTAGAATCCACTTGTAGTCTCCTAAAAATGGTTAACCTAAAATTTTGTGCCACTAGCACAACATTCTTATCTTCCATCTCATTTACAAAATTCAAGGTAAAAAACTTATCATCTTAGATCTAGCAAATCTTTGACTTTTCAAATAATGTAGTAACTCAGCAATATTAACTTTTTGATACTCAACACATACTATGTTACTCAGTACCTACTATGGATTCACTCGACATCAACCAAGTTTTACTAATGCTTGGCACTTATTACATTTTTGTCTAGCTTAGCATCTGAACTCACTTGGTACCTTCTATTTCACTTAGCATACACTAGATTTTGCATTTTCTCGGCACTTACTAGTAATCTACTTGGCATGAACTAACTTGCTCGGCACCCACTAATGAATTTAGTTAAGATTTGCAAACAACTTTTTTACAACATATTCTTCTAGAGTTTCTAAGTGTAGCCAACCTCTATATCTTCAAGTGTGTTATCAATACATCATTTTACTATTGTCTTAACTGATCCTTGTACTTCATTTCAAAACCATAACTCAACCTTTTCGTTAGGTACTTTTGTTACATCTTATTGATTAAATCCTCTTCATCAATCAACTAAGTGATAGTAATTGGATCTTATAAGCAATTTTTATTCCAGCAAATAGTAGGTTTGACATTAGTGACAAAAAAATGATTGAAAATATTCTTTACCAACAATCTCCCTTCTTCTCAAAAATGTCCCTTTTTGAATAGTGATCTTTTCAATCAAATTTCAACAATCTCCCTCTTTGGCATTGATGGCAAACCAAACTGATCAACCAATTTATCAAGATGCTAACTAGGTTAAAATAGTAAGTCAAATGCCAAAAAAAAAACTTTGTATCCAAAATTATTCATTCTATTAGCAACTTTGAATTTGTTATGACTCCCTCTGAATTTTGTAACTCCATCTTTCAAAATATTAGGGATATCTCTTTTGTTTATACATTGTCTTTTCCCCTTCTTTTTTTTGTTCTACTCCGTCTCTGATCTTGTCATCTTGATTGATTCTTGTCTATGTTGTTTTCTCCCTCTCTTCTCTAACTTTCCACTTTGATTAGTTTTGTTATTTCTTCCTCTTTGACAAAAATGTCAAAGACATATCAGTTCAACATCTTATCATGTAAGTGTAGCATTTGCACGAACTCTAATTTCTCCCTCTATCACCTTGCTTGTGATTTTTTTTGGAATTTCAATATTTTAATTACTTTAGGTAAAACCTAAAGCAAGTATCCTCTGCATCAGTTTATATCAATTTAGTAATCAACTCATTTGATATAGGGCAGTCTTGCTACTACTCAAATAGCCTTAGATAGGGTTACCACCCCTAACTTACCTCTAAGATACTCAAATGCGTCTTTAGGTAATGGTTTTGTGAAGATGTCAGTAATTTGTTTCTTTGAGTTGACATATTCCATCTTCACTTATTTGTCTTCCACTAGTTCTCTTACATAGTGATTCTTAATTGCAATGTGCTTTGTTTTGGCATGCACCACATGATTCTTTGATATGTTGATGACACTTGTATTATCACAATAGAGTATCATAGGTTCAATAATCTCTTCCTTTATACCTTTCAATAGGTGCTTGATCCATACAATATTGGTGCAGTTGATAGCAGCAACAACATACTCAACTTCAGCTATGGACTGTGAGGTACAACTTTTCTTTTTGCTAGTCCAAGTGACTAATCTTTTACCTAAAAATAGTTCTCCTCCACTAGTACTTTTTCTATCATCCATATTACCTCCCAATTTGCATCGGTATAGGCATTAAACTCAAACTTTTTAGTCCTCATGTAGTATAGACCAAAGTCATATGTTTCTTTTAGGTACCTCATTATTATCTTTATTGCCATAAGATGATTTTCTCTTGGGTTTGCACAAAATATTGCCACTATTCCAATAGATAATGTAATGTCTAGTCTACTATGTACAACATACTATAACTTTCCAATCATTGATCTATACATTGTTTGATTTACTTTAGCTCACTCATCATTCTTGGATAACTTATGTCCTATTACCATTAGTGTACTGACTAGTTTTGAATCTTCTAAGCCAAATGTTGTGAGTATCTCCTTGATGTATTTTGATTAGGTCACAAATATGCCATGTTTTAGTTGATGTACTTGCAATCCAACATAGAATTTGAGTTTTCCAAACATTGACATCTCAAGCTCATGTTTCATCTGATCAAAAATATCTTTGCATAGTATATCTTTTCCTCCAAATATTATATCATCAATAAAGATTTCAAATATTAAAATGTCTTTACCTTTTTCTACCTTGATAAATAGGTTTCTATTGTCATCTATTCTCTCAAATCCTATCTTCACTAGATATTTGTGAAGTCTCTCATTCCATGCTCTAGGCACTTGTTTCAAAACATAGAGTGCTTTATGTAGTTTACAAACCATATCCTTGTTGTTTTCATCAAAAAATCCCTCTAGTTGTTCTATATAGACTTCCTCTTCTAGTATAACATTCAAAAAAGTAGACTTTACATCTATTTTGTAAACTTTAAAACCTTTGTAAGTAGCATATGCAAATAGAGTTCTTACACCTTCCATTCTTACAATATGGGCAAATGTTTCTCCATAGTCCAGTCCTTCTTATTGTCCATAACCTTTGTAGACTAGTCTGGCCTTATTTCTTGTGATCTCGCCATTCTCATCTACCTTATTCCTAAATACCCACTTGGTACCAATCATATTCTTATCATTTGGTCTTGGAACTAAGGTCCAAATTTTGTTTTTCTCTATTTTCTCAATCTACTCTTCCATAGCTTTACACCAATTATCATCTTGTAGTGCATCTTTCACTATTTTGGGTTCAATCTTACTTTGTAGGCATGATTCATTCCTTAGTTTATTCCTTATCATTGGTCTAACTTCCTTGTCACCAATAATTTGTTCAATAGGATGATGTCTCTTCACATACTTGGATAGCCTTTGTTCTTTCCTTATTTCCATGTCTAGTCTTTCATCTTTAGAGTCACTATGCACATCTATTCGAGTAACTCAACATCTCTTTCATGTGTACTAATTTTAGAATCAAAATGTGCATTATCTTCATTCTACAACTCAGCTTCTAAATGCAACTTGGCATTCATTGGTTGTGACTCATTTGATACTGAAACTTTTTGTTGATTCCCAACTTGATTGGCAGCTTCTTCTTTAGTAGGCATTCCTTCATAGAAGTATACAAAGGATCTATACTGTTTTGGTTTCTTGAATTCATCAACTTGAACTTCTATATGCTCATCAAAATTTATATTTGCACTCTCCACAATTTTGTTAGTGTTAGTATTCAAACACTTATATGATTTACTTCTAGTGGAGTATCCAAGGAATATGCCTTTATCACTCTTTGAATCAAATTTTCCATTTCTAGAATCTTTAAGAATATAGCATCTAAAACCAAACACTTTGAAATGTTTTACATTGAGTGAGTGGCCATACCATAATTCAAAAGGTGTTGTATTTGTACCTTTCTTGACTTGTACTCGATTCAGGGTGTAGATAACAGTATTAATAGCTTCTCTCTAGTACTTTAGAGCAACATTCTTCTCCATCATTAATGTTCTAGCACAGTCTATCATTGATTTTTTCCTTCTTTATACAATTCCATTCTATGATGCAGTTCTAAGTGTTGATGTTCATCTTTTAATTCCTTTGTCATTGCAAAATGTCTCAAATTCTTTTGATGTTAACTCTCCTCCTCTGTTTGATCTTAGGCACTTCAAACTCTTTCTTGTTTCTTTCTCAACCCTGGCCAAATACCACTTAAACATTTGAAATGCATCAAATTTTTTCTTTAAGAACATGATAGTCATCATCTTAGAGTATTCATCAACAAACAACATTATATATCTATATCCTTTGTAGCTTGGCACTTCTATTGGGCCACATAAATTTGTATGGACTAATTCTAGTACTTCTGTAGAAGTATAGGTTTTGTTTTTGAAAATTGACTTGGTCATATTTCCTATCTAACACTATTTGCACATTGTATTGTCAGGCTTCTTTAGTTTAGGTAAACCTCTTACTTTCTTCATTTTGCTTATATTAATTAGATTATCAAAGTTGACATGACATAGCCTTTTATGACATAGCCACACATCATCAAATCTAATGAGAAGACAGGCTATATCTTCCATATCTAGGTAAAATATATTACATCTAGTTTAGTCTCCTTTTCCTATCAGATTTTTGTCAATATCATAGATTTTGGTAGTTTTGTTTCCAAATTCTACTTTGCATTCTACATTGCCTAACTGTGACACACTCAATAGATTGTAGTTCAATCCTTCAACATAATATGCATTATCACATGAAATTTTCTTTGTAAGCTTACTAGAATCTTTTCCTTTGATTAAACATGAAGCATCATTTCCAAATCTAACACTATTTCCATCATACTGGGTAGAAGTAAAATTACTTTATCTCTTGTCATGTGATGTGAGCATCCACTGTCTATGATCCATCTATCATTCTTTTTCACATAGGTTACCAGTGTTGTTGCCTCATCTTCATCTGACTCACCCTTTATGGTGACATAGACTACCTCATCATCATTTTCATTAGAATCCTCTTCCTCAACAATGTAGCACTTTTTGCCTTTGTCTTTGTAATCTCTGCTATCATCTTCTCTTTTTTTCTTTTTCTTGTTGCCTTCTCTGTAGTTATTTTTCTATGTGCATCTTGTAGCAATATGTCCTACTTCATTGCAATTAAAACAAATGATAGGCAGCTTACCTTTTCCTTTGTGAAATCTTCTAGCCATCAATGCTTTCAATTGTTCCACATCTTCTTCATCTGTTCTACTATCACTAGATGTATAATTTGTCTTTCTTTTCTTCTTCTTTGGTTTCACCTCCTTAGTGTCTTTTGACAATAGCTTTTCCTTGAAAGTAGATTCAAGATTCTCAGGTCTATAGTTGTCAAAGTTGGATAACTCAAATGTAGTAAGTCTTCCCACTATACCTTCAAGAGTTAGCTTGTTTCCTAGAATGCATCTTAACTCTTGGATGGATGAAACTCTAATAGCATAGATGGGGAGCAAGGTTCTTAAGAATTTTCTATTAATGGTTTCATCATCTAAATGATCACCCAACCTTCTTATTGAACTTACTACTTTTATTCTAGAGGCATATTGCGCAATGTTCTCACCTTCCTCCATTCTCATGTCATCAAACATTCCTTTGAGGCTTTCTCTTTTTTCTGTTTGGACATTTTGATCTCCTCCATAAATATCTAACAAAGCTTTCTACATCTTGAATGTAGAGTTACATCTCTTGATATCATCAAATTTAGCATAGTTGAGGATAGAGGCAATCTCCAGCATTTCTTGATTGTGTTCCTTCTTTTTCTTCAAATCTTCTACAGTAGGGACACCAGCTAGATCAACATGTTCCACTTTAATTGAGGTTTGTACATGATCAACTACTAATCCTAGGTGCAACTTCATTAAACTTTTTCATGTAGTGAAGTTATCTCTGTTGAGCTTGGGAACTTCTCTCTTAGACATCTTGATCTTTTTTGCTTCTAGTACCTTTAACCTAAATTAGTAGATGGCTTTGATACCAATTTTTAGAAATCCTTTAGAATAATTGAGAGGGTGAGTGAATCAATTATTTGAGGCCCAAATGTCCTGATAAAATTTTTTCACTAAGTATAGTGAGCCTATTAAACCAATCATGCATCCAAGCTAAACATATTTCTTAGCAAGTTACTAAAAAATCAACATGTAGGAATAAGACATGAAAGATCAACACATAACATAGTGATTTATGTGGAAACCCAATTTGGAAAAAACCACTAGTAACATGCTACTCCTTTCTCACTCTTTTGAAGTGATACCCTATGAAAGGCCTGGCCTATTAAAGGCTACAAAACATATTGTTAAATGTGACCTGGTTGAAAGATTTCAACCACCCTATTAGAAGTGGGCCTAGTTAAAGGACTTTAGAACATTCACTTGGAATGTCACCCTGTTAAAGGATTTACAAAATGGTTATTAAACCAACCTAAGTCCATAGAATTTTACTCTAACTAGTACAATTTCTAGAGAGTAACAATAAGGGATTTTGATCTGATATAACTCACAACATAACTTAAAAATTTCATATCTCAATTTAGCTCACAAAATTTGCCTTTCCTTTAGCCTCTACAGCTCAGAAAACTTGTCCTCCTTTCAAGTTTTATCTCCTTGAGTCTCCATGCTTGTTGTGCCAGTGTAATCACCTCTATGGTCACCTATCAAAGCAGAGTCTCTATACTATGTTCCTCTCTCTTGATGCCTTCTCCTTGACACCACATACTCTCTCCAACCAACCACACTTACTTCTTGACCTATAACTCCTTAAATAGAAGTCTGGAATACTTTTCCTGCTCTAATCTTCTCGCTCTTATTTTTAGTTTGAATGGATTAGGTAAGATTCAATGAATCTACCTTTAATCTTGTTTCTTCTAGAAACATCTTGTAGAATCCACTTGTATTTTCCTAAAATTGGTTAACCTAAAATTTTGTGCCACCAACTCAATATTCTTATCTTCCATTTGGTTCACAAAATTCAAGGTAACAAACTTATCATCTTAGATCTGGCAAATCTTTGAATTTTCAAATAATGTAGTAGCTCGACACTATTGACTTTTTGATGCTCGACACATGCTGTGTTACTTGACACCTATTGTAGATTCACTTGACATCAGCTAAGTTTTACTGATGCTCGACACTTATTACATTTTTGTCTAGTTTAGCATCTAAAATTCCTTAGTACCTTCTATTACATTTTTGTCTAGTTTAGCATCTAAAATTCCTTAGTACCTTCTATTTCACTCAGCATACACTAGATTTTTCATTTTCTCAACATTTATTGATAATCTTCTCAACATGAACTAACTTTCTCAACACTCACTAAATTAATTTAGTCAAGCTTTATAGATAGATTTGTTACAACTTATTCTTCTAGAGTTTCTAAGTGTAGCCAACCTCTGTATATTCAAGCATGTTATCAATACATCATTGTACCATTGTCTTAAACGATCCTTGTACATCATTTCAAAACCATAACTCAACCTTTCCCTTAGGTACTTTTGTTACATCTTATTGATTAAACCCTCTTCATCAATCAACTAAGTGATAGTACTTGGATCTTATAAGAAATTTTCATTCCAACAAATAATAGGTTTGACATCAGTGACAAAACAATGATTGAAAATATTCTTTATCAACAATCTCCTTTTTTGAATAGTGATCTTTTCAATCAGATTTCAACATGATCTACTTATGGTTGTTGGATTAAGCAAACATTTAATCTGTATACTTTGAGGTTATATTGATGAACTATGCATTCTTTGGAAGAGATAAGGTTGAACATACTATTTGGTGTATCGCCTCCTCTTAGATTATATTAGGTAGTTTATTTTCATGCATTCCTTCTCCATTTTCCTCTCAAGAAATAGTTAGGTGCATCTTGATAGTAAGGAAGCCGATTTTCTCTAGAGATTCAATCTC
This sequence comes from Cupressus sempervirens, assembly GCA_028749045.1. Lineage (NCBI taxonomy): Eukaryota > Viridiplantae > Streptophyta > Pinopsida > Cupressales > Cupressaceae > Cupressus > Cupressus sempervirens. Next base: position 763,775,098 of record CM053791.1, read on the forward strand.
AAGTCACAAACTCTCACACTTTAGAGATTGTTTCCATGTTACATAAGGCTACCTTTAGGTAAGACTTTAGGAAAGGGTGCAAGATTTTGTGTCAACAGTTTCCTTTAGAATTTCTTTTCTTTTAGTTGTAATGAATTAAAGAAGAACTAGAGCATATACTTTGCGGTCACCATCTCAAGTTTACGCTCCCAAATTATTGAATTAAATGAAGTCAATGTACTATTTTATGTGAAAATCATGATGTTATCTAACCATATAATCATTGTGGAAGGATATCTAATACTTCATTAGTAAGTTATTAAGTTGAACAACCATGAAGTGAAGAAGGTAGTTGAGTTGATGTATAGAAGAGAAGATAAGGAATTGAGTAAAACACAAAGCTTGACTGAGTGATAGTTTCACTAGGTTAATGATACAGAAGATTAAGGAATTTAAGAGATAATCAAGAAAATAGTATCAACCAAGTGATAGTTATGGATGAGAAAGATGAAGAAGAAAATGTAATAGTAACTGAGCCTATTGAATACTGAGAAATCCAATGAAAGATGAGCTAGAAAAAGAATAGTAGAGACTGAGCTACCCAGCATTGACCAAGTAGATGAACATAGTGATGATTGAGTGTCTATAAAATAATAGTTTGTGAAATAATCAAGTTTGAGGAAAACATAGTTAAATTTTTGGATTAGTTAAAATGTTTGAATGATAAGGATTTATGAGATGACATATTTAAGGAATGAATTAAGTTTTTTATGTGATCAAAGATAAAAATTTAATGAGATGTTTTAGGAAGTTTCAAAGGAGAAGAATAAATGATGATCATATTCATTTAACTTGATTGAAATTGATCAAACCCTAAGATCTACAGTGATGTTTAAGTAGAAAAGGTCAAATCTACCTATTTAAGGAGGCATAAGAGATGTTTTCTAAAGTTGGTTCATTGTTTATTGACAACCCAAGTGGTGAGTGGTAGAAAGTTTGACATTTGATGCCATAGCTATGATCTTTAAACATCACTAGGAGCATAAATATTAACTATACCAAAGGAATGATTATTGAAAGATGATAAAACCCATACAATTATGTGCAGGAGGTCAACTTGAATTGTGACAAGCACCCATCACCCAAGTGATAGTACCATGAATTATCTCCCATTGGATGTGCATCAAACTTTTGCTATTGCAAATTGCAATGGCAAGCATGTATATTGTAATTGGTATGCCTAAAGCCATCATAATTTTGAAGAAAGAAAGGGAAAGACTATTACTATTGTCACAATTATGATGACTTACATTTTTATTCTACCATCGCAAGTGTGATGACTGTACTACAGGGCTAATGACTATCCATTGGAAGGGGATGTTGCAATGATGATGGTATGCAATGACAATGTTGTGGGAGTGATGACTATCCATTGGAAGTGACCATCACAACTATGATGATATGTGATGATAATGCTATTGGAGTGATGACTACACATCAAAAATGTCATCACAATTGTGATGATTTGTTGAATTATATAAAAACAAATTGGTAGTTCTAGTAATCAATTGTTAGTTCTAGCCATGGCAGAGAAGTCTAGAGATGTAGGCATCTCAAGGGATTTCTAATCATGTTTTCTTCTTTCTTTCTTTATCATTTCCTTCTATGGAATGTACCAATATGTGCATGCCCCAATGAAAGGTTATAGCTTTAAAATCAATTTATTAATAGTATGTTATAGGATTAGCAATGCACTGTAGACTATACAAGAGAAGTGTCACCTTTAAATTAATATTTATATGTAGAGCACCATATAATGTAGGGGTTTCTTTTCAAACAATAAATATTTTTTACTACTTATTGTTTTTATTTAATAGTTTTTTAAGTGTTTAAAACCAAGCTATTCTCTATAAATCTTCATTCTTTAAAAAACATAAGAGTGTTTGCCAAACCTTTCATCTATACTATCAATATTGCTCATGTTCCATTTTGAGCTTTGACATTTTGCACTGGTATATGATGATGCATTTGCAATGATGTAAGAAAAAGTGTGGATTCTTTGCATGTGTATGTATGGTCAATAATGGATGAAAGATTTGAATGTACACATGGGATGAATGACCAAGTATTGCTAAGCTTTGCAAATGGCTATAAACCCACTAGTCAATATGGCAAAGCTATGCTCAATGTGCCCATTTAAAGATTGTGTATGAATTTTTTGAGCTAGATCCTCATGACTATGCTCTCATAGGAATTCATCCAAAATGTGGAATCATAAATTTGGCTTGCATAACATTTTAGCCGAATATCCCAAATTGACAAAACCATCTTCAACATACTTCCACATGGGTTCAATTTCCTATTTCATCTATCATCATGGACTTCACTTGTATATTTTTGGTAGTGACAAAATGGAGAATTTGGTAGAACAAATTGCAAAAATATGTCTAAAACATACGTAGATCTCTCACTTAAAATGTCTTCTCTCCATTCTAGTTATTGTAGGAACAAGGTACTAAACTATTTGATAAAGTCTCCAATGAGCAGTTATTTTAGATGCAAGGTAAAATTGTAGGAAAGTACACAAAGTGAAATTTTTTTTATCATACCACCTCTTACATTTTCTCCACCTTGGTTGAGGTCTCCATGCACACAGACTCACCCTAAATCTCCTTTCGACCCATGGGCTATAGGACAAGCCTTGAATCAAGATTTTAATATATTTTAAAGCTACATGATTGAAGTCATTGAAATAATATCGATCACATTTGAGATTCAAACAATGCCTAACAACATTACATCAAAATTTTTTTAAAAAAATTGTGATTTAAGTCTTAAGAAAAATAAGGACCACACTAGTGCAATGATCACATCCTTTGGATCATATTGTATACCACTTGAGCGTACAAGATTTCTCAAATGAGGCCAAAGATAACTTTTGTATGTTTATTTTAAATTTAAAAGCATATATTTAATACATAGATCATAAATGTATTTGGAATTGCATGCTATTGTTGTTCACTAAACCATTGGATGGCATAGTTTGAGATAAACATGTCAAACATACCACATAAAATTACTTATGCTGATTAAGTTCATTGGCAATGAGTACATATATTAGGTTCATACAAAAGGTCCTCAAATAACTAAAGCAGTTTAGAAATAAATACTTACTTTCATGATCAAGAGCAATATTCCTTAATGTGAAAGCAAGTTGGAAACTTTGAATTAGTGTACTATGATTTGAACTCTGCAAACATGTATATTCCATCTCTAGATTAGTATGTTGTGACAAGGCTCATTGACAAGATGCACAACCATGTTGACAAACGAGGAATCTCATCCTCTTCCAAATAGTTCCATCTATATCCACACCTCATTATGAAAATATAAAAATGTCTTTCTCTAGTGAATGAACATAGATCAAACTAATATTTAATAGAGGTTAATTTAAATTAGATCACAAAAATTAATCAAAATGCAATACTCTTATTTCAATAGTTAATTTTGCCAATGGAGAAAGTGGTATCCCAAGGACTACAAATGTCTAATTTATTGTATGGAAAGGGTACAAGTATAATGTTGTGCATATCTTCTTCAACTTATACATATATGATGTACTGAAGTTACAAGGCAACAAGAACATAGTATAACTTTGTTGATGAATCCCACCCATTGTAATAATTGTATTGAAGTTACAAGTTAGCAAGAGCATAAGTATAACTTTATTGATGAATCCCACCCATTTTAATCATTGTTGTATGTTTATAATCTATGATCCATTAGCATAAAAAAATAGATATCCATTTGCTTTGACTTTTCAAATTTGACCCTACCTTTACAAGGTTGTGATAAATAATGTAACTCCTAAGGAAAGCATTTTCCATAATCCAACTTTTATGTCCAAGTAAAGAAATGCACAATATACTTAGGCAATGACTTGTAAAGGAAAACATGTGCATTTTAAGTAGGAAAAATTCCTCAAACAAACAACTAACACAATTAAAGAGAAAGGAATATAACTTAAAATTTAAAACATATATTGCCTTGACATGAAAGAACAGTAATGCAAGACTATAAGTATTGCCAACTACCTCAATTTTTTTTGGTGCAACTTGAGGGTATATTTCTTGAGTAAATAGTGAGGAAAGTAAAAGTGCCATTTGATGTCCACTCAACCTTAGAGAGTGTAGTGCCTTCCCTTGTTCACATCTTTCTAGACATTGTTGCTATTATTATTAGACTATGTTAGACTAGTTTTATGTTGATGGATTAGTGGTATTGTTTTGAGACTATCAGATATTATGTTATGGATTTAGTTGGTATATGATGAGATCATTTAAACTTTACATTTCATGTATGGATGATGATCATTGTATTTCTTTCAGTTATTGAAGATGATTAGTTAGATGGTTTATTATCTCATGTGTTTTATTATGGATACTTACCCCATACTTGCATGTGTATGGTGTGCGTGTTTTCTCTTATTGTATGACATTTCTGATATGGTTAAGGAAGGGAGTCGTAGTCACCTGCTAGTTGGGATCTACACGATGCACCACTTTCTGCCATTTCCTATTTAGCTTAGCATTATATATATTGTATGTACATGCATGGTTTTTATGCAGGCTGTAGGTACTGGGTATCGACTTCCTTGAATTGTCAAGATGAGCATACCCTATTATATTATCTCAATGATAAGAGAAGGGAGATAAATTCTGAAGTCCAAATCCCAAAAACTCTTAAACCATTTGTTCTAGTGAGGTAGGACAAGTATCTGGATATTTTACCCACCGAATGTGTCGGATGACATATTTCGTAATTTTTAACCCTTTAGACTAATTTTGTGTGAATTGTTCTATGATGAGTTTTTATATTTTATCTTGGAGGTCTATGGTGAATTTTCTATTAATTAAGTCTTAATAAATAGATTTAATTAATAAATTAATTATTTGGAGAAAATTAATATAATATCATAATCTTTGATATTTTGATTATAATTAATTAAATGAGAATTAATTGAGAAAAAGAATTAAATAAAAGAAAATTAGAAATTAAAATTAATAATAATTATAAAATAATAATAAATTAATAAATAAATAATAATAATAAAAGTTATAAAAATTAAAATGAAAGTTATAAAAAATTAAATAAGAGTTATAAGCTTTCCTAGGAGTAAACGTACCTTTTTATTCCTCATATGTCAACAACACGGCGGTTAGTGCACCAATTAAGCACATGGTGTCTACAACCTTATGACTCATCTAGAAGGTTGGAATAGACACATGCTTAGTTGGTGACACCTTCTAGTTGTTTCTAGAGACATTCTAGGTGCTTCTTGAGAGCTCTTTATGTTCAGGCATTCCTAGAAGCTTAGACATAGTGTTGGGAGAGCGTTTTGGAGCATTGGAGGACCCGGGAACTTTGGAGAAGGGAGGAGCTTGCTCTACGAGTTTTATGAGGAAAAGTGAATTAGCATCAAAATTTGGGTAGACTCTTGTGATTTTACTTATGCTATTTCTGCATCTTGCACTCCTGTCTTCTTCATTTCTTCCATATGTTTTCTGAGGAATTCCATATTTTGGTTGTATACTTTCTCAATATGCGTAGTTAAGATTTATTTGAGAAAACTTTATATGCATAGATCTGAAGAGAACATGGGGCTAGGGTTTAAATTGTAGCAAAATCCATTAGAAAATTATTGAGTAAATTTAGAGAGTAAATATTTTATAGGAAACTCATAAAATCGTATATATATTCTTTGTGAAAAATATATATAATTTTAGATCTGCATAAATATACATTTCTATATATATTTAAATTTTGCATATATTTATATATATATACACACACATATATATACATATATACATTTATATTTATATATATATATATATATATATATATATATATATATATATATATATATATATACATATGTATATATTTATTTATTTTATTGGAAAGTCGAATGAAGTATCATAGTGAAAACTCATTAAATTGCATTGTGATTTGTATTTATAATTGTGTTTGAGAAACGTTATTAAAAAATGTTATTTAAAAAAAAAATTATGTTTGGCAAGTAGGAAGCTCATACCCATTGTCCCTATGGGCCGACAGAGTACCTGCTGTCGCAGGTACTACGATGACAGGGGTACTCTGTACCCGTTGTTGCCACAGTACTCTACAATAGCAAATTACCAAGTGCTTATGGTATCGTGTCATGGGCAAGCAGACATTTTTGCTTTTAAAAGAAGGTGCCGAATGTTATATGATTATTATGATACGATTTCGGCCATTTGTGCAGTACCAACATTTGTATATTGTAAATCACTAAAAAACAATGTTATGTATTAAGAGAATTGATTCAATGGTAATGTTGTATGTTATAATGTTACCATATGAATTCGATAGCAGGATACCGCAAACTATAGTGGTTGCGTATATAATTTGTAACATTTATAATTTTAAAACTTGCGGGTCATGAATCAAATTTTGGCAATTCGATTTTATGATGTTAATAAAACATTATTATCATTGTCAAATTTTAATAGTTTTAAACATATATATATATATATATATATATATATATATATATATATATATATATATATATATATATATATATATATGTATGTATGTATATGTATATATGTATGTATGTATGTATGTATGTATGTATGTATGTATGTAAAATAATATTTGATAATTGTTATGTTTGATAGATAAATTGTATTAATAGATTTCTTCTATTAATAATTAATTATAATATCTTAATTTAATGATAAAGATTTAATTTAATCATTTAAATTGACCTAAAATATGAAAAGGATGATTATGAAAAGAATTGGTAATTTCTTATGTCAAAAATTTACTATTTAAATTTGATGGGGGTCATTTTCAAATAATGTTTATATAATAAAAGCGTCATTAGAATAATTGGATAATCAATTCTAAGAGTTATAGGGAGAAACTTTTATCTATCAAACAAATACATGGGCTAGGAAAAACATACAAAATGTTCCTCCATTCATTATCCAAACTTGAAAACGTAAATTGAGACCCCTACATTTAATTTAAGATGTAATTTTGGAAAAACCAAAACATGTGCTTGCATTGTGTTTTTTTATGCTTTTGTTTTGGGTTTTGGGTTGACTAGTGTTGGCCAGTTATAGGACATCTACCAGAGGCTTGGGGGTTATGATTGTGATGTCGTGATGATGTCTTATTTCCGATCTTTATAAACCCAACCATGGTTATGTGATGGAATGCTCTATGTAATGTTTGTAATTACTGATTGTATAGTTGAGATTCTTATTTATGAGACACTTGACCTAATCATTTTTGAGTCATTGATCAGTTATCCTTGGTTATTTTCTAGTCGTCATGATGGGACTGAAATGTTGATTTATGATGTCATGTTTTGACTCAACCATTTTGGAGTCTTCGATCAATATGATTTGAGATATATTTTGGTTGTTGAGAACTAATGGATACTTTTGATTATCAGTGATGCTTTAGTTGCCAATAGAGAGCTGTTGTGGTCATGATTTTCTATGAATGCTTGCTCATGGAGTTTTGATGCTTTTATTGTGCATATTTGATGTTCTTATTATGGATTATCTTTTGTGATTTTGAGATTTATGATTCCATGAGCTTAGGGTAGGTTATCTGCTTGTAGTGTCGAGAAATGGCTTGCAATGGGGGCCGAGGCCCTAAGAGGCTACCAGGGTAACTCATTGTAAGTTGGTTAATAAGTGAAAACATTCACACCTAATACTAACTAAATGAACCTAAAAAGATAATTGTTTTGTTCTCGCCCATGCCTCGAGTGCTTGTACAGACTAGGATGGGAGTAGTGAGAACACATGGTTGTGACCCTGCATTCCATAGTATGCCTTGTCAATATGAGAGGATACTAGTGGTTACATGAGGATTAGTAGGGACCTATGGAGTTTAGCTAACTACCAGGATAACTTCTACATGATATATGCGATGACACTTTCCCACTTGCATAGTAGGTTCCTAAATGTTTTTTTGTGCCTTTGGGAATTAGATGTTAGTTTTGTGTTTGGAACCTTTGAGTTAGTATACTTTTAGGATTCTTGGACTTATAGAGATTTATGCTATCTGATTTTGATAGCATGTTTGGGAGTTGAGATTATCTCCTCAGCACGGTGGGAGTGGACCACATAGGTACCACGCGGTTGGGTGGTAGTGTTTTTCCACTCTTATCATTTGAGATCCATTGAGATATCGTGGCTGATGCATCCTTCATGATGGTGGATATGTATCCTTTCATTGACTATTAGCATATGTTAGATGATGTTATCTTATGCTTATATTTGTATTTTAGATTACTTTTTGCATATGATGTAGTATATGATAGGAGCGACATTCCTACTATGTTAATATCAACGATCTCTTCGGTGATTTGGAATGTTATGCATAGAGGGATGGCTAGGGCCCACGATGGTCTAATGATGCTTTTAATGGTTGGGAGGAACCGTTTACTTAGTTTATTATGTTTGATCTTTTATGATGGATGTTTATATCTTCTATGATGATGTATCATGTATGACATGTGATTATCTTTACTTTGATGTATCATGGATTAGAATAGGATGATGTACCTTATTTCTCATATGTATATTCTTTTAAGCTTTTCATACCCTATGACATGTACAGTGGATGATTGAGCATTTAGAAATGTAATGTATAAACATTGGACTTATCATTATTATTTCATGTGGTTGTTGTATTAGATGGATTCAATAATGTTAGTTGATTTAGATGTAATTCAACGTTAAGGGATCCTTAAAGAATGTAATTTGTTATGTATGTTATATATACTTTTAGATGGACATTGCTATTGCTTCCGTTATTGTGTATAAGTTATATGTGGTATTTACTTTCATGTTTTAAAAAAAAAAAATGCTACCAAACTTAGCGAAATTCTAGGTTAATTCTTTGGATTCCTTGATGGGGCATTACAAAGAGTTTGTTTCCTAATAGTTTCAAAAGTGAAAACAATATTTCAACCCCAAAGTTAAAAGTTCTCCAACACCATACGAATGGGAAAAATAGAAGTCTTTCAAAGAGAGATGTCAAAAAAGGTTTAAGATATATAACATGTAGAGTATACTTGCCACATTCTTCATAGTTTTGCTAAAGAAATTTCTATCAATTATAGCACATAATGTAGGAAGCTCCAAGCTATGGGTTTGGGTAGGACTTGGATAAATTGTACAATGTTTAATACCAACATCACTTTTTGGTCCATCCACCTCTTGGGGCATGTACCCTATTTTTTGCATCTTCTGAATATATTTTATATCATTTTCTTGAGCATTATCGTTACTTCTATCTCCATGCAGAGATCCCTTTTCCTTTCTTAGTTTCTCAAATATGGAAGATGTTGAAGAAAACACTGAAGAAATTCTTGAAAATGTCCTCTTGAGTCCCAACACTGCTGGTGAATATGGAGGATGAGACTCATGAGGAGGGAAAGTAGAAGATGACACAAGGACAATTGAAAGGATTTGATTGGCTCCAACCCTTGTTTCATTATCTATATGTGCCATAGCTTTCAATAACTAATGAAATAAAGCCTCTATAAAAGCCTAGACAAGAGAGATCCTATGTCTTGAGGCCCCTTGTGCCTCAAATGCTAAAAAAAGAATAGCTCAATTTTTTTATTAATTATCTAGTGATGTTGGCAATAACTAGGAATATAAGGAACACAGACATGCCTTATTATAATATGAATGATTTGGTATATATGATATGATATGTACAATAAGATATGTTGCTTCAATTGTTGTTATAGCTACAACAATGGTTGTAGAAAGATTCTTCAATGAGATAACCATCATGTCAAGAATTGGGCCAACATCAGCAACCTGAAAACCCAAAAGTTAATCAAAGATGTCATGGTAGGTTCCTGTAAAGAAAAATTGCAAGAAGTTATTGTGATGAAACTCCTTTACTGTCTAACATCTATGTTTTTTTCTAGAAAAAACTCCACTTTCCTTGTCTATAGGCATTTTTTATTCTTTTAGACAATATCTTGGCACCTCTTTAGGATTGTATCTAAACAAGTTTAAATTTGCAATTATATTGACCAACTCTACATATCAATGGATATTTACTACTAATTTCATATGAGTCTAACAACATGTGCATTCAAGAAAGGAAAAGAAATATCAAATTTATCACCTTTTTTGAAAATTGCACCAAATACTCTTCAATTACAACCTAAAAAGACTTGTTCCAGTTGTTTATATAATCACTGAGATTGGAAGACTCATTTGTATAATGCACATGCTCTTGTGCAAATGCCTTGCTAGATAAGACATGGCACCAACCATTTCCTTAGAAGCTTGTGATTTTGATTGTTGTGCAAGGATAGCAAAATTTTCAATGATATTAATCTGCATTTGAGGTTGCTACACCACATTTTTGTGATCAAGATGTTTAATGAGCATGGACAATAGAAAATTAGTAGAATGGCCTATAAATTGACTAGAAGAAAAGCATGAAACATCATAAAATATTAAAATGAAAAAGTGAACTTGGCATTTGGAAAAAGTAACTAAAATATTCACGTATAAATTATAATTTAACCAAACTATTTTGAAAGTAAAATTCAAAATTGAAATTAGTAGATATTATATATAAACATAGAGATGCGGCCAATGAAGTTTGACTTTTCCATATTATAATTTATAACAAGGATTATAAATTGTATTATTATAAATGTTGCTTTCTCCATTAAGCATTGCATGTCATATAGAACACATAGTGCGAGTCCATTCTAAAGGGACCAGTATTTCCCACTATCAAAAAAATGAAACATAGGTTCAAGTACATAGGTTATTGTGGTGGCCTCCTTTGCTAGTTTGGACATGTTTTGAAGACAAATCTTTGACCAAACTTTAGGATCCTCTTCTTCCTCCCTATAATATTATCAAACATATCACCACACTTAAAATAAATAATAAGAATAGTTCATGAGAACACTGTGAAACAATAGAATGCACAAGCACATGAATTATGGTTTTTTCATATACCCTAGAAGATTTGTTTCACCCTTTAAGTCTACTACCTCCCAACATATCAAGTCAATTTGTATGAAAAGACTCTTTTACAAATTAAAAAAAATATCATGAATCAATTTATACTTTAGAATGGTCTAATATGATTTTTTTCCACTATTCAAATTATTCTTCATGCCTACCAATTTAGAAAAAAAGTTATCAAATGCAATAATTCAACAAGAAAATGGAAAATATTAGACTAACTAGTTGAAAATTCATAAACCATAATTTAGTCTCTTCATCCCATGATTTATATTTCTTCATCTACAAAGGTATTCTAATATTTAACCATGACAACAAATTTCTTTTTAATATAAGTGTATCGTATTAAAATGGAAGCACTTCCACGTTAAGAATGTTTAGCCCTCCTTAGGGGGTATTTTGGCCTTCATCATGTTGTTCCCTATTTTCTACCTCCTCATCTTTTGTGTTTATGTTGTGCAAATTATGGTAATATAATTGAAGATCTATTGGTAAGTAGAAGAAGTGAATTTGAAGGATAAGCAGAATATCCTTGTTGTGCAGCAAAGTCATATTAAATCAAGAAGGATCAAGTACAAGCTAGAATAGAGATCTAAAATTAGCAATTAAGGTGCATTCAAATCAGGTCATTTTATTGTTACTATCTAACCATTGTAGTAGTGATATAAATCTCTTAATAGAGTTGGATTAATAGCTATTTGCAAATCCTCTAACAAAGTGGTAATTCCATTGAATTGTTCTCAAGACCTCTAACTAGGCCACTCCTAAAAGGGTGATTAAATCCTTTAATAGGGTCACACCTAATAGTGTGTTTCGTAACCTTTAAAAAGGTTGGATCCTAATAGGGCTCACTTTAGAAGAGTGAAAATTAGTAACTAGTTGCTATTGGTGGTTTTTTCCAAATTGGGTTTCCATGTTAAATCCTGGTGTCAAATGTGTTCATGCTATTTTCTTTATGTGTTTGCAACTAAGTTAAATAATGGAAATCTCAAATAACATCTAATGGTTCTTAAGTTAATCTTTTTTTGAGTTAATCCAGTCACTACCGAGTTACAACATTTTGTGTGTTTACCGAGCTTTAGCAGTATTTAGTTATTTGTCTGCATTTTATACTTACATCAAAAGGGATCTAGGATTTACTTTTGTAGTAACTGATTCACCCCTCCCATCTCAATTACTCCTCTTATATTTCCAACAAACCCAAGTCCCCTTTTTTCATCAGAAATTTTGTTGGATATAAAGGAGGTTTAAAAGTTTTTTTTCCCACTTCTGAGTTGGTTTCTTTTGGCTTCAGAATGGTAAACCCTTAATTGCATTTCATCTAGGTTCATTTCTAGGGGTTAGGGCTCAATTGGAATTTAATTATCCTATGTTGGCCTCTCTAGAAGTTTGTGCCCTAGACTAGTATATAAGGAAGCCTTTCTATCTCATTTTGGACAACATACACAAGAAAGAAGGAAACATCCACTTTTCATGAGAAGATATTTACTTGTCATGATCAACCATCTGCCTTCCATTTAAATCAAGAAAGCACATCAAGTGAGCAAGCAATCACCTATTCAAGCATTCAAGTTCTTCATTGAAGAGCAAGGATTCAAGAATTCAAGCCTTTGAAGTGATTTGGTTCAAGCATTCAAGATTCATCATTCAAAACCTAGATCTATCCATTATGGTAGTGTGATCTTACTTCAAGCTCCTTTGTTCATATTCAAGATCTATTTATTCTTCCCTCAAGGTGGATTTCAAACATACAATCATGAAGGTTTTGATTTACATTTATGACTTTGATTTACATTATTGAGTCTAAGCTTTCATATCAATTTACTTGTTTACATTCCAAATACAATTCCATATCTATTAAATATCATAGCTTTGTTTTTAGATTTACTTATACTTCTTGCTAGCATTTTCAATTCCATTATTAAGGTTGATTCTAAACTAGGGTGTGACCAAGGCAAACCTCTCATCTAAACAAAAAAAACCCTTTTTCTTATAGATATAGGTGCAAAAAAATGAATATTAGTTCAAATTTGAGTACCTTTTTGGTGAACTTTTAGGATCCATGAACAAAATTTATGTTAGAGCAACACAAGCCAAGGTCAAAAATAAAGGGGTCAAGGTTGACCTATCTCAAAAAAGGAAAAGATTTTTGGGTTTTGTAGATCTCATAGTTTCAATTCACATTTATGAAAATCAATAATTTTTTAGACTATTTGACAAGGTTTTCAGTAGGTTCTTTTTTGGAGGTAAGTACTTTCATTTCTTCATTTCAATACTATCTTCTCTAGACTTACATCTCATATCATAAGAATTCATATGTATGTGTAAAAATGTAGGTTTAGGGTCTCTTTCATGTGCACTATTTTAAGTCTTCTTCAACAACCATATTTTGATATATTACAATAATAGTAAGAGGAGGAAAGCCTAGTGACTCATACATTTTCCCATCATAGTGTCATAATTACAATGCAACACTAGACATGAGAAACTGCCAATACAAAAATGAAGATATGTAGTTAATAGAGTTCATCTTGTGATATAAGAGGAACCTTCCCCTGCATCAAAATAAAAAAGGAAAAGACCATTTAATTTCCTTTCAATTAGAAAAATAGCTCCATTTGATATGAATATACAAGAAAAAATTTCTACCTCTGAAGCACATTAACTAGTTGCAACCTCATCTGTTGCACCCAAGATCTGCCTTAATGGTGTTTCATGAGAAGCTATGAACATGAGATTTCTATGTATTGAAAACTTTTTATTCTCCTTAACACTGCTATTTTCTTCTTTCGAGTCCTCCTCCTTTGGACATGGAAGGAAAGATTCTCCTAAGCTCTCAGATATACAAATCTCAGGAATTCTTTTCTGCCCAATAGTAAGCAGAAGCGAGATAAATCCCAACAACATCAATTCCACAAGAAATTTAGAAGAAATCAAGATATATACTTTAATTATGTTATTTACATTGGATCATGCTTTCTAATATCTTTCTCTTATTTATATGATTAATCATAGAATGTGATCCAAGATGTTGATGCAAAAACAACAACACAATCAAATATGCTTGTAGCTAAATAGAAACAATAGAATACCTTAGAGAGGAATAATTTGAGGCAATCCCATAGAAAGACATTCTTTTAAATACTTCATACACTACAACTATATTTCATAAATTAATGAGTTTGACTATTAAAACTAAGAGATTTACATAGTTAGTTGTCATGCAATCATAGGTTAATGTTAAGTTGCACTGGTTTTGAGAATAGATTAATATTCTCTACTAATCAAGGCCAACCACATGAAGGTGGAAGCTCATTTGCCCCCCCCCCCCCCCCCCCCACAATCTAAATTCATTGTCAACATCTAAAATTTATTAATTCTATTAATGAAATGCAACATTAATGAATTATCACATGATAACATTCATTAATACATAAGTTTTTAAAGAACATTCACATTAACATTAAACATAAGATTCATTAGAGAATTCACATGAACATAAATAAAATGTCTAGACATAAACATCACTCATTATCAAATAAGTTACATAAGTTCACATGAATCATTTCTTTTTTCTTTTTTTCCTTTTTTTAATCTTTCCCCATATTGTTGCAGATGCATATCCATGTCATCATCAATATTTCTTCTCATCTATGGATATGTACTCACTATCCTTTGGAAAGGAAAGTCCTTTGCAATAACAAATAAAAGGGTTAAATTTTATAAAGTTGAGACTTTAAAGATTTTAAAGAATATTGTAGCACTCTTTACCTTATCCAACTACATCATTTTGCTTGTTAGCTTAGACCTCAACATGCTCATCAGGAACAAACTTTGTATCCCCTACAACTACAATAAAGATGTTTCCTTAATCCTAACACATATTATAGTTAAATGTGTATTACTACAATTGGTGTCAAATTGTGATGGTAGGATGTTGCAATTGCAATGGCCAACTATTGCCCAAGTGACAAATAGAAGAATTGGCTCCTATTAGATGGACGAAAGACTTTTGGCATTGAAAATTGCAATGGAAAGGGCTTCCATAATAATTTTGATGTATAAACTTGTCATGTATTCAAGCCAGATGGGTCAATACACTATCATGATTGCAATAACTATACTACAGAGACTCTATTGCATGTGAGACATTAATGCGATAACTATGTTGTGGGTCCAAAGGCTAGCTATCAATCTTGTCCATCACAATAGAGATGGATATGTGACAATAATGCTATGGATCTGATGACTAGGCATCAAAATTGTAATGACAACATAATACAGAAAATATGGAATGTGTGATGCTAGAGAGAGTGCTTTCCTAACAAATCTATTTCTAAAATTCAACTTTGGTTATGAACATTATTAGGAGAGTGCAACGACCCCTATAATTGGTTTTCCTTTTTTTTTTTTGTTTTGGGAGAGACTAGATGTTTCTTGTGACTATAAAGCAAGAATCATCATGTCTCTACAAAAAGATAAAAATAATCGAAAAACTAGTTATAGTGGTAAGAGAATTATGTTGGAATAATCAAATGACAACAATACTTTTGAGAAGGGGGGGTGAATCAGAAGTATCACACTTTTAACCTTAAAAACTTTTAATTGAAAATAAACTTCATGCATGTAAACATATCAAACAACCATTAAGTAAACACATGCAACACAACACATAACACCAAATTTGGTAACCTAGAAACCTTCCAAAATGAGAAGGTAAAACGAGGGTGGGTAAATCACTACAGCAATAATGTTTGACCACTTCTGATGGTCTACACTATGAAAGGCCTGCCCTGTTAAAGGCTTTACACTATATCAATAGTGACTTGTTTAAAGGATTTACAAACACTTTACATGAAGTGTCACCCTGTTAAAGGATTTTATCACCTCTTCAAAGGATCTACAACCTAGCTGTTAAGCTAACCTATCAACATAGCATTTTCCTTCTAATAAAATTTCTAGAGAGTATTAGACTAATAAACCTTATAGCTTTCAATCCTTGATTGCTGAATTCATGCACTTGATCTACTCTCTCTGATCTTGATCCTCTAAGATCTAATATCTATTTGATTCCCTTGATCTGTTCTAATCAACTAAATACTACAATGCTACTTTGTTCCTCTAAGTCTTTCACACTTCCCTCTAAATTTTAGTATAATTTACCCTTACACTGCTCTCGTCCATGCATACAATGGGGTTTCATCCTCCTTTTAAGGATTTCAAAGACTTAGGGTTAGGTATGGATCTATGATCCATATTGAATCTTTATTTCCTGCTCATTCCTTGCACTTTTCTTATTGGTTGCATGCCTTCTCCTTTTTCCTTATTGGTTGCATGTTGATTGCATAGGAAATATAAAATTATTCATTCTTATCTTTAATATCCTTCAAGATCCTTCCATGTCAGTCCAAAAAATGGTTTACATTTGAGTTTGTGAAGGCACAAACTCATATGTTGATTTTATGTTACTCGGTACATATTGGATTACTAGTGCTCGGCACATGCATGATTTTGATTTGCTCAACATTGATTACATTCTGGCTTGCTCAACATCAATTGTGACTTGGGACCTATATATCACTCAGCTCATATGGTTCACTCGACACCTAAAGTCACTCAGCACTTGATCTTCACTCAACACTTGAAGATTGCTTAGCACATAATGATCACTCGACACTTTTTGTAGTTCTATCTAGCTTGACACATACTATGGCTTAGCATATATAGTGTACTTAGCTTCTATATGAAATTGGTTAAGTGTGTTGACACTCAATTGTAAAAACCATTTTGAGACCAACAATCTCCCCCTTTGACATGAGTGTCAAAAACACTTAACTAAGCATTATACTTGGTCTTATGAGTACATTATCCAATCTATTTGGCATATGTACAAAATTTCAAAAACTTTTTCAAAATCTTGTAAAGAACAAAATTCCTCAAAATTCTTATAACTCCCCCTTAGCTGATGTGCCACTTCTATTCTTGTAAACAAAATTCTTGTCCTGAATTTGTCTCATGCTAATATATCTGATACTCTTTTTCCTTTTCCCTATTTCTATTTCCTATGTTTTCTTGCTAACCTATTCTATTTTTTTTATTTTCACTTGTCCTACAGTTGCATTATTCATATCTCCCCCTTTTATATGTCTCCCCCTTTTTTTGTAACTCCCCCTTTATTCTTCAAAAGAATGAAAGAATGTAATTACTTAATATTCTTTCCCCCTAGTTATTAATCTCCCCCTTTATTTCATATCTCCCCCTTTTTGACACTAATGTCAAAGGGTATTAAGGGTTAAGACCATATTTTGCCAAAAATGTACTATTCACCTCCATAATCATTTTAAGAGATGCATCCCAATTCTCCAAAGCAATTTCCAATGACTTGTGCTAGATGGTAGTCTTTGCAGCAAGATGTACAAGTCCATCTAAAGTAGAAAGATTAGGATCTTTCTTTAGCACATTCTTAGCATAAGCTTGATCTTTTTGGAGTACTTCCAAGTGTGGGGTAATGGAAGATTGTATCTGCATCAATTTGGCCTTGGTATTGTCCTCTTCAATTGTTAGTGCAACTAATTCTTTTTGTATGTGAAGCATTTGGACAAAATGCTTCTCAGTATGAGCTGGGGCTTTTGGTAGCTGCATGCTAGAAATCTTTAAATTTTTCTCTAGGCTTAGTATTCTTTGGCTTGTCTCCTGTGTGAAGTATGAAAAATCACACAACTTTTTGTACAACGAGAATATATTCTCAAGTATCTTTTTCACTTTCTCAATTTTCTTTGCCAATTCAACTTGGGATAGTGCTATTTCACTAGCTATTTTCTCATTGAATTTCCCTTGAAATTTCTTCTCAAACCATTCCATAAGTTTTACATTAGTTTCTTGGCCTTCATTGGTCACCTGGTCTACAATTTCTGACAGTTGTTCCATTTTGGCTTGGTCTCATTAGGTGTTTGCAAGCTAAAAGCATCCAAAAAGATGTCCTTAATTTCATGTAATGCTTATTTATGTTTATACTCCTTCCTGAGTATTTCTTGCCTCTTTCTTCTATTTAATGCATCCTACATTTTAGTTATTTTCTCTATGCTTATTATTTTTGAGTCATAACTAGGTATGACTATCTCTTCATATAGCTCAGGGTCTCCATAATGAAGTATCTTTGTCACCTTCGTTGAGCTCGAGCTTGGTGCAAAAATTTGCAATGGCATGGCATCAATGCTCAGCTTTTGAAGGACTTGTGTAGGAGTGCCAGTAGTTGGTAGATTAACCAATGTCTTTATGGCAACCTGCTCTTCTTCTTTTGATGTGTCTTTTTCCTCATCTGATCTCCCCTAATCAATTACAACTATTTGGGTTGTACCTTATGTTTGTACTGTAGGATCAGATGTACCAATCTATCCTGTTGGCTTTGTTATTTCTTTCTCTACTTCTACACTTGGCTTCTACTACATGGTATCACCTGTTCTAGATGTGTCAACTATTGGAAATGGTGGTAGAAGTATTAGGAGTTGACCACTAGCAGCTGTAGAGATTGTAGAAGGTGGTTCTTATGGATTCACCTTGTCTCTAATTGGTTTTGCTACTGCCTTTTTCAACTCATCCACACTCACCAATATTGGATTTGTGCATAGTTGTGCTTGTAGTGTTGATTGGTGAAGGATCTTCTTGAGATCCTTTGTAGTTTGTGGATTGATGTTCTAAGTAGAAGTGTCAAGAACATCCTTCATAGTTATAAATTTTGTAAATGTGGTGATGACATGTGGAGGGCTAGGAGATGAAAATTGTGTGTCTTGCACACTATGGTCTTCTTGTTGTTGCTATTGATTAGTTATTGCCATTTTATCTCCTTTTTGTGTCTCCTCCTCCTCCTTTCCTTTTTCCTTATCCTCTTCCTATTTCTTCTCTTCTTCTCCTTTCTCTTCTTTCTTCTCTTATTCTCCTTTTTTTGTTCCCTTTTATTCCTTTTTTTTCTCTTCCTTCTCCTTCCCACTAGCCTCAGCCTTATTTGCTTCTGCATCCTTCTCTTCTTCCTTGTCATCTGTCAAGTTGTATATTGACTTCCACAATCTTGTGGACTTATTGACAACTTCTTCAATTTTATTTTGTAAAATGCTAAAGGCTCTATACTTTGGTGCAAAATTTCCCCCATGTTTCTTATTAGCCTTAGTAATTTGACCTCCAGTCAATTCTAGCATCACTTGTGCCAAAGTGGATTCTCTTATCTCCTTTTCCATTTTCAAACAATAATGCCACTTATTTTCAATAATTTCATATAGTTCATTGGGCATAGTATTGTATAATTCAAGAGGTGTGTTCTTGAATTTTTCCATCATGGCATATACTACTTCTACCTTATTCTGATCTTCTCTACTTAATTTCTTAAAATCAACATTTTTCAAACTAGAAAAATCTGCATTCTTAACATTTTCACAAATTTTATCTACATGTGACTTGGGAGGATGACTTACCACTCTAAATTGGCTGATGTCCTCTGATTCTATTCTTTCCTTATCATTAGACTCTGGTTGTTTAATGTATTTTCTTCTTGGTTTCTTTCAAACTACACCAGTCTACTTGTGTTGTGGTGTCCACAACACACGCCCCATTCCTCACTAGGAATGGGGACCCCCTTTTTTTTTTCGACTCCCAGACTCACAATTCTAGTCAGGAGAAGAATTTTTGTTTGAAAGTTGAGTCCAAAAATCCCCCCCCCCCCAAAAAAAAAAAAAAAAAACAAAGAAAAAAAAAATCAAAAAATCATAAAATTGAAAAACCAAAAAAAAAAAAAAAAACAAAAAACACAAAAAAAATTGGAAAAAAAAAAAAGCAAGTGCCACGCACGCTCGCCACGACTGTGACACTCATGATGCATGCTCGCACTCACACCGCGTGCGCCCGATCGTCAAGCACTACCTAGGTCGCAGTGCCATGCCTGCGCTCATGCCGAGTGCCGCACATGCTTGTGCCCACACGCCTCATGCATGTGCGCTCGCGTGCCATCAGTTCTTGCACGAGCCGCACGCAAGTGCACTCATGTGCCGCCTCGCCATGCCTTGCATGCTCGCGCTTTGCCACAGGTTTGTGCCTCGCATGCACGCTCTAATGCATTTCATATGTGTGTGTGCGTGCATGACCAAGGGCCTTGTGTGCTTGTCAAGCTATTTTTTCACCTTCAGTTTTGTTTGAATAGTCTGAATCTTTTGAGATAGGTTTCAGAACTCCTAGAGATAAGGTAAAGATTCTAAGAAATTTCAGGGCTTCAAAAATTTGGACTTAGCCAAATTTTAGGACTTCAAAATTTTAGACT
Source organism: Cupressus sempervirens (assembly GCA_028749045.1). Lineage (NCBI taxonomy): Eukaryota > Viridiplantae > Streptophyta > Pinopsida > Cupressales > Cupressaceae > Cupressus > Cupressus sempervirens. The sequence goes on from CM053791.1 coordinate 763,795,462, forward strand.
TAGCTAGATTTCAAGATTCATCTCCAGTTTTGTTTGAGTAGCTAGTGTGTCTTTACTATGCATTGTTAACTCTACGGACTAATGTTTTCTTCTTGTGTAGGTAAAAATGGCATCCTCAAGTTGTCAAGGTCATAACTTTTGACTCAGGCCTCAAAATTTAGAACCGCTTACATCATTGGAAAGAAGAACTGAAGATCTAATTTCAATTCCTAAAATAGCGAGCCTTCAACTACCTAGTTTTAGGGACCAACAAAGGTTTCGACTTAAAATTTTGAGCAAAAGACCTCCAAAAATGTCATTTAAAAATGCTTAGAAAATTTGTGAAAAAATATGAAAAAGTTGCAAACATTTGATCATATTGGATAATCTAGATCACTTGGTTTCTCGTCAGGAAGGATTGGATAGGTGGAGAGAAGACAAAGGATTGGACACATAAAGCAAGTCAGGTTCCTCATCTTATGCAACTATTGGGGACAAGATTCAATGCATGTGCCTTGAAATTTTCAATTGAAGAAGTAGAGGAAGTGCAAGTTGATGAAAGTAATTGGCTATAAAGAGGGTGTAAATCATCAGAAAGGGGCATGGAGTGTATACAAAAAGTGATCTAAAACCTCATTTGAGCAAAACCCAAAAATCATTTTCAACATTGAGAACTTTGATTTTTTGGCGAATTGAGCTCCGAAGCTATGCAGGTCCACAGCTCCGCATTTTCATGTAGCTTCGCAATTCAGAGGTGCACCGACAGTTGACTGCCAGTTCCAAAAATAACACTTTTCATGCATTGGGAGCACATTCTGATGGCAAGTTTAACATTGACACACGCGTAGTGAAGGGGAAACTTCTATTTTTGTTGTCTCCATGCACTTCCACTTCAACTAATGGCTTCCTCCTACTTTCTCTCTCATGCTTCTTCTTTGTTTTTGACATGTAAAGGGCTCATACATCCAATTAATGAATAAAATATGGATGGAGTCCCTCTAAGCACCAGTTAGATGGCCAGTTTGTATATATTTAGTTTGTTTTTATTTTTTAAAAGCATTTTATTGCATCAAGATATCTCTCACTCTCAACACAAATTGAGGAGACGATTTCTTATAAATACCCCACTATAAAATATAAGAAGGGCTAACATTATTATGCAATAAAGTTATGCTTTTGGTGCTAGCATTCGGAGTGTAGTTATTCTTTCTTGAATGTGTCATTGTTTTGTGGATTTATTCATGAGATTGTGATTGAGCCAAAGGTTTATTGCGTTGTTTTTGGTTGTGCGATCTTTTAGTTCTGTTGTTTGCTACAGATATATGAATTTCGTTGACGTAACGAGCTTGAGAAGAAATCACCTGATTGTGTCTACATAGCTTTTTGTCTCACATGAGCTCACTTTTCGTGGCCTTGTGATCTGATGAAGAGTGAAAAATCATTCGATTTGTTAAAGATTATTCTCATCGATGATTGCATCAGTGGATTCTAGGAAGTGTTGCTCCTATTTTAATTGGTTTCTTACCGATTTCTTCAAAGGTTTAACTCGCAGCGTGTTGTATTCTGTAGCTTATGTCCATTTAGGAATTTCACTTTCAAGTTATTTTATTTCATGTTATTTTCTTTTAGTTTCATTATTTTCTTTGCTAACCCCCCTGTTAGAATAGGACCTCATAGTAGCTGCATTGTTAGAGTTGCATTCATTGAAAAATAGAAAATACAAAAATATTGTTCTTTTGGTGTGATATTTTTGAGACAGCAAACAGATTTTACTTGATTCCAAGGTAAAAGAGTTTTTGGAACCAACAAAGGCCTCCTCATGAACATTCACATTTATCTTCTACTGAGTGGATTTTGGTACGTTGCAAGACAAACACTGAACCTTGGAGTGGATCCTTAAAAGGATTTTCTTTTCAAGAGAGGAATTACACTATGGATTCCTACCGTTGACCTCGTGCAAAAAAAATGCCCAACACTTAGTAGCCTTCTTCTTCTCTTTCACTTGCTCCTTGGCCTTCTGAGTTGAGGCTCTTATGGTAGATCTTGTCACTAGTATTGTTGGATTTTCTTGAGTTGTCTCTATAGCCTTCTTTACTTTAGGCTAGGTTGTAGGCTAAGCTTTGGCTTTTGTTTTCTTAGACTCAGCTTGAGATGGTACTTCCTTGGCTTCTTCTTCCTCGACACCTTCTTCCTATTCTTCATCCTCTCATAAGCCTTGTGTCAATTCCAATTGGCCTTGCCCCTATTCATCTTCTTCTTCTTCATCTTCTTCCTAATCTACATCCTCTACACCTACTGCCCCTTCCATTCCTTCTCCAATTTTCTTCTTTATCTTCTTCACCAGTTTATCTTTCTTGTTCAAGGTTGAAGTAATTTTCAGCTCCATATCTACCTTGGAATGTACAACATTATATGTCCCAAAATGGGGTGCCTCCTTATCAATTTCTTCTACAAGCAATGTTGTGATTGCTACTGATGCTTCATCAACATCTACCTCATAATCTAGAGGTCTTAGCCATCTCACGCTTGGAATTGCTACTTGGATATAAGTGTAATCAATATCAACTAAGAATTAGATATCATTAATGTGTTTTTCCATTGGGGAAATTGGTATCCTAAGTCTTTGCTTCATGGATTTCTTAAAATCCTCAAAATAACTAGTCATAAGAGAGTCAAAGTTGTCTCCCATTTGCTCAATATACTCATTAATTTGAGTAATGGCTGACTTATCTAATTTCCAGTTGACTTTTCCAAAAGAAAGAAACTCTTCCAAAACATAGAAGAATATGCAAACAAGAACTAAACCAAACTTACATTGAGCGCCTTTAAATCTTTGGATTGCTCCTAGATTCTCCATGATTTTCTATAACAAAAATTCTACCAAATCATATGTATGATCTTTCTTGACAAATTTATATGCCACATCCATAGCAATACATGGTACACTATTCAATCTACTAGATTGATAAAACTTGTGAGATATGATTCTCACTACAAAATCTAGAAGGGGATCTATGATTGTGTCAATGGTCATGCCCCTCTTATTCCATTTACCCCTGGTGTTCTGTTCAATAGCTTCCCTTGAATCACTATGCAGGGTCTTGTGTTGATCTAGGGTTGGAAAACTTGTAACCCTATGCACTATCCTCTTTTTTATTTTGATTGGTCCTCCTTCTAGCTATAAGCAACCATTGTGTGTCCTACTTAGAAAAATTCTTATCCATTCTATTTTAAAACCTATGGGATAAACTAGGGCATGAGTTAAACCCTTTTTCTCAACTATTTGAAATTCATCCTTAAGCACTCATTTTTCACATAGTTTATCATATGCTTGAAATATCTCCAAGTCTCCTACTACTCCTATCTTTCAATTATAACACTTCCTCACATCCTGCACCATCAAAACTTTGAGTAGAATAATGGAGAGTGCACTGGTAGGCTCATTTTTATAAGCTACCTCTAGAATTGGCCTAAAATCATGTTGCTTAACCTCATTGCTAACCAATTGGACCTCGAGACCTTCCTTTTCCTTAGGGTTTTTGGAACTAGACACCATTTTGTAAATATAGGGTTTCAAAAGATATAAAATTTTATGACTACACAACTCGACACTTGAAGAATACCTTAGATCGATGAAGACAATGTTGAATCTTGTAGAAATCTATGAAAAAGGCTTCAATTTTGCTCTTCAATCACTTATGTGCTCTTTTCATTCTTTCTCAACGTTTGAATGATGAGAAATGATAAAAAATTTAACCTTATACCCTCAAAACACAGCATTAAATGCTTAGTACATGTACAACTATATGCTTAGCTCTTGAAGATTTCAACATAACTTGGCTTTCATTGGTTTTCCATCAGTCACCTTCAACTAGATCTACTATTTACTCAGCTTCCATTGAGATTTCTCAACTCAGCATCAACTATCAACTCGGTCGCAACTGACTACTCAACATGTACTAAAATTTACTCAGCATCTAAGGACAACTCGACAACATTGGTGAAAACCTTGAATTTTAACTTTTGCATCTCTAATCATGTTGTTTTCTTCTTTGCAGTGCTTGTTGGTCTTGGGACTGATGTTTGATATAGCTTTGTATATCAGTCCCATACACCTATCCATGCTTAGTTGGATGAGGTGTGATCACTTGACCTATTAGGTGAAGTGATCCCTTCATTGGATGAGGTACATTCATATTTCTTCTTCCAAGTCTTGTTCATTTGTCCTCTGATGTGTTCAACATATACCTTATCTTTTCCTTTGTTGACTTCTGACTTGGGTGCCTTTGACTTTGTTGGAAAATTCCTACTAATATGACCAGTCTTTAAGCAACTAAAACATGTAGTTTGATTTAGCCATCTACTGTAGTTCCTTCTAAAATGTGTCCTTATGCATTTTTCTGGAATGTGTCCATATTCTTGACAGTAGTGATAGCTATACCTAGTGTTGTAGTCCCAATTGTAGTGATGACCATGGTTATTTTCCTTTGTAGGCTTATTAGATGTCTACATAGGCTTTGATCTACACTCAAAAGCTCTATGTCCATACTTCTTGCAATTATAGTAGCGACCTTCAAATTTTGGTGTACTAATAATCTTAGTCCTGCATTGATGTGCTTGATTTCCTTGCTTCTTACACTTATGATAGTAGCTTGCATTCTTAGGCTTATCATGCTGATGGGAATTCTTGCTCTTGCATACATTAGAAGTATGTCCCTTTTTACCACAGAAATGACAAGTAGGTTTAGTGTTCTTACCTTTGCTACTCATTTCTTCTACAATCTTGGATGATTCTCCTTGTTCAATGCTAATGTAACCAAGTCCTAAAGTATCATTAATGACCTTTGGTGATTTCAATAGTTGCTCAAAGTACTTGATAGCCTCATTGGGTTTGTTGAAGCTCTCTACAACTTCCTTCTCTCTCTTTTCAGGTCATTTTACAGTTGTTTATTATGTATCTTCAGTGTAGAGATCTTAATGTCTTTCATATTCATCTCATGATGTGCATTCATCATTTGGCTTAAGATATTTAGCTACATATTTGAGATTCTTTCAAATTCAATTTTTTTTCCCTCCAGTCTATTGGTAAGATTTCTCTTGTCATCTTCTAGCATGGCCTTGTATTCAATGGCTATTTTTTTCTGTTCAGTTACTTCACAAAGCATTATGGCTTGTGATTCTTGTTCAAGCTTGAGTATTCTAATTTCTTTTGCTTTTGCTCTATTCTTCTCCATTAATTCTACTATTGCTGCATCAAACTCTTTGGAATCTCCATTGGCAACCATTTTTGTGGTATCAATCTCCTTGTAGTGTGTGTCATTTTCAGCTATGGCTATATCATTCCTTCTTTTCAAAGATTTTTTCAATTCTTTTTTGGCTTCCTCCAGGTTGTGTAGGGAAAGATGCACATCAATCACCTGATTCTCTATGATTTTTCTAAGTTTGAAGAATTCCATCTTCAGATCTTTTCTCTAAGTTTTTAGGCTTCTCCTTGTAAGAATTTAGCTTTGATACCAATTTTTGGAATAATCAAATGGGAATAATACTTCTGAGAGGGGGAGGGGGGGTGAATCAAAAGTATCACACTTTTAACTTTAAAAACTTTTAACTGAAAATAAACTTCATGCATGTAAACATATTAAACAACCATAAAGTAAACACATCCAACACAACACATAACACCAAATTTGGTAACCCAAAAACCCTCCAAAATGAGAAGGTAAAACTTGGGTGGGGATGATACCCACAAAATCACTACAGCAATAATGTTTGATCACTTCTCATGGTCTTCCCTGTGAAAGGCCTGCCTTGTTAAAGGCTTTACACTATATCAATAGTGACCTATTTAAAGATTTACAAACACTTTATATGAAGTGCGACCTTGTTAAAGGATTTTATCACCCCTTCAAAGTATCTACAACCTAGCTATTAAGCTAACCTATCAACATAGGATTTTTCTATTAATACAATTGCTAGAGAGTATTAGACTAATAAACCTTATAGCTTACAATCCTTGATTACTGAATTTAGGCAATTGATCTGCTATCTCTGATCTTGATTCTCTAAGATCTGATATCTATTCGATTCCCTTGCTCTATTCTGATTAATTAAATACTACAATGCTACTCTGTTCCTCTAATTTTTTCACATTTCCCTCTAAATTTTGGTATAGTTTACCCTTACACTACTCTCATCCATGCATACAATGGGGTTTTGTCCTCCTTTTAAGGATTTCAAAGACTTAGGGTTAGGTATGGATCTACGATCCATATTGAATCATTATTTTTTGCTCATTCCTTGCACTTTTCTTATTGGTTGCATACCTTCTCCATTTTTCTTATTGGTTGCATGCTGATTGCATAGGAAATATAAAAGATTCATTCCTATCTTTAATATCCTTAAAGATCCTTCCATGTCAGCCCAAAAATTGGTTTACATCTGAGTTTTTGAAGGCACAAACTCATATGCTAATTCTATGTTACTTAGCACATACCAGATTACTGGTGCTCGACACATATATGATTCTAGTTTTCTCGGTACCTATTGCATTCTAGCTTGCTTGACATCAACTGTGACTTGGCACATACATGTCACTCAACTCATATGGTTCACTCAACACTTGAAGTCACTTGACACTTGATCTTCAGTCAACACCTGAAGATTTCTCGACACCTAAAGATCACTCAACACCTATTGTAGTTATGTCTAGCTCAACACATACTATAGCTTGGCATATATAGTGTACTTAGCTTCTATATGAAATTGGTTAAGTGTATTGACACTCAATTGTCAAAACCATTCTAAGACCAACACATTATAGTTTCCTGATAATGTTCATAACCAAAGTTGAATTTTAGATATAGATTTTTTAGGAAAGCACTCTCTCCAATGTCACACATTCCATATATTTTTTCTATTATTATTAAAAAATTTAAAGTTACTAGAGTGAGCCTACTAGCTAGGAGCAGCTAATTGTTCATTTTATCATACCTAATCTAATGATAGCTCTAGAGGAATTTGTAATTAACCCGTCTAATTAGCAACTAGAGAAATGTATCATAGTAACAAAGGCATAACATTTGTGACTGAAATACCTAAGAAAAGAGATTCAGACAATGAATCATTTGAGAGGATACCAGAAAAAAAGGGAGAAAAGAAGAAGATATAATCATGACCATGATAATGAAAATAAAACTATGGACATACTAGAATGAATTCAAAGAAATATAATAGAAAGTCTACAAAAGGTTTTGATTAGAGGAATAAGATTTATGGAGGTACCAAACATGATGATATTACATATAAGATGCAGAGGGAAAATACAAGAACAAAGATATGGAAGAGAATTTCTCTGATCATAGAACTGGTAAGCATCATACATGTGTAAAAATTCAAGATGATACAAAGCATAGAAGGGTTGAGACAATGGGAGAAAGAAGTAATTGGGGTAGAGATGCTGAGGGTGATTGGTAAAAAGAACTAGGAAGACAATAATAAATATAATTGTTAAGCCAACAATTATAAAAACATAATAGTCAAAGAATGTTTGTACGAGCATGCAAGCTCCTTAAGATATTATTTTGTACAATTTTTTGGTATATTTGCATGAGCATGCAAGATTTTTTTTTTTGCTATATTTCAAAATATATTTCTATTTGTAAATTAGCCAAATAGTATTTTTGGGCTCAGCATTTTGAAAATAATTAGAAGGTTGTTTGATTAATATCAATAATGCACTTCACTTGAAACTTCATTTTTACCTTATATGCATCATGCAACAAGAAATTTTATTTGAAAATATTTCTTAAGTTATTCAAAGCTAACTTTTTGTTGGTCCTTGGTGGATTAGAATGTATCTAAAAGGAAACAATGAATTTGTGAGGGTTTCATGTCAAACTACTTGTTACTTGTTATATATAATATCTTAAAATAGTTAAATTCTACCTAACTATGTCCAAGGTGTCTACACACTAGAAATGTACTCCACCTACCAGGATGCCTACATACCTGCATCCATAGGATCAATAGTGTTGAACTACTCACTCTAACAAATACATAGTTCTAGTTTCTAATTGTTTTGATGTGGCTTCATTCCTATAACCACTAGTGAGCTTTACTCACCTAATACAACTCTTTGCCATCATACACCCACTCAGGCAAATCAGGTGGTTTTCTATTATTACAATAACGTAATACCCTAGTACAATCTTTGTGCTATAGTTTACAATTAATATAAGATTAACTTATATACATCCTAACTCACTCCTTATATGGTTATGTTTAAAATCTTTTGACAATACTCAATGTGAGAAAAACTTGTTTAAAGCACATATTCATTTTATTAAATGTAAGGTTGATTACCTGAACATCCATACATGTATAAGCATGGTAAGTTAACTAGAATGTCACAAGATCAATCTTTAAAGTATTTGGAATGTCATCATTACCTCCTACCACTCTCAAGGAAAGTCCATCTTCATTTCTCATGAGCAATTCATCACACTAGTACATCTAGGAATGTCCTCATCACCTCGTACATAAAATGAATCCAATTTTACAAAATGCCCCCTAAGAAATAATAGTTCAAGTGAAATAAACACATAAAAAATGAGAGAGAAAAAGAGGAATCTACATACCAATAGGCTTTACCATTGCATTTGTGGCCATGCTACCTATTGAGTGAGTTTTACTATTTTTTTGTTGTATCAAGATCTCTATGCTTATATACATACATACATGCATGCATATATAGAGATCATAAGGGTATGACAATGAAATCCTATATCTCCACTAATCTCCATGAATATTCATAGCACTTCACCCTCGTTTAGAGATCTCCACCCTCTTTCACGTGTAGCTCTCCACAAACAATCAAAAGAAATGGAGAATGATTAATATCATGTTTTCTTTTCTTTTTTGTTATAATCACACACACACACACACACACACACACACATACAAACATATATAAATACATACATACATACATACATACATATGTTGGAAATATTATGACAAGCTAAGTTACTGAGAGGGGAGGGGTGAATCAGTAACTTCTAAAAGTTTCAACCCAATTAGCAATAAATAATTTATATGAATTTTGATATAACTTCATGCATGAGAAACTAAAATCATGAAAGCATATATAACACTTTGACATATAGATTTGGTGACCCAGTAATCTTCCAAATAGAAAGTAAAACTAGGGTAGGGGTGATATCCACAAGCTTTAGTATTGTAGTATAAACTTGGCTATTTAAGGCTTACATTGATCACTTATGATGATCTACCCTTTTAGGAGCAATAAGGACTACTAGGTCCACCTTGAAAAAGGATTTACAAAAATATAATGAAGTATGCACTCAGTAAAGAGATTTACCTAAGACTGTTAGGTGTACCTTGTTAAAGGATTTGACTAACCCACCTATTAGGATGAAGCAGTAGCTCATCTTTGATCTACAACTTAATTTGTTGAATAATATTCCTCTAAGTGTACAAATCACCTTGCTATCATAGATGAATCATTGCTGCTCCTTATATTGTTGTAGCCTTTGTAATTCACACTTTTTCTCTTTTATAATGATTACATTACTTTTTTTTCAATTTCATACATATATTGGATGTGATACAATACATATATATCAATCCAATTTTCACAATTACAAAGTTTGCCACAACACAAGTTTTCACAAATATTATAAAGTCGACTCAAATGTAGACACTCGAGTTTTGAAGACTAAATCGGTGAGGTTCTGATACTTGGCATCCACTGTCACTACTCAACATCATCATGCACTTGGTAGATGTAGAAGCTCAATCCATATTAATCACTTCCAAGTATTCTTGAACTCAATCTACAGTGGTGACTCGGCAAATACTGTTAGATTGTGGTGACTGATCAGGAAAGTACTGTACATACTTCATAATACATGGTAGCCGACATATTATGGCTGACATGTTATAACCCTAAAGAGGTTTAATACTTGTATAAAAAGGGCTTAGGGTTGGGTATTTTTCATATGTGGTGATACGAAATTGATTCTTGCGGCGGTATTGAGCTGTAAGGGATTACAGATTGTAATCAGGTTGTAATCACTGGATTGTAATAAGATCGGACTTGCTGTTTGGTGGACGTAGCCCAGGGATTGGGTGAACCACATTAAATCTTGGTGCCTTGTGTTCATTTCTGTGTGTTCTATTATTTTCTGTTATTGGTTATATTTGCATGTAGTTTTTATTTCTGTCCGTGGTTTATCCTAACAAGTGGTATCAGAGCAAACTTGTCTTTCAGTTATCCTCTGCAGGAAAGTCTCACGGTTAAGTGGGAGTCTCACAGTTGAGTGGGAGCGATGGCAGATGAGGGTAAGTTGAGGGTTGACAGGTTTAATGGGCAGAACTTCCAGTTATGGAAGATGCAAAAGGAAGACTATTTATATCAGAAGGATTTATGGAAGCCGTTGGAAGGAAAAGCCAAGAATCAGGGAACTATATCAGAGGCTGAATGGGATCTTTTGGACAGAAAGGAACTCGGAAGCATTCGGTTATGCTTGGCACCATCGGTGGCATTTAATATTACAAAAGCAAAGACGACAGAAGATTTGATGAAAACCCTAGCGACACTGTATGAAAAGCCCTCCACTTCAAATAAAGTATTTCTCATGAAGCGTTTATTTAATATGAAAATGGAAAAAGGTGGATCTGTTGCAGATCATTTAAATGAGTTTAATACTATTACTAGTCAATTATCTTCTGTGGGTATCAATTTTGATGAAGAAATTAGGGCTCTCTTGATTTTGTGTTCTTTGCCTGAAAGCTGGAATGGCTTGGTAATGGCGGTGAGTAATTCTGTTCCTGGATCTAGTACCCTAAAATATGATGATGTGATTGGTGTTATTTTAAGTGAGGAAACTCGTAGAAAATCCTTAGGTGGATCTACATCAGGAAGTGCTTTAAATGCACAAAGCAAGGGCAAAACGACTGAAAGAGGAAGTAACTCTGGAAATCGTGGGAAATCAAGAGGAAAGTCAAAGGGGAGGAGGTCTTAATCAAGAGGACCAAATGATTGCTGGTACTGTGGGAAACCAGGGCACAAAAAGAAAGATTGCTGGACTCGAAAGAAAAATGAAGGAGATAAATCAGATGGAGACAAAGAGGCAAATGTGGTAAGTAACAAATCCAAAGAGGATGCTTTGCTTCTGTCTTTAGAGAGTGTTGATGATTCATGGGTTTTAGATTCTGGTGCTTCTTTTCATGCTACACCTCATAGAGGTTATTTCATTGATTATGTCCAAGGGGATTTTGGGCTTGTTTATTTGGGGGATAATGAACCCTGTCAGATTGTTGGAAAGGGAAAAATTAAGATTAAGTTGCAGAATGGGAATCATTGGCTACTACATGAGGTAAGACATGTTCCAAAACTAAGTAGAAATTGAATTTCAGCAGGGCAACTCGGTGATGAGGGTTGTGTAGTTACTTTTAATGATAAAAATTGGAAGGTTTCAAAAGGTTCCCTTGTAGTAGAAAAAGGTGTGAAAGTAGGCACCTTATATCTTTGTACAGGTCATATTGTTCCTTCTACTTTGATTTTTTCAGAGAAAAATGAATATTCAGGAACAATTACTGCAGTTGAGCAGGGAGAACAAATAGCTGCTGTAGATTCTGATACAGCGCTGTGGCACAATAGACTTGGGCACATGAGTGAGAAAGGTATGAAAGTACTTCATTCAAGGAAAGTTTTACCAGGTCTAAAATGTGTGAATATGGATTTTTGTGAAAGTTGTGTGTATGGAAAACAAAAGAGAGTGAGTTTTGTAAAGACAGGGAAGGAAAACAAAAAGGAGAAATTAGAGCTTGTGCATACAGATGTATGGGGACCAGCTCAGGTATCTTCCCTTGGTGGCTCTCATTATTATGTTACATTTATTGATGAAGCAACTAGAAAAGTATGGGTTTATTTCCTTAGATAGAAATCTGATGTATTTCAAACTTTTAAGAAATGGAAATGCTTGGTTGAAAATGAGATTGGTAAGAAATTAAAATGTCTCAGATCTGATAATGGTGGTGAGTATTGCAGTCATGAATTTGAAGATTATTGCTCCACTAATGGTATTCGTAGACAAAAAACTATTCCAAGGACTCCACAAGAAAATGGAGTGGCTGAACGCATGAACAGGACTATAATGGAGCGCTCAAGGAGCATGAGGTTGCATGCTGGGTTGCCTTTACACATGTGGGTGGAGGCTATCAATACTGCAGTATATTTGATTAATAGAGGTCCCTCTACTCCTTTGGGCTGTGGTATTCCAGAGGAAGCATGGACTGGTAAGAAGGTGAGTTATTCTTTTCTCAAGACCTTCGGTTGTGAAGCTTTTGCTCATATAGACTCTGAAAATAGAACCAAGCTAGAAGATAAATCAAAGAAATGTGTCTTTGTTGGATATGGCATTAATGAATTTGGCTATAGGCTTTGGGATTTTGAAAATCATAAAATTATAAGAAGCCAAGATGTCATATTCAATGAAAAAGTGTTGTACAAAGATCTGTTGCAGCAACATGAGAAGAAAGAAAATGATTATGTAGTGCTGGATGATACTCCAAAAGCTGATGTTCCAACCATTCCTCATGATGTGCAACAACTGCAACAACAAATACCACACACACCAGTGAATGTTAGATGCTCAACAAGGCCAATTAGACCTCCACAAAGGTTTTCTCCCTCTTTGTATTCTATTTTTCTTACTGATGCTGGTGAACCTGAAAGTTATGATGAAGCTGTGCAGGTGGATACTAAGATTCAGTGGGAGTCTGCAATGAAAGATGAAATGGACTCTTTGCTGAAAAATAAGACATGGGATTTGTGCAAGTTTCCTGTAGGTAAAAAGGCTTTATAGAATAAATGGGTTTATAGGTTGAAAGAAGAGGAAGGAGGTAAGAAAAGATTTGAGGCCAGGTTAGTTGTAAAAGGATTTGCACAGAAAAAGGGAATTGATTTTGATGAGATATTTTCTCCTGTTGTTAAAATGACTTCTATTCGTACTATTTTAAGTCTTGTGGCTACTGAAGATTTGCATTTAGAGCAGATGGATGTTAAAACAGCCTTTCTTCATGGTGATTTGGATGAAGAAATATATATGGCTCAGCCACAGGGTTTTGAGGTCAAAGGTAAGGAGAACTTAGTGTGCAAATTGAAGAAAAGTTTATATGGCTTGAAGCAAGCACCTCGGCAATGGTATCTGAAATTTGACAGTTTTATGCATGAGCATGGATATAATAGGTGTCACTCAGATTACTGTGTTTATTTTAAGAGGTTGGATGATGATAGCTACATTATTTTATGTTTATATGTTGATGATATGCTTATAGCTGGGTCTAACATGGATCATATTAAGGGACTGAAATGCCAATTAGCACATGCATTTGCTATGAAGGATTTGGGGGCAGGAAAACAAATCCTTGGTATGAAGATTTGCAGAGATAGGAAGAACAGAACATTGACGCTATCTCAAGCTGATTATGTTGAGAAGGTGTTGCAACGTTTCTCTATGGAGAATGCTAAAGCTGTCAGCACACCTTTACCTGGTCATTTGAAATTGACTAAGGAGATGTGTCCCAAGACATAGGAAGAGGAGGATAAGATGTCCAAGGTACCCTATGCTTCATCTGTAGGAAGTTTGATGTATGCTATGGTATGCACTAGGCCAGATATTGCACATGCAGTGGGAGTTGTTAGCAGGTATATGAGTAATCCAGGATTTGAGCATTGGAATGCTGTCAAGTGGATTCTCAAATATTTGAGAGGAACATCCAATAAGTGTTTACACTTTGGGGGCTCTACTACTAATTTACAGGGCTATGTTGACTCAGATTTGGCTGGGGTTATTGATACCAGGCGGAGTACTACAGGTTATGTCTTTATTGTTGGTGGGGTAGCCGTGAGCTGGGTTTCTAGGCTACAAAATATTAATGCTCTCTCCACTACAGAGGCAGAGTATGTTGCTGCTACAGAGGCAGCCAAAGAGATGATATGGCTTCAATTCTTCTTGGAAGAATTGGGACATCCTCAGAAGGATAATTATTTGTTCACAGATAGTCAGAGTGCCATTCATCTTGCTAAGAATTCAGCTCTGCATTTTAAGACCAAACACATACAGTTGCGGTACCATTTCATTCGGTCAATTTTGGAGGATGGACAGTTAAAGCTGGAGAAGATACATACCAATGAAAATCTAGCAGATATGTTGACAAAGGTTGTAACAAGGGAGAAGCTGAACTCCTCTTCAGCTTCAGTTGGTCTTTTAGACTAAATGTGAATAAAAGAACAGCAGAGTCCAGGGTGGTTTGATCCAGTGGGAGCCCCATGCGGTAGTTGTATTGCTACAGGATCAGTCTCCAAGTGGGAGATTGTTGTTTAGTGTGGAGCTTGATCAGTCCCCAAGTGGGAGATTGTTAGATTGTGGTGACTGATCAGGAAAGTACTGTACATACTTCATAATACATGGTAGCTGACATATTATGGCCGACATGTTATAACCCTAAAGCGGTTTAATACTTGTATAAAAAGGGCTTAGGGTTGGGTATTTTTCATATGTGGTGATACGAAATTGGTTCTTGCGGCGGTATTGAGCTATAAGGGATTACAGATTGTAATCAGGTTGTAATCACTGGATTGTAATAAGATCGAACTTGCTGTTTGGTGGACGTAGCCCAGGGATTGGGTGAACCACATTAAATCTTGGTGCCTTGTGTTCATTTTTGTGTGTTCTATTATTTTATATTATTGGTTATATTTGCATTTAGTTTTTATTTATGTCTGTGGTTTATCCTAACAAATACTATGAAATTCATCATATAAATTGAATTACTTGGTTACCACTTAATAGCTTGGTAAACACTATCACCTTAAGCTTAGTATAAACTAAGTCACTTGGTTAATACTAAGTAGCTTGGTTAATACTAGACTTGCACCACATCAACTGAGAACTTAGTAAACACTGCACAACTCGGTTTGCACTGGTAAACTCGGCATACATTGAGATGCTTGATTTACACTGCTAATCTTCACAATAGTTGTAACTACTTGGTTCAAATTGAAATCTATCCATACGACTTGATAGCAACTATAGGACTTAGTAACAATTGAAATGCTTGGTTAACACTGCTAACTATACAATAAGCTCGATATGAACTCACAATTTGAATAAGTGTATGTCACTAATATAAAACATGACTAGAATATCAACAATCTCCCCCTTTGGCATTAGTGACAAAACACTTATCAGTCAAAACTAAATTATCCATCACCTTATACCTCCAACTCAGTAGAGTATACTATTTTTGAGATTTTTCAAAAAAAAAATTGTAAAGGATACATTTATGTACATGGTAATGCTTCCTTCAAAGATAATATATAGTATAGTATTCATACAATATATATTTCTCCATACTTTCTTACAATTTTATCCCCTATCTTTTTATATCTTTCTCCTCTTTATATCATCTTATACCTTCTCCCCCCTTTTTATCTCCTTGTAACATCTCCCCCTTTTTGACATTAATGCCAAATAATTATGCTATATGTATTTATATAGTGATGCTAAAATGAGACAAGAAATTTGAATGTACCTTTAGTATGATTGCTAAAGTCTTGTCCCAGTTCTCTTTCAAGACCTTGCATGTGCAATGCCACCTACACTTCTACTGAAAGTTTAATCATGTGGTCTACAATAGAGAAAATATTATCATGGATGAGGGTTTTGGAATGTGCAATGTGATTTTGTAGTGTATCCATGTTAGGGAGTATCATATTTTGAATATCTACCAATGTAGACCTAATTCTTACTTCTTCTCTAAGCAATTTAGCCTACATATCTGTCAAAAATCTAATCTTCTTGAAATGTGTAGAGCTTGAACTTGGGTCAAGCTACAATTGATGAGCACTTGCTTTGAGATCTTCATCAATCTTGGACAATTTGTCCTTAATTTCTATAGTAAAGCTTGGAATATCACATAGTTTACCAAAAAGCAAATTTACAATTGTACAAGAAGTTTTCAAAGAACCCAAAATAGTAGATAATTCCACTTGGTAAATAGGAATTTGTTGAGAAATGTGCTCTAACACTTTATTTTCAAAATTTTTCTCTACTTTCTATAATAATTTATCTTGTTCATCTAGATCTTCATTATACTTATGGATGACTTCTAGCAACTGAAACAAAACTAGCTAAGAAGAATCAATCCCTATACCTATAGCCTCTGCGAAAATATTCTTGGCATCCTCAATGATTTTAAATTCTTTATCTCTTTCTTCTCTCAATCTTTATTGCTTGGCTTTCTTTTGGAGTAATTCTCCAAAGGTTTCCATTTGATCAAGAGTAAGTTTTGAAATATCCTAATTTGGAATCACAATTTCCTCATCAAGATCAACATTCTCCTCCTTTTCTTTTCCTTTACCCAAAAATTTTGTGCTCGATTGAGTCTTGGTCTCAACTTTCCTTGCACTTATTGCTTTTGTACTTGGAATGGAAACAATAGTAGAAATAGTGGGGCTTTTTGCAAAAATTGATACTACACTTATTGTAGAAATACTAGTAGAAGTACCTGTTAAAGCAAAACTTGATGTATACAAAATTTTTGAAGAGGGAATAGTCTATAGCTTAGTAGATGAAGTACTTGGTACTTCAGTCAATGATGTGTTGAGCTAAATTGGTGCAATGATTGATTGGTTGGTTGTACTTGGACTGCTAGACACAATCAATCCTGTACAGGTTGTCTCGATGCTTGATGTTGTCAATACATTTCTTGGAGAATGAGGAAGTGAGGCTATAACTGCTGTAACAATCTTAACTAGGTTGGTTTCCTCTGTATCCCAAGTTTCTTCCTCAATAGTCTCTTGCTCCTATTCCTCTTCATTATCGATGTTATCAAAATTTGTTGTCTCTTCATCATTTTCTTCTTTATCATCATCATTATCATCTTTGTCACTTATGTTGACTAGAAAATCACCTAGTTTATGAAGAAGGTATACATTCTTCTATGTATTTGTTGCATTCTTCACAACATGATCTATGTCTTTCATCAATACAAGGAAAGTGTTGAATTTCAAGGTTAGCTTTTCTTCATTCTTCTTCATGGATTCCTTCACCTCCTTGTTAGTTAGACTTGGCATAAGTTTTCTTAGGGTTTTATCATATATATCTTTAGCAGTTTTCTTTGCAAATTCTCATCTTGGCTTGATCTTATTCATCAAAACACTAGGAATCTAAGGTGTAAGCTGATTAGGTGAGTATTTCCACTTAACCATTTTATCCATCACCATATCTTCAATTTGCTTCCATTCTATGTCAGTCTTGGTCTCATACTTCAATGCCTTGAAGTTGGTTATGATGGCCCTTGACTGCAAATCCTTCAATCCATCTTGGAAGGTGGGTGGAGGCTTCCTAAATATTATGTCTTCTCCTTCCTTGTCTAATTTCTTCTTGGAGGATCTCCTGGTGAATACTATAGTGGATGGCTTAAAAGGCTTGGTAATGATTACCCTGCCATTTTTCCTTAGTGGTTCTTCCTCCTCTAATTTTTCCTCATCCTTTGATTCTTCATCTTCACCTTTTCCCTTAGTTAAAAAAAGAGTAGAACTTGGTTTTAACCTGACAATCCTTTTCTTTCCTTTGCTTAACTAGCTAATGGAGTTTGATCTCCAATTCTATCCTAGCCTTGGCTTCATCATATGTACCAAAATAGGCTTCCTTTGGAACAACTAGTTCATTAATTAGTTCCTCAATAATATCTTGCATTTCATCAATATTAACCTCATATCTAGGAGATTTCACCCATGCAATTCTAGGCCTAACTGCTTGAATGTATACTTTATCACTATCTACCATAAAACATATATCATCCTTGTAATCCTCAACTAGTTTCTTGGGGATTCAAAATCTATTATTCATTTTCTCCTTGAATGCATCAAAATAATTATCCATAATACTATTATAATTTTCACTCATCTTAGCAATGTACTCATTAATTTGATAGAGTACAGGCACATCTTTTCTCTATACAACAATGCCTTTTGAAGGAAATAATTTTGGAACATAAAAGGATAAGCATGTCAATAGAGAGCCAAAATTGCATGGATTGTTCTTTGATATTTTGATGCTCTCCATGTTCTTGTTGAATTGTTTCAACAGTAGCTCAGCAAGGTCAAAAGAAAGGTTGTTCTTGACTATCTTGTATGCCAAGTCTACTGCCTCACACAACACACTATTCAACCTGCTTGAACTATAGATCTTGTGTGTAATGATATAGATGCCAAACTTCAATTCTATAATAGTTACATTGCTTATTTTCATACCTCTTTTGTCCCACTTTGCTAGGGTTTTCTTCTCTAGTTTAGCTTGACCTAGTGTTTTGGTCGTCTTAGCTTTTGCCAGCATGGGGAGACTAGTGATCCTAGGAATTATCTTCTTTGTGATCAAAATTGGTTGCTCCAACCATAGCTATCCTTTGTGCATCCAATTGAGAATAAACTTAATCTATTTCACTTGGAATTCATGGGGCATGTGAGGAATATGGGTTAATCCTTTAGCCTTGAGATGTTGATGTTTGACTTTCAAAATGCCATTCACACATAAACTTTCTAGGGTTTCATCCATTTCTAGTATACCAATTTCTTGAATCCCAAAATGTTGTTGATTAATAGTACCTTGGAAGGGATTTGAGACTATGCTCCACTTAGGTCTAGGATTTTAGTGATTACAGGAGCAAGCTTAAAGTTTGGTGCCTTCCACTCTACACCATGATCTAGCATATCTAAACCTCATGTTGGCTTGTTGTTGCTAGATACCATCTTCACTCTGTAGGGTTTGAGAGAATTTGAAGGTTTTGACAACAATTCACAAAAATCACTTGAATTCTCTTGAAGATCACACTACACAATAGCTCTTGAAATTTCATGATAAAAATGACTTTGATTTCATTCCTTTTATCAAGTTTTTCCATAAATTCTTAGTACAAATGTTAGATCAAATTGATAGACTATCATCCACTTCCTTTTATTGAACACTCAGTGAAGTCTTCATGACTTGGTAAGCATATGCATCTTAATTAATCCTAACCTTGCTTGATAGAGTTTGTAAGCCATCCTTGCTCGGTAAGATAGTAACCCAACCTCTCTTAGTGATAACTTTCATTTGTTACTCAATGATCCTTTTTGCATCTTGAATGCTAGTTTGAATATTTCATCTTGCTGACTAGAATTGATATTTGATGTCTCATTTAGCATCACAATTCCAACACTCTTTTGAGAGATCAAGTAGAAATGGTGGATTCACTCAATTCTTGAGTGACTTGTTCATCATCAATTGGATTTTCATTCTCAGTAGACTTTGGAAGACATTGTTGTCTCATCTATTTTTTGATGTTATCAGCCTTTTCCTTCTTTTCATCTTTAATTCTTTCAATATTAATGCTATTCTTGGAAAGATGACCAAGTTCAATACAAATGAAACATCTTTTAGTAGTATCTCTTTTCCTCAAATGATGCTTTACACAATTCAGTCCAATGTGTCCGAATTCTCCATAGTAATGATATCTGCACCAGGTGTTGTACTCCCACCCAGATATAACTTTTACAATCTATTTTTCTGGATTCAATATCTTAGTTTTGCATTCTGATGACTTGTGTCAATATTTCCTACATTTGTGACATTTGCCTTCAAATCTGGGTTTTTCTTTGCATTCATTAGCCTTATGACCATGCTAATTGCAATTGTAGCACTTTCTATTGAATTTTTCCTTCCCATTGCTCCAACATTTGTTTGATGTATGACCTATCTTACCACAGTGATTGCAAGTAGGTCTTTGATTCTTTTGAGCTACTTGGTTGGATGTTTTAGCTTCTTTTATATATCCAATTCCTGCTTGTCCTTTTTGTCTATAGAGATTTTGCTCATTCAACTAATTCATGTCTTCTTGGGATTTCATCATTCTTTCATTGGTTTTCCTTTCAAAGTTTAGATCGTTCTACAATCTTTCATTTTTTGACATTAGATGTAATATTTCTTCATTTGCATTGGTGAGTTGATTTATGAAGTTAACTTGTTGAAGGGATAAGTGTTGAATCTCATTGTCTTTTCCTTCTATTTCTTCTTTTATCTTGCTTTTCTCTTCCATAACTTCACATAGTCTTACTAACTGAATTTCTTGTTCTCTTCTTAGTTTTCTTACTTCTTCTTGCAATGAACCATTCTTTTCTAGGAGTTCCTTGATTGATTCATTGGCTTCATTTGGGTTGCTTGAATGAAGGTCTTCAATTCTTTCTTCAATGTAGAGATGATCATTCATTTGAATTGTAAGATATTTTCTTATTTTTAGGGATTGAGAGAGTTGCTCTTTTTCTC